>CM019068.1:10373888-10763888 GCA_009667805.1 Leptobrachium leishanense | reverse complement strand
AGATAGAATAGATACAGATAGATAGAATAGATATAGAATAGATACAGATAGATAGATAGATACAGATAGAATAGATACAGATAGATAGATAGATAGATAGATAGATAGATAGATAGATAGATACAGATAGATAGATAGATAGATAGATAGATAGATAGATAGATAGATACAGATAGAATAGATACAGATAGAATAGATACAGATAGATAGAATAGATATAGAATAGATACAGATAGATACAGATAGATAGATACAGATAGAATAGATACAGATAGATAGAATAGATATAGAATAGATACAGATAGATAGATACAGATAGAATAGATACAGATAGAATAGATACAGATAGACAGATAGATAGATACAGATAGATAGATACAGATAGAATAGATACAGATAGATAGATACAGATAGAATAGATTCAGATAGAATAGATACAGATAGATAGAATAGATATAGAATAGATACAGATAGATAGATAGATAGATACAGATAGAATAGATACAGATAGAATAGATACAGATAGAATAGATACAGATAGATAGAATAGATATAGAATAGATACAGATAGATAGATAGATAGATACAGATAGAATAGATACAGATAGATAGATAGATAGATAGATAGATAGATAGATAGATAGATATAGATACAGATAGATAGATTAGATAGATAGATAGATAGATACAGATAGAATAGATACAGATAGAATAGATACAGATAGATAGAATAGATATAAAATAGATACAGATAGATACAGATAGAATAGATACAGATAGAATAGATACAGATAGATAGAATAGATATAGAATAGATACAGATAGATAGATACAGATAGAATAGATACAGATAGAATAGATACAGATAGACAGATAGATAGATACAGATAGATAGATACAGATAGAATAGATACAGATAGATAGAATAGATATAGAATAGATACAGATAGATACAGATAGAATAGATACAGATAGAATAGATACAGATAGATAGAATAGATATAGAATAGATACAGATAGATAGATACAGATAGAATAGATACAGATAGAATAGATACAGATAGACAGATAGATAGATACAGATAGATAGATACAGATAGAATAGATACAGATAGATAGATACAGATAGAATAGATTCAGATAGAATAGATACAGATAGATAGAATAGATATAGAATAGATACAGATAGATAGATAGATAGATACAGATAGAATAGATACAGATAGAATAGATACAGATAGAATAGATACAGATAGATAGAATAGATATAGAATAGATACAGATAGATAGATAGATACAGATAGAATAGATACAGATAGATAGATAGATAGATAGATAGATAGATAGATAGATAGATACAGATAGATAGATAGATAGATAGATACAGATAGAATAGATACAGATAGAATAGATACAGATAGATAGAATAGATATAAAATAGATACAGATAGATACAGATAGAATAGATACAGATAGAATAGATACAGATAGATAGAATAGATATAGAATAGATACAGATAGATAGATACAGATAGAATAGATACAGATAGAATAGATACAGATAGACAGATAGATAGATACAGATAGATAGATACAGATAGAATAGATACAGATAGATAGAATAGATATAGAATAGATACAGATAGATACAGATAGAATAGATACAGATAGAATAGATACAGATAGACAGATAGATAGATACAGATAGATAGATACAGATAGAATAGATACAGATAGATAGATACAGATAGAATAGATACAGATAGAATAGATACAGATAGACAGATAGATAGATACAGATAGATAGATACAGATAGATAGATACAGATAGAATAGATACAGATAGAATAGATACAGATAGATAGAATAGAGATAGATACAGATAGACAGATAGATAGATACAGATAGATAGATACAGATAGATAGATACAGATAGAATAGATACAGATAGAATAGATACAGATAGATAGAATAGAGATAGATATAGATACAGATAGATAGATAGATAGATAGATAGATAGATAGATAGATAGATAGATACAGATAGATGCATATAGATAAATAGATAAAGCAGAGCTGGACAGGCAGATTCTTTAATGAGAGTTAAATAAAATCAGCCATAAATAAACACAATGTTGTCAAAGGATGTAAACATTTTTTTTTTAAAAAAAAGCAGCGTTAAGAGTGGAATTAAAACGTGACGCCGAGGTGGAAAATTTGCATAATTGCCTGAGAAACGAGCAGGGAGACGCGTCTAGCGAAGTATAGGAGAGAGGCCGAGAGGAGGCCGAGAGGAGGCCGAGAGGAGGGAGATTACATTGGATTGCGGTGAAGGCGCCGCTTCTTACAATGTACATCCCTTTCCCTGGCAATTAGGCTAATGAGGGAGCGCGGCGCTAAGTCCATCTACGTGTTCGCGGCCTGCGAGACGGACTGAGAATCGTGTGATAACCGGTGCGGCTGTCAGACCGGCGCTCGCTGACAGTAAACGCTGCGCATGGACGACTCGTGGGCTCTTTTCACAATTTAACCCAAAAATACATCATCGGAAATAAATCTAAAGGAAAAGAGGGCCTACAATACGCTCGCCAGCTCGGCCATGTTATCCTGGACACGTATCACTGTTTCATGCAGAGGGGGAGCACAGGGGAAAGTGCTGCCCTGCAACATGTATAATTCATATGCTGCAGGAAGGACATCAAGGCAGGTCACCTGGGATTCCTTTATGATCTGGCAGTCCTGTTCTGCAACCATGTGACAAACATAGGCCCACGTATACGCAGCTTCTGCACGTCACTATACACAGACACATTATATTTGCATCCCTGTAAAAACAGTAATAAAGATACTTTTGTTTTAAAATTTGTATTTGACAAAAAAAAAAAACTAACTGAACTTTGCTCAGAGTAAACTATTTAACCCAAATATCTCTAACATGTTTCTCCGCTAAAACCCAACGGCTGGAGCGAGCAGCATCTTTAAAGGACAAGGGACGCTCTGCTCATCCTGCTCACTCTATAGTTTTAACCCCTTAAGGACCAGTGACATAATGTTTACGTCATAAGTGCAATGACTTTAAAGACCCATGGTCCTTAAGGGGTTAAAATGGTCAGGATGTGATGAGTGCCCCCCCCCAGCTCCCCTCCTCCTGCCCTGATCTGGAGAAAAAGCTGAGTGAAGTGGAGGAGTCCCCCCCCCCCCACTGTGCATAGCAAGCAGTCGGGATTTTGAATTTCCAGCTGCCAGTCACCAGATCAGTCACTAGTGATGTCACACACAGAGAGCGGGCGACGTCACCCTCTAAGACCAATCACTGTAGCGAGCGTTCCCAGAGAGGCAGCGATGGATCAGATCTGTGCATGCGCGTGCAGCCCCGATCCATCACTCTGCGCAGGCGCTACGGAACTTGTGTGCGTAATGTGTGCAAGTCCCGTAGCGCTTCGCAATTTGTGGTTGCAAGTTGCATAATCAAACAAACTGCACGGGAAAGCTTCAGGATTGTCTGAGTTCAGGATCCCCTGAGCTGAAGAGGAGGAGCAGCGCGCGATGCGGGGAAAAGTGAGAAAAATCACTACAAATAACAACAATAAAAAAATAGCCAGCGGGATCTGCCCAATTATTCAACGGCAAAAATAAGGAAACTGCGTGTCCCTTCGATGATAGGAATGCGGTGTGGACGGCTCGTTCTCAGGATGAGGCTGACCGTTACACCGTTACTTATTAGTATGGCCAGGGGTCACGTCGAGCAGAAATGCGTCGGAACACAGATCCACCACTATTCTGGCAGAGGGAACGGAGATCATATTCAAGAAACACACGGAAAAGATTTATTTAGGTTTATTTTCTGTCTAAGGCTAGTGTCAGACGTACGCATTTTTCACGTTGTCCGTGAAAAAGTGCGGTCGAACGAACGTACGTATTTTTTCACGGAATACGCGATAGCGGTCATACGATGCGCATTTTCGTCCGTGATTTTGTACGGATCGTCAATAAAACCCTTTTTGGGTCTGGACGTTATGTTGGCCGGACGTGTGCAGCGTCTGACGTCTCCTAATCACGCAAACACGCCGCTAGCGGACGCAGCGCACTCTGTACGACCGTACTAGCGGTTTGACGTCCTCGAAAAAATGCGTTCGTTGGCCACTTGCGTTGCGCGGACGAACTTTCGTGCGGCCGTTCGTCGTATGTTCCCCGGCATTGGACTTCATTTGCTGCTAGTACGGCCGTGATTTCGTGCGGTTAAACGCACGTTAATACTGCGTTAGTCTGACCCTAGCCTTAATCACAATAAACACATACAGGGTTATTCAGAGAGATCCGAATTGCTGGCGAAAGGTAACTGAACAGTGAAATTCAGCGTTCGGTTGCCTTTCCTGGCCATTCAGCTATTCAGAGAGCAGGCAATACGCCAAATGTTGGCGAATTGCCTGCACATACGGTGCCTGTTCGGTGCCTGTTCGAGGGCAGTGAAATCCCCATAGAGAAGCACTGCTTCATCTATTCAGAGAACACAAACCAGCAGTGAAAAGTTGCCGAATTTCCCTGCCATTCGGTGGTTTCATTTAACAGGTTTATTCAGGCGAATCCCATAGGCTTCAATGTTAAAAATATTCCCGTTTTAATTCAATATCTAATAAACCGTTCATTATAATATTATGCAGTAAAAAGTCTCTTTATTTATAGATTTTTTAGGATCTTTTAGGCATTTTTCAGGATTTTTTTGCGAATTTTTTATACCCTTTTTTTAAAAATCTTTCTTTTTTCTGTAACAGCCCTTTTTATTATCATTCATTGGATTTTTTATGTAAATTTCAGACATTTTCGCTCAGTAGTTTCTTTGCAAACAGCGTTTCACTTTTCAAACATTCAAGCGGACTGGGGTTTTTTTTCACTCCATTCGCCTGCGTGCCGAGTTTTTCCGGCGGCTGCTCTGCGCTGTGATCGGCTCCTGCACGGGTTTCTCTAGCGTGTCCGGCGGGGTTAATCCAGATGTATTTGCGGGTTTCGGTGTGCGTTCGGCGGGTTTTGCGGTGAGTGTTCGTCGGGTTTTCGGCGGCTTTTCCCTGCACTACGACGGTGCTGTGGTGCTTGCTGAATACACTGCAGGGTCGCCGAAATGGGAACGCCGAATTGAAGAGAACGAAAAGTCACCGAACGTACAATGCCTTTTCGATTCTCTTTGAATAACCCTGATAATGCTTCTGACAATTATCACAATGTTTCCATAAACCCATCCTGACGATATCACGTTATTGCTCGATGAAGAGCGAGCTCATTGTGAGATGAAAATCAACTTGGAGCGAACGTCTTGGAGAGTTCTCGTACTTATGTATGGTGGCCTTGACCTATGACCTTCCACGTAGGAAACCGTGGTCACCATTATTGGGAGCAGGAGATCGGGGAGTTTTCTCCTCTTGCAATGTTTGTCGTCGGGATTCTGGATCTGATCATTCCCTGAAGGCGAAAGAAAAATATAAAACATATAATCACCAAAAAAATAGAAATTATGTAATAGATGTGGGTTTGCGAGGATTAGTTGTCCATTGTGTGTCAGGGTGAAGTAGCGCTGTTTGTCAGGGTGAAGAAGCACTGTGTGTCAGGGTGAAGCGGCGCTGTGTGTCAGGGTGAAGCAGCACTGTGTCAGGGTGAAGCGGCGCTGTGTGTCAGGGTGAAGCAGCACTGTGTGTCAGGGTGAAGCAGCACTGTGTGTCAGGGTGAAGCAGCACTGTGTGTCAGAGTGAAGCGGTGCCGTGTGTCAGGGTGAAGCAGCACTGTGTGTCAGAGTGAAGCAGCGCTGTGTGTCCGGGTGAAGCAGCGCTGTGTGTCAGGGTGAAGCAGCGCTGTGTGTCAGGGTGAAGTGGGACCGTGTGTGAGGGTGAAGCAGCGCTGTGTGTCAGGGTGAAGCAGCGCTGTGTGTCAGGGTGAAGTGGCATCGTGTGTGAGGGTGAAGCAGCGCCGTGTGTCAGAGTGAAGTGGCACCATGTGTGAGGGTGAAGCAGCGCTGTGTGTCAAGGTGAAGCGGGGCTGTGTGTCAGAGTGAAGCGGCGCCGTGTGTCAGAGTGAAGCAGCGCTGTGTGTCATAGTGAAGCGGCGCTGTGTGTCAGAGTGAAGCAGCGCTGTGTGTCAGAGTGAAGCGGCGCTGCGTGCTGGCGATTTTCTTGTTTCGGGTAGGATTTGAGTTTCTGAAGCTGACGTTGATATCGCTGTGATGGATCCAGCACTAATAGACGATGGAGTTTCCTCTTCACTGCTCTCCGCTCCAGTGTCTGCTCCTCCGATCATTAAAGTTGAGCCGTCATGGTCAGACGTTTCCCATCGCGCCGCAGCTCCTTACACGCTGACATTCTCATGCTTTGATATAAAAGCTGCTCGCACTCAGTATATATATATAAATAACATGGTGCGGCGATGCAGAGTCACCGGGGATTCGTCCTTTGGTCAGGTCCTATTGCTTATAAAGTGGGGGTGCACTCCTGGGGCCACAGAGGTCTCTAGCACAGACAGGCACTGGGGTGTCCCTGCTTTTACAAACAGGTCCCCATTTAGATCCATTCCTGTATTTTCTGGATGTTCATCTGATTCATGATTGAAAATTCAATATCTCTGTATAAAGTAAATGTATCTCTGTATAAAGTAAATGTATCTCTGTATAAAGTAAATGTATCTCTGTATAAAGTAAATGTATCTCTGTATAAAGTAAATGTATCTCTGTATATACTATTGAAACACTGTATATAGTGACTATCTCTGTATACACTATTGCAGGGGTCAAAATTTCAAGTCCCAAGCTACTAGCCAGGCCTTAAGAGTTACTCGCCACCATTTGCCCCACCTAACCCCTACCCTGCCCTTAACTCCGCCTCCAAACACACCCTCAAATTATCTTTATGAAGTGACACTGTTAAAAAGTGACACTGTCAAAATAAAGTTACAAAATTAATTAACCACATTAAGATAAACTAACGTAAACTTAAAGGAAGATAAACGCTTTTACATCAATGGGGATGCAAGCAAAATATTAAGTGTAACTGCACAGTTATTAATAACCTTAGTGCATTTTTTCATCTTCTCCATCACTCCAGTTACAGACATACCCAGAAATCAGACCCCAGGTACAGACATCAGACCCCAGTGTGAGCAGAGCGAGTGACCAGATGAGAACCGCCAGGACAGGGCAGGCATAGGCAGCAGACGTTCGGCACGCTCTCTCAGGTGTCATCAGAGAGGGCCAGTTGCCATCTTGGATTCCCCCAGCCAGCAGGAGGGCCTAAAAACAAAAAAGCACGACTGCCGCCAGAATATGCAGCTCAGGCAGGTGGGGAGGCATTAGAAGGAGGAATATATACTAGGCCGCTCATGTATTCCCACTCGCCCTCACTTAATTTCCACTCGCCAAATGCTAGTAGGAGAGTGGAAATTTTGAGGCCTGCACTGTTGTATCACTGTGTATAGTGACTGTCAGGGTTATACAGAGAGGTCTGAAAAGTCACCGCACATTCAGTGACGTTTCGTTCCCTGCACTTCGGGGCGATTCGGCAATTCTAGTTCGCCGACCCTGTGGTGTCTTCCGCAAGAACAGAAGGGCCCCCGTAGTGCAGGGAAAACTCGCCACAAACCCACCGAACACTCACCGAAACCCTGAAGAAAAACCCTGCCGAACACGCCGGAAAAACCTGACTAGACGGCGATCACAGTGCAGAGCAGCTGCCAGAAAAAGCCGACACGCAGACGAACGTGGTAAAAAAAACAGTAAGCTTGAAAGTATAAAAATCTAAACGCTGTTTGCAAAAAAACTACTGAACGAAAATGCCTGGAATTTACACATAAGATCCAAGGAATGATAATAAAAAGGGCTATTACAAAAAAAAAAGGCTACCTAAAAAAAAGACAGGAAAAAAATTTGGTGAACAAATCGCGAAAAATGCTTAAAAATCTGTAAATATAGAGACTTTTTGTTGCAGATTGAAATAATAAACAGTTTATTAGACATTGGAATAAAACGGGAATATTTTTTACATTGAAACCTATGGGATTCGCTTGATTAAACCTGTCGAATGAAACCACCGAACATCAGGGCATTTCACTGACATTTCTTTGCTGTTCAGTGTCTGTGAATAGATTAACCATTGCTTCTCTATTGGGGATTTCACTGCCGCCGAACAGGCACCAAACGTGCAAGCAATTCGCCAAAATTTGGCAAATTGCCTGCTCTCTGAATAGCCGAATGGCCCCAAAATGTCTCTGTTCGCTGAATTTCAGTGTCCGGTTACATTTCAGCCACATTTCAGATCTCTCTGAATAACCCCTTGTATCTCTGTATACACTAATTGTATCTCTATATATAGTAATTATATCTCTATAGTGATTGTATATCTATAATAATTGTGTCATGGTATGTAGTAGCTGTATCGCTGTGTATAGTTACTGTATCTGTATATAGTGACTCTATCCCTGTATACACTTATTGTATCTCTGTATATACTGATTGTATCTCTGTATATACTGATTGTATCTCTGTATATAATGACTCTATCCCTGTATACACTGATTGTATCTCTGTATATAGTGACTCTATCCCTGTATACACTGATTGTATCTCTGTATATAGTGACTCTATCCCTGTATACACTGATTGTATATCTGTATATAGTGACTCTATCCCTGTATACACTGATTGTATCTCTGTATATAGTGACTCTATCCCTGTATACACTGATTGTATCTCTGTATATAGTGACTCTATCCCTGTATACACTGATTGTATCTCTGTATATAGTGACTCTATCCCTGTATACACTGATTGTATCTCTGTATATAGTGACTCTTCCCTGTATACACACTGATTGTATCTCTGTATATAGTGACTCTATCCCTGTATACACTGATTGTATCTCTGTATATAGTGACTCTATCCCTGTATACACTGATTGTATCTCTGTATATAGTGACTCTTCCCTGTATACACTGATTGTATCTCTGTATATAGTGACTCTATCCCTGTATACACTGATTGTATCTCTGTATATAGTGACTCCTCTCTGTATACACTGATTGTATATCTGTATATAGTGACTCTATCCCTGTATACACTGATTGTATCTCTGTATATAGTGACTCTTCCCTGTATACACTGATTGTATCTCTGTATACACTGATTGTGTCTCTGTATATAGTGACTCTATCCCTGTATACACTGATTGTATCTCTGTATATAGTGACTCCTCCCTGTATACACTGATTGTATCTCTGTATATAGTGACTCTATCCCTGTATACACTGATTGTATCTCTGTATATAGTGACTCTTCCCTGTATACACTGATTGTATCTCTGTATATAATGACTCTATCCCTGTATACACTGATTGTATCTCTGTATATACTGATTGTATCTCTGTATATAGTGACTCTATCCCTGTATACACTGATTGTATCTCTGTATATACTGATTGTGTCTCTGTATATAGTGACTCTATCCCTGTATACACTGATTGTATCTCTGTATATAGTGACTCCTCCCTGTATACACTGATTGTATATCTGTATATAGTGACTCTATCCCTGTATACACTGATTGTATCTCTGTATATAGTGACTCTTCCATGTATACACTGATTGTATCTCTGTATATACTGATTGTATCTCTGTATATAGTGACTCTATCCCTGTATACACTGATTGTATCTCTGTATATAGTGACTCTATCCCTGTATACACTGATTGTATCTCTGTATATAGTGATACTGACTCTTCCCTGTATACACTGATTGTTGTACTCTTGTAATAATTATGTGGACTCTATCCCTGTATACACTGATTGTATATCTGTATATAGTGACTCTATCCCTGGTATACACTGATTGTATCTCTGTATATAGTGACTCTCTTCCCTGTAATACACTGATTGTATCTCTGTATATAGTGACTCTATCCCTGTATACACTGATTGTATCTCTGTATATAGTGACTCTATCCCTGTATACACTGATTGTATCTCTGTATATAGTGACTCTATCCCTGTATACACTGATTGTATCTCTGTATATAATGACTCTATCCCTGTATACACTGATTGTATCTCTGTATATAGTGACTCCTCCCTGTATGCACTGATTGTACCTTTGTATATAGTGACTCCTCCCTGTATACACTGATTGTATCTCTGTATATAGTGACTCTATCCCTGTATACACTGATTGTATCTCTGTATATAGTGACTCTTCCCTGTATACACTGATTGTATCTCTGTATATAGTGACTCTTCCCTGTATACACTGATTGTGTCTCTGTATATAGTGACTCTATCCCTGTATACACTGATTGTATCTCTGTATATAGTGACTCTTCCCTGTATACACTGATTGTGTCTCTGTATATAGTGACTCTATCCCTGTATACACTTATTGTATCTCTGTATATAGTGACTCTATCCCTGTATACACTTATTGTATCTCTGTATATAGTGACTCTATCCCTGTATACACGGATTGTATCTCTGTATATAGTGACTCTATCCCTGTATACACTTATTGTATCTCTGTATATAGTGACTCTATCCCTGTATACACTGATTGTATCTCTGTATATAGTGACTCTTCCCTGTATACACTGATTGTATCTCTGTATATAGTGACTCTTCCCTGTATACACTGATTGTGTCTCTGTATATAGTGACTCTATCCCTGTATACACTGATTGTATCTCTGTATATAGTGACTCTTCCCTGTATACACTGATTGTGTCTCTGTATATAGTGACTCTATCCCTGTATACACAGATTGTATCTCTGTATATAGTGACTCTATCCCTGTATACACTTATTGTATCTCTGTATATAGTGACTCTTCCCTGTATACACTGATTGTATCTCTGTATATACTGATTGTATCTCTGTATATAGTGACTCTATCCCTGTATACACTGATTGTGTCTCTGTATATAGTGACTCTATCCCTGTATACACTGATTGTATCTCTGTATATAGTGACTCTATCCCTGTATACACTGATTGTGTCTCTGTATATAGTGACTCTATCCCTGTATACACTGATTCTATCTCTGTATATAGTGACTCTATCCCTGTATACACTGATTCTATCTCTGTATATATGAGGCCTGAAGCACCTAAGGCGTAGGGCCCTTAAGTTGCCTCTGATGCCAGGACGCAGGGAGGATTTTTCTAGAAGGTTTGGCAGTGCGTGAGGAGATTGAGCGGGAGCAGTGTGGGAGGAGTCGACAGGAGGGTACTTAAGGCGCGTGTGGAAAGGCTCTGCGCGCCTTTTTCTCCTGAGGTAGAGCGGTGATAATCTGTGCTGCATCAGAGAAGTGGTGTTTTTTTCGATTTTTGCCTTAGAATTGTTTTGGAAATGGCTGAAGGTGGTGAGCTGGAGTCGCTGCTAGAGGAGGTGCGGGAGGCGTCGGAGGAGGATGGGTCGGAGTACCTGGGAGGGAAGGAGATCTGAACGTAACTTCGTCTCTGGTGGAGTCTAAAGAGGTGATCAATTGCCTGACATACACATCCCTAACCTGCTGGAGGTCCCCGAGGTCAGTGAGTACCTGATGACGGGCCCAGGGGCTGGGGAACGGTCCACCCATTAGGATCTCAAATGGAGAAAACCCTGTATTCCGATTGACGGACATACGGATTTCCGCCAAAACTATCGGGAGGACAGACTTCCAGTTATGAAAGGTGCCCCCCGTAGCTCTGCGGGTGCCAAGGGATATGATACTTCCAGTCCACCTGAAGGGCCCTACAAAGGCTCTATGCCAATCTGGAGGTAAATGCGGGGCCTCTGTCAGAATTGAGCTGGAGAGGAATCCCCCACCGGGGAATTACTTCTCGAGTCAAAATGCGTGGTGAGGATATCCCCCTTGGGGGTTGTGCCGAAGCGGAAGGCGGGTGAATTTCGTTTGATTCATCATTTATCCTTTCCACGGGGAGAATCGGTGAATGATGATATTGGTGAGGAGTTGGCCTCGGTGACATACATTTCATTTGATTCCGCGGTTAGTTTGGTTCGTGATGCAGGACCGGGGGCTTTGATGGCCAAGGTGGATATTGAGTCGGCTTTTCGGTTATTACCTATTCATCCTTCGTGTCATCATCTTCTGGGATTTTGGTTTGAAGGCGAATTTTATGTGGATTTATGTTTGCCTATGGGTTGTTCCATTTCCTGTTCCTTTTTTGAATGTTTCAGTACATTTTGGAATGGGTGGGCCGTGAAGTGGCAGGATCGAACAATCTGACTCATTATCTGGATGATTTCTTGTGTGTGGGAAGGGACAGGAGAGTGTCTGCACATTCTTTTCAGTCTTTTCAGTGGGTGGCACACCGATTTGGTGTTCCTTTGGCGTCTGACAAAACGGAAGGTCCAGCATCAGTTATCACTTTCTTGGGAATTGAGACTGATTCAGTAAAGGGTGAGTGTCGTTTACCTGTGAATAAAGTGGTGGAAGCTTTGAAACAGGTTGAGGGGGCCCTGTCGGTTAAGAAACTGCAATTGAGAGAGCTTCAGTTGCTGATTGGTCGCTTGAATTTTGCGTGCAGGGTCATTCCGGTGGGAAGAGTCTTTTTACGTGGATTGGCTTTGGCGACACGGGGTGTTCGGGAAGGTCATCACTTTGTTAGGATTTCCAGTACCATGAAAGTAGATTTGGAAGTGTGGAAATCCTTTTTGGTGGGGTTCAATGGGGTGGCTTTATTCCCTTCAAAAGAGATTTTAGCTAAGGAGTTAGAATTTTTTACGGATGCATCGGGAGGTGTTGGTTTTGAGGTATATTTTGGGGGACGTTGGTTTGCTTCTCGCTGGCCAGATAGTTGGTTGGCATCTTCCTTGGTGCAGAATTTGGCCTTTTTGGAGTTGTTTCCATTAGTAGTGGCCTTGGAGCTGTGGGGAGGTGCTCTGGAGGGAAGAAGGATTCTGTTTCGTTCGGACAACATGGCGGTGGTGTCGGCGCTTAATTCTTTGTCGGCTTCATCCTTGCCATTCATCAGACTGCTGAAGAGATTTGCGTTGATGTGTCTTAAGTTTAATGTTTTATGCAGGGCAAGGCATGTCCCAGGTCGCCTTAACTCAGTGGCGGATGCTTTGTCTCGTTTTCAGTGGGACAGGTTTCGTTCCCTGGCTCCGTTGGCAGAGGAGGTGGGCACCCCTTGTCCGGAGGGTCTTTGGCAGCTAGGCTCGGAATTTTTGGAAGATGGGTGAGAGGTTCTTTGTCGGAGTCATCTTGGAAGGCCTACTCGCGAGTATGGAGGGAGTGGGACGCTTTGGAAGAGCGGTTCAGGTATGTGACAGTGGGTGGTTTGGATGAGGATAGTCTGCTTAGGGCATACCTCATTCGGTTATTTGAGTCTGGGGCATCTCCTGGAGTGGTTCGGCGGTCTTTAGCCGCCTTGGCTTTCCTTTTTCAGGTATCGGGGAAGAGAGACTTCACCAAGGATTTTGTTATCAGATGTGCAGTTCGGGGTTATGTGAAGGGGAGATGCAGGGTGGACGCTCGGCGTCCAGTTTCGAGACAATTATTGGAGGGGCTATGGGATTTTGTGGGGTGTTTTTGTTCTTCACCTTATGAGGTTCTGCTTTTTAGGGTGGCTTTATGTTTAGGGTTTTTTGGGGCTTTTCGAGTGGGTGAGTTGTTGTGTAATTCTAAGAGAGGAGGTGGTGGTTTAGGAGCTGATGTGGTTTGGTTGGGAGTTAATGATCTGGCTATTTGGGTTGCTAACTCCAAGACGGATCAGTTGGGTAGGGGGCGTAGAGTTGGTTTATTCAGTGTGGATAACTGCGTGGTTTGTCCAGTGGAGAACGTTAAGAAATTTTCGGAAGTAAGGGTGGAGTCTAGTGTGGCTTTTTTATGTCACGCGGACGGGTCGGCTTTATCAAGATTTCAGTTTATTTCTATTTTTAATAAGGGTTTGGTGAGTTTAGGGAGAGATCCGAAGGAATTTGGTTCTCATTCATTTCGTATTGGGGCAGCAACGGAAGCTTCAAGGTTGGGTTTGTCGGCAACGGAAATTCAGGAATTGGGAAGATGGAACTCAAGGGCTTTTAAGTCTTACGTTCGTCCTCGTTTGCTGTCATGAATTTTGTAATCATCTGTTAAAGCTGGGAGGTTATGTGGAGGACAGTTTGATGTATGTTATGTGATTTTATGTTTTCAACTTTAAAAAAAAAAAAAACAAACAAAGAGAAAGTTTTGAAATTTGAAATATATAAACTTATACATGAAATATGAATTATACCTTTTATACGGAATATATATATTTATTCTATTTTATCTTTTGTAAATTTGTTGTTTGGGGTTGCGTGTGGGGGTTTGGAGTATGTGGAGGCAAGCAGTTGGTGTTTGTTTCTGATATGTTTTTCTTTACAGGTATGATCACGATTTTTGGAGGGATGTGTGGTGGTTTGGTGGGGAGTTTTTTCTTTTTGTATTTTGTGTGGTGAAATATTTTCCTTTTTTAATATATTTTGTGTGGTGGAGATGTTGGTAATGTGTTTTGTTTTTGCAGATCCTCCGAGAGTGGTGTGGATTATTGGAGACTGGCTGATTTTTTGGGCGAGAAGAAGGGCGTTGGTGCGATCCTCTGGAGTTCAGATGGGTCTGCTTGGGTCGGCAACACGGGTACGGTGGATCGGAATCCGTGGCCTCCTATGGGAGGAGTTTAAGCCAACGATTTTGGGTGCCCTGAGGCACGGTGAAGTTCCCCATGTGCTGGTGGTTCACATGGGAGGGAACCATTTAGGTGTGGTCCCTCTTTGTATTCTGCTGGAGCAGATGCAGGAAGATCTGCGGCAGTTGAGGGTGTGGTCTCCATGGACAGTGGTGTTTTGGTCCGAGGTGATGCCAAGGATGGTGTGGGAGCAGGTGGAGAATGAGGAGGCGGTGTGGCTGGGCCGTATCAAGCTGAATCGAAGCATGGGAAGGTTCGTGAGGAGGATAGAGGGTGTGGTGGTGTGACATCTACCTTTTGAAGAGGAGAAGGCGGAGTGTTATTTTATGGCGGATGGTGTTCACTTGACAGATGTGGGTAAGGATTAGGGATGAGCTGTTCGGGTTCGACCCGAACTTAGCCTGTTCGAGTAGATCGCGAACATCGAACATTTCCGGGTGTTCGCCGCATATTCGACCACAATGGACCACAATGCATTTTCCCACTGGCCTGAAGCTCGTAATTGGCTACAGCCTTGCACCTGACCACAGGTCTGGTGCAAGACTGGTTCAACACTATGCCAATAACCGCTCAGAGTCCTGATTGGGCAAATTTTGGCCAATCATGGGCTCACAGATCTAAGTCCCGTAGCACACTATATAACGTTTCCACGCGCCGATTCTGCACGCATTTCAGAGGAGATTTCAAAGGAGATAGTTGTGTCTTGTTACTGTCTTGTTACTGCCGGTCTGGGGGGGTCTCATTTCTACCAAATATCAGGGAATTTAGGTGATGTGTGTCTTGTCACTGTGCCAGCAAGTTTTTTTGGGGGTTTACAACTTTCTTTAAAACATTTGTGAATTGAGGTGATTTTCTGGGTCTTGTCACTGTGCCAGCAAATCTTTTTGGGTCTCATTTCTACCAAATATCAGGGAATTTAGGTGATGTGTGTCTTGTCACTGTGCCAGCAAGTTTTTTTTTTGGGGTTTACAACTTTCTTTAAAACATTTGTGAATTAAGGTGATCTTCTGGGTCTTATCACTGTGCCAGCAAATCTTTTGGGTCTCACTAATTTCTTTAAAACACTTGTGAATTGAGGTGATCTGTCTCTTGTCACACAACCAGTACCACGCAGTATTTTGGGGCTCACTAATTTCTTTAAAACATTTGTGAATTAAGGTGATTTGTGTCTCATCACACATCCAGTACCACGCTGTATTTTGGGGCTCACTAATTTCTTTAAAACACTTGTGAATTAAGGTGATCTGTGTCTCGTCACACATCCAGTACCACGCAGTATTTTGGGGCTCACTAATTTCTTTAAAACATTTGTAAATTAAGGTGATCTGTGTCTCTTCACACAACCAGTACCACGCAGTATTTTGGGGCTCACTAATTTCTTTAAAACATTTGTGAATTAAGGTGATCTGTGTGTCGTCACACATCCAGTACCACACAGTATTTTGGGCTCACTCATTTCTTTAAAACACTTGTGAATTAAGGTGATCTGTGTCTCGTCACACAACCAAGTACCACGCTGTATTTTGGGGCTCACTAATTTCTTTAAAACACTTGTGAATTAAGGTGATCTGTGTCTCGTCACACAACCAGTACCACGCTGTATTTTGGGGCTCACTAATTTCTTAAAACACTTGTGAATTAAGGTGATCTGTGTCTCTCATACAAACAGTACCACGCTGTATTTTGGGGCTCACTAATTTCTTTAAAACATTTGTGAATAAGGTGATCTGTGTCTCATCACACATCCAGTACCAACGCTGTATTCTTGGGGCTCACTAATTTCTTTAAAACATTTGTGAATTAAGGTGATCTGTATCTTGTCACACAACCAGTACCACGCAGTATTTTGGGGCTCACTATTTCTTTAAAACATTTGTGAATTAAGGTGATCTGTATCTTGTCACACAACCAGTACCACGCAGTATTTTGGGGCTCACTAATTTCTTTAAAACATTTGTGAATTAAAAGGTGATCTGTGTCTCATCACACATCCAGTACCATGCTGTATTTTGGGGCTCACTAATTTCTTTAAAACATTTGTGAATTAAGGTGATCTGTGTCTCGTCACACAACCAGTACCACGCAGTATTTTGGGGCTCACTAATTTCTTTAAAACATTTGTGAATTGAGGTGATCTGTGTCTTGTCACACAAACAGTACCACGCAGTATTTTGGGTGTCACTAATTTCTTTAAAACATTTGTGAATTAAGGTGATCTGTGTCTTGTCACACAACCAGTACCACGCAGTATTTTGGGGCTCACTAATATCTTTAAAACATTTGTGAATTAAGGTGATTTGTGTCTCATCACACATCCAGTACCACGCAGTATTTTGGGGCTCACTAATTTCTTTAAAACACTTGTGAATTAAGGTGATCTGTGTCTCGTCATACAAACAGTACCACGCAGTATTTTGGGGCTCACTCATTTCTTTAAAACACTTGTGAATTAAGGTGATCTGTGTCTCGTCACACATCCAGTACCACGCTGTATTTTGGGGCTCACTAATTTCTTTAAAACACTTGTGAATTAAGGTGATCTGTGTCTCGTCACACAACCAGTACCACGCTGTATTTTGGGGCTCAATAATTTCTTTAAAAAATTTGTGAATTAAGGTGATCTGTGTCTCATCACACATCCAGTACCACGCAGTATTTTGGGTGTCACTAATTTCTTTAAAACATTTGTGAATTAAGGTGATCTGTGTCTTGTCACACAAACAGTACCACGCAGTATTTTGGGGCTCACTAATTTCTTTAAAACATTTGTAAATTAAGGTGATCTGTGTCTCTTCACACAACCAGTACCACGCAGTATTTTGGGGCTCACTAATTTCTTTAAAACATTGTGAATTAAGGTGATCTGTGTCTCGTCACACCAGTACCACGCAGTATTTTGGGGCTCACTCATTTCTTTAAAACACTTGTGAATTAAGGTGATCTGTGTCTCGTCACACAACCAGTACCACGCTGTATTTTGGGGCTCACTAATTTCTTTAAAACACTTGTGAATTAAGGTGATCTGTGTCTCGTCACACAACCAGTACCACGCTGTATTTTGGGGCTCACTAATTTCTTTAAAACACTTGTGAATTAAGGTGATCTGTGTCTCGTCACACATCCAGTACCACGCTGTATTTTGGGGCTCACTAATTTCTTTAAAACACTTGTGAATTAAGGTGATCTGTGTCTCGTCACACAACCAGTACCACGCTGTATTTTGGGGCTCACTAATTTCTTTAAAACATTTGTGAATTAAGGTGATCTGTATCTTGTCACACAACCAGTACCACGCAGTATTTTGGGGCTCACTAATTTCTTTAAAACATTTGTGAATTAAAAGGTGATCTGTGTCTCATCACACATCCAGTACCACGCTGTATTTTGGGGCTCACTAATTTCTTTAAAACACTTGTGAATTAAGGTGATCTGTATCTCGTCAGACAACCAGTACTATGCTGTATTTTGGGGCTCACTAATTTCTTTAAAACATTTGTGAATTAAGGTGATCTGTGTCTTGTCACACAACCAGTACCACGCTGTATTTTGGGGCTCACTAATTTCTTTAAAACACTTGTGAATTAAGGTGATCTGTGTCTCGTCACACAACCAGTACCACGCTGTATTTTGGGGCTCACTAATTTCTTTAAAACATTTGTGAATTGAGATGATGTGTGTCTGGTCACTGGCTGCCAGCTATCAGTGTGTCTCACTGAGTTATACCAGAGTTCTTTAAATCTTTATACCAGAGTTGAATCAGAGTTCTGTATATATTAATCTATAAATCACTCACCATGTCTGAAAGAATAAAAAGGACAGGCAGATGCTCCCAGACACAGATAAGAGGGCAAGCAGCCCCTG
Organism: Leptobrachium leishanense; assembly: GCA_009667805.1. Classification (NCBI taxonomy): domain Eukaryota; kingdom Metazoa; phylum Chordata; class Amphibia; order Anura; family Megophryidae; genus Leptobrachium; species Leptobrachium leishanense. The sequence continues at coordinate 10,745,358 of CM019068.1, read as the reverse complement.
TGTCGGGAGGCTGTGTCTCTGGTCGTGGTGGATGTGGGGCATCCTCTGCAGGGGCACGCTTGTCCTTTCTAACTGGTGCTGGCCGTCTTAAGCAGCAGCAACCAGGGGCGGATCCAGAGGGGGGCAACGGGGCAATTGCCCCCCCCCGAGATTCTGATAAACTGCCCCTTTCACAGCAACAGATTTAGCATCGCTGCCGGGCCGGCCAAACTGCAGCGCGCGCCGCGACCTGCGGCGCGCACTGCCTGCCTGCCCATTATCATCTCTCTGTCAGTGTCACTCACTGACACAGTGACTCATGTGTGCTGAAAATTTTTTTGTCCGCTCATAGCCCTCACACACTGACTCACGGCGGGCCACGCTGGCAGTCCGGCCCGCCGCACTGTCTGACTCGCGAGCGAGGAGGAGGCGGCAACGAGAACGAACAGCCAGGAAGAAGTAGAACAGGAAGTGAGGCGTCGCCAGCCATGCCCAGCAGCCCAGCCCCTTGTCCCACGTCACTAGCTCACAGTCACGTGTCAATCCGGGGCGGGCGCTGGACTGGTGACGTGATCACATCACATGGTGAGTGTCACATGGGCAGGAAAGCGAGCAGGAGGCGCCCCATTGTCTCTGCTGCGCACACAGTGCAGCAGCCTGTGCCCGGCTGCTTTGTGCTCAGCTCTGCTGCTGCGCAGCTGAGCAGCCTGTTCCACCAGAGAGCAGTCAGTGTTATGTCATGACTCATGAGTGCTGCTGTGGCTAAGACTAAGTCCGCTGGCCTGCCAGCGCGGCACAGTCACACTGCACTCAAGAGAGACAGACACTGACTGTAGAGTAGACAAGAAGACACTGTCATTTTTCAGACTCTGGTGAGTGAGTGAGTGAGTGAGTGAAAATAAATGGTGTGGTGTGTGTGATTGTGCCTGCCCTGCCTGCCGGCCTCATCTTCATGCCCTGCCTGCAGCCAGTGCCACTGCCTAGTATGCCCAGGCCAGGGCCAGGCAGGGCCCAGTGCCCACCCAGTGACTCCACGGTCCTCCTCAACAGCAGGCCAGCAGCTCAGTCTGACTCTGCTCAGACCGCTCAGTCTGCCATCTGTGAGTGTGAGTGTGTCATCCTTCCATCTGTTGATCGGGCCGAGCGTCTCTCCTCGAGACGAGTGAGACCGAGTGACCCACTGACAGTGACTGGACCCTGGCCCTGTGTCACGTGTGGTACCTGGGGGGAAGGGTGGTGGGGGCGGGTCACTGACTTCACTGAACCCAAACCTGAACCCAGGATTTGTATATAGATCTCAGGGGTCATTGCCCCTCCCGAGACTAGATTCTGGATCCGCCCCTGGCAGCAACATACAGAGGACTTGGTGGATTGGCTAACCAGGCCATCCTCATCCTCCGAGTCCTCTGCCAGCCAGGCTTCTAGTGCATTACAGTCCACCTCAGCTGCCAAAGCATCTAATGCAGCCTCCATGTCCACAGCTACTCCTGCTGTAGCCTCGCTATCACACACGGAGGAGTCAGCTGAATTGTTTGACTACAATGAGAGTGACATGCTGCTTGAGGATGCGCAGCAAGTACAGTGCTCTGATTCAATCTCTGAGGTTGAGCAAGGGAGTATAATCAACCTAGAGGAAGGGGGTGCCAGTGATTACACACAAATAACTGGCACTCATGTTGCCCCAGCAGCTGCAGCATACTGCCAAGTTGGCTCCAGTGATGAGGAGATAGGGGGTGAAGATGACATTGATGATGAGGTCACTGACTCCACCTGGGTGCCAGATTGAACTGAGGAATCAAGTGAGGAGGGGGAGGAGGAGGAGGCACAGCAAACACGAGGCACAACATCCTCTGTGACCAACCGTAGCACTAGCCAGTCCAAGGCATCACATGTCAGAGCTGCTCCGGTGCAGAGCGCTGTTGTCTCAAAGAACACATGCAGAAACTCTGCTGTCTGGGAGTTCTTTAATAAATGTGCAGCAGACCCCACCATTGCTATTTGTAATCTATGTCAGATGAGGCTGAAGTGTGGGATAAACACCGGACACTTGGGTACCACGTGCTTGAGGCGACATATGAACAAGTGCCACACATCCCGTTGGCGCAAAACTTTGCGTAGGTCCTCCTCCTCCTCATCTGTCTCTACCCACACTGTATGTCCTGCCATGTTATTGCCTACAACCTCCACCGACAGGGATGATGCTACAGTAATGGATGTACCAGCAGGTCCTTCCTCACAATGTGACATCATCCCAGTAGCTGAAGATTTATGCAGTCAGATTATGTTGCCGCAGCTGCTGCAGCGAAAGAAAAAATATAGTCCCAACCATCCCCAAGCACAGCGTCTAAATGCCAGCTTAGCAAAATTACTCATATTGCAGCTGCTGCCTTTCCAGCTTGTGGATTCTGTTCCCTTCCGTGAATTTGCTGAATGTGCTGTACCACAGTGGCAGGTTCCAAAACGCCATTACTTTTCACGCAAGGCCATTCCAGCACTATACCAGCACGTGGAAGACAATATTATCCAGTCATTGGGAAAGGCAGTCAGCAGCAAGGTGCATGTCACCTTAGACACGTGGTCCAGCAAGCATGGACAGGGTCGTTACATTCCCTTCACGGCACACTGGGTAACTCTGATTGCAGCTGGGAGGGATCCAAGACGGGGCTCTGTGCTGGAGCTTGTTCATCCACCACGCCTCCAGAAAGCTGCTTGTATGAGGTCTGTCTGCTCCACCACCACCCTCTCTTCCTCCTCCTCCTCCTTCTCTGTCTCTGGCGAAGTGGCAGTTAAACCGACGCCTGACAGGGTCTACGCAATGGCTCAAGCAAAAATATGCCATACTGTGCTTGAGCTGATTTGTTTAGGGCAGGGGTCAAAATTTCCACTCGCCTGCTCGCATTTGGCGAGTGGAAATTAAGGGTGGGCGAGTGGAGATGCACACGCAGGCAGCACGATAAAGTATATCGTTCTGCCTTCGCTGCGTATTCCAGTGGCAGCCATTTTTTTTTGGCCGGCAGAAGCCACTTCCGGTAAAAGGGGGGCGGGAGAGGGAATTTGCACCTCCGTGTTGTGGCACTCTAAGGACCAATTGATTCCTCGGGCCGGATGTTTCCCATCTCTGGTTTTCATGCCCTCTGTCTCTCTATGCTTCACTCTCACTGACGCTGCTTCGGGGATACCGGCTGAACCTCTTACTGATCTCAGAGATTTGCTCGGCGCACTCGCCCGTTTGCTGCACCATGTGAACAGATCACGGGAAACTGCGCCGAGCAAACATCTAGAATCAGTAAGAGGTTCATCCCGTCTCCCCAAAGCAGCATCAGTGAGAGTGTAGCATGGAGAGACAGAGGGCACGCCGGGTACAGCATGACCAGAGATGGGAAACATCCGGCGTGAGGAATCAATTAGTCCTCAAAGTGTCACAACAGGGGGGTGCAAATTCCCTCTCCCACCCCCCTTTTACCTGTTACACGCTGGATGTCCCTTCACGCTGCGCTCCTCCTCTTCCGGGCACAGCGTGAAGGAGTACTCAGCATGCCTCAGCGAGTGAGGGAAGCGGGGATTATCCCCGCCCCCTCACTCTACTACTCGCAAGGACAGGTAAAGGGAGGGGGTGAAAATTGCAGGGGAGGGGGTGAAAATTGCATGGGAGGGGGTGAAAATTGCAGGGGAGGGGGTGAAAATTGCAGTGGGGGTGAAAATTGCATGGGAGGGGGTGAAAATTGCAGGGGAGGGGGGTGAATTGCAGGGGAGTGGGAAGGGGGTGAATTGCAGGGGAGTGGGAGGGGGTGAATTGCAGGGGAGTGGGAGGGGGTGAATTGCAGGGGAGTGGGAGGGGGTGTGAATTGCAGGGGAGGGGAGAAATGAATTGCAGGGGAGGGGGGTGAATTGCAGGGGAGTGGGAGGGCGGTGAATTGCAGGGGAGTGGTAGGGGGGTGAATTGCAGGGGAGGGGGGTGAATTGCAGGGGAGTGGGAGGGGGTGAATTGCAGGGGAGTGGGAGGGGGTGAAAATGCAGGGGAGTGGGAGGGGGTGAATTGCAGGGGAGTGGGGGATGAAAATTGCAGGGGAGGGGGAGAATGAATTGCAGGGGAGGGGAGAAATGAATTGCAGGGATGGGAGAGAAATGAATTGCAGGGGAGGGAGAGAAATGAATTGCAGGGGCGGGGGAGAAATGAATTGCAGGGGAGGGGGAGAAATTAATTAAAGGGGGAGAGAGAAATGAATTACAGGGGGAGAGAGAAATGAATTACAGGGGGAGAGAAATGAATTACAGGGGGAGAGAAATGAATTACAGGGGGAGAGAGAAATGAATTACAGGGGAGAGAGAAATGAATTACAGGGGGAGAGAAATGAATTACAGGGGGAGAGAGAAATGAATTACAGGGGGAGAGAGAAATGAATTACAGGGGGAGAGAAATGAATTACAGGGGGAGAGAAATGAATTACAGGGGAGAGAGAAATGAATTACAGGGGAGAGAGAAATGAATTACAGGGGGAGAGAAATGAATTAAAGGGGAGAGAGAAATGAATTACAAGGGGAGAGAGAAATGAATTACAAGGGGAGAGAGAAATGAATTACAAGGGGAGAGAGAAATGAATTACAAGGGGAGAGAGAAATGAATTACAGGGGGAGAGAGAAATGAATTACAGGGGGAGAGAGAAATGAATTAAAGGGGGAGAGAAATGAATTACAAGGGGAGAGAGAAATGAATTACAGGGGGAGAGAGAAATGAATTACAAGGGGAGAGAGAAATGAATTACAGGGGGAGAGAAATGAATTACAGGGGGAGAGAGAAATGAATTACAGGGGGAGAGAAATGAATTAAAGGGAGAGAGAAATGAATTACAGGGGAGAGAGAAATGAATTACAGGGGGAGAGAGAAATGAATTACAGGGGGAGAGAGAAATGAATTACAAGGGGAGAGAGAAATGAATTACAAGGGGAGAGAGAAATGAATTACAGGGGGAGAGAAATGAATTACAGGGGGAGAGAGAAATGAATTACAAGGGGAGAGAGAAATGAATTACAAGGGGAGAGAGAAATGAATAACAGGGGGAGAGAGAAATGAATTACAGGGGGAGAGAAATGAATTACAGGGAGAGAGAAATGAATTACAGGGGAAGAGAGAAATGAATTACAGGGGAGAGAGAAATGAATTACAGGGGAGAGAGAAATGAATTAAAGGGAGAGAGAAATGAATTACAGGGGAGAGAGAAATGAATTACAGGGGAGAGAGAAATGAATTAAAGGGAGAGAGAAATGAATTACAGGGGGAGAGAGAAATGAATTACAGGGGGAGAGAGAAATGAATTACAGGGGAGAGAGAAATGAATTAAAGGGAGAGAGAAATGAATTACAGGGGGAGAGAGAAATGAATTACAGGGGGAGAGAAATGAATTATAGGGGGAGAGAGAAATGAATTAAAGGGGAGAGAGAAATGAATTACAAGGGGAGAGAGAAATGAATTACAGGGGGAGAGAAATGAATTACAGGGGGAGAGAGAAATGAATTACAAGGGGAGAGAGAATGAATTACAAGGGGAGAGAGAAATGAATTACAGGGGGAGAGAGAATGAATTACAGGGGGAGAGAGAAATGAATTACAGGGGAGAGAGAAATGAATTACAAGGGGAGAGAAATGAATTACAGGGGGAGAGAAATGAATTACAGGGGGAGAGAGAAATGAATTACAGGGGAGAGAGAAATGAATTACAGGGGAGAGAAATGAATTACAGGGGAGAGAAATGAATTACAGGGGAGAGAGAGAATGAATTACAGGGGGAGAGAAATGAATTAAAGGGAGAGAGAAATGAATTACAGGGGGAGAGAGAATGAATTACAGGGGGAGAGAAATGAATTACAGGGGAGAGAGAGAAATGAATTACAGGGGGAGAGAAATGAATTATAGGGGGAGAGAGAAATGAATTAAAGGGAGAGAGAAATGAATTACAGGGGAGAGAGAAATGAATTACAGGGGGAGAGAGAAATGAATTACAGGGGAGAGAGAAATGAATTACAGGGGGAGAGAGAAATGAATTACAGGGGAGAGAGAAATGAATTAAAGGGAGAGAGAAATGAATTACAGGGGAGAGAGAAATGAATTAAAGGGGAGAGAGAAATGAATTACAGGGGAGAGAGAAATGAATTAAAGGGAGAGAGAAATGAATTACAGGGGGAAGAGAAATGAATTACAGGGGAGAGAGAGAATGAATTAAAGGGGAGAGAGAAATGAATTACAGGGGGAGAGAGAATGAATTACAGGGGGAGAGAGAAATGAATTACAGGGGAGAGAGAAATGAATTACAGGGGAGAGAGAAATGAATTACAGGGGGAGAGAGAAATGAATTACAGGGGAGAGAGAATGAATTACAGGGGGAGAGAAATGAATTAAAGGGGGAGAGAGAATGAATTACAGGGGGAGAGAAATGAATTACAGGGGGAGAGAAATGAATTAGGGGGAGAGAAATGAATTAAAGGGGGAGAGAGAAATTAATTACGGGGGAGAGAGAAATGAATTAAAGGGGAGAGAGAAATGAATTAAAGGGGGAGAAAATGAATTACAGGGGAGAGAGAAATGAATTACAGGGGAGAGAGAAATGAATTACAAGGGGAGAGAGAAATGAATTACAGGGGGAGAGAAATGAATTACAGGGGGAGAGAGAAATGAATTACAGGGGAGAGAGAAATGAATTACAAGGGGAGAGAGAAATGAATTACAGGGGAGAGAGAAATGAATTACAGGGGAGAGAGAAATGAATTACAGGGGGAGAGAGAATGAATTACAAGGGGAGAGAAATGAATTACAGGGGGAGAGAAATGAATTACAGGGGAGAGAGAAATGAATTACAAGGGGAGAGAGAAATGAATTACAGGGGAGAGAAATGAATTACAGGGGGAGAGAGAGAAATGATTACAGGGGGAGAGAAATGAATTACAGGGGAGAGAGAAATGAATTACAGGGGAGAGAAATGAATTAAAGGGAGAGAGAATGAATTACAGGGGGAGAGAGAAATGAATTACAGGGGGAGAGAGAAATGAATTACAGGGGAGAGAGAAATGAATTACAGGGGGAGAGAAATGAATTATAGGGGGAGAGAGAAATGAATTACAGGGGAGAGAGAAATGAATTACAGGGGGAGAGAGAAATGAATTACAGGGGAGAGAGAAATGAATTACAGGGGAGAGAGAAATGAATTACAGGGGGAGAGAGAGAAATGAATTACAGGGGAGAGAGAAATGAATTACAGGGGGAGAGAAATGAATTAAAGGGGGAGAGAGAAATGAATTACAGGGGGAGAGAGAAATGAATTACAAGGGGAGAGAGAAATGAATTACAGGGGGAGAGAAATGAATTATAGGGGGAGAGAGAAATGAATTAAAGGGAGAGAGAAATGAATTACAGGGGGAGAGAGAGAAATGATTACAGGGGGAGAGAGAAATGAATTAAGGGGGAGAGAGAAATGAATTACAGGGGGAGAGAAATGAATTACAGGGGAGAGAGAAATGAATTACAGGGGGAGAGAAATGAATTACAGGGGGAGAGAAATGAATTACAGGGGAGAGAAATGAATTAAAAGGGGAAGAGAGAAATGAATTACGGGGGAGAGAGAAATGAATTAAAGGGGGAGAGAGAAATGAATTAAAGGGGGAGAGAAATGAATTACAGGGGGAGAGAGAAATGAATTACGGGGGAGAGAGAAATGAATTAAAGGGGGAGAGAGAAATGAATTACAGGGGGAGAGAGAAATGAATTACAGGGGAGAGAGAAATGAATTACAGGGGAGAGAAATGAATTACAGGGGGAGAGAGAAATGAATTACAGGGGGAGAGAATGAATTAAGGGGAGAGAGAAATGAATTACAGGGGAGGGAGAGAAATGAATTACAGGGGGAGAGAGAAATGAATTACAAGGGGAGAGAGAAATGAATTACAGGGGGAGAGAGAAATGAATTACAGGGGGAGAGAGAAATGAATTACAGGGGGAGAGAGAAATGAATTAAAGGGGGCCCTTGGCAGAACTAACCTCTCCCGTGAGGGGTCATAATTGGTGAAATGGTGGCGTAGGCGTTTGAGGTTCAGCAAAATTAAATATATCTATTTATAAAGAAAGATGAGTGATACGGAAGGGGCAAAAAAAAGAAATGGGGATGGAAGTATCACACACGAATTTTAATGGATTCATCTGTATTAGCATCCAAGGGGGAAAACTGACTATGGGGTCTTCTAACTTCTTATGATAATCTGGCATACAAACAATTAACCCCTTAAGGACGTAGGGGTGGTGCCCTTAAGGTGTTTAAATTTGCTGGCGAGGCGTACAGGTACGCCTCGCCGACAGGTGCCGTCGCGCAGCACTAATTTTGGCCCTCCCCGCAGCCGGCGTGCAGTGCGCATCATTGGCTGCAGGGGACGGCTTGATTTCAGGCCGTCCCTGTGCAGCCAATGACGCGCACCGCGAGTCAGCGCGCGCAGGCTGCGGGGAGGGGCCGGGGCGGCCCCATTGAAGACAGCGGGGCGTACCTGAACGCCCCGCGTCTTCAAAGCCCGCCCGCCGCCAGGACGTCATGGAACGTCCTGCGGCGTTAAAGGGTTAAAAGAGAGTATTCGGTTCCACTTGATATATCGGATGCATAAACCCCAAATTAATTTGGTCCTAAAAACTGTTGGCGAGGAGTCTGTACTTAATGGATGATATTACTTGGATCTGATGTCTGGGTATATATGTACCTGGCGTCTGATGTCTCGATATACATGTATCTGGAGTCTCGGTCTGGTTAAAGTTATTTATTTTTGTAACTTTATTCTGAATAAAACCTTTAACAGTGTAATTTCATAAGATAATTTAAGAGGGTGTGTTTAGGGGCGGAGTTCAGAGCAGGGTAGGTGGGGCAACTGGTGGCAAGTAACTTTTAAGGTCTGGCTAGTAGCTTGGGACTTGAAATTTTGAGCCCTGGTTTAGGGGACAGGAGCCAGACCGGGTCAGAAATTTTGTCAGCTCTGCAGGGGCAGGTGCAGAGATGGTTAACACCATGCCAGCTTGAGCTGGGAATGATCGTCTGTGATAATGGCAGCAACCTTCTCTCCGCCCTACGCAAGGGTAAATTGACGCATGTACCATGCCTAGCACACGTCCTAAATCTGGTGGTACAGCGTTTCCTAACCAAGTACCAAGGGCTGCCAGAGCTTCTCATCCAGGCCAGAAAAGTCTGCAGCCACTTCAGACGGTCATTCCCAGCAAGCGTTCGCCTGGCAGAAATTCAAAGAGAATTCCACCTTCCCACAAACCATCTGATCTCTGACATGCCCACCAGGTGGAACTCGACATTAGCAATGCTGCAGCGTCTGCACAAGCAGCAGAGGGCCATCAACAAGTACCTGTGTGAGTATGGCACAAGGACAGGTTCAGGTCAACTTGTTTTTTTCCCCCCCCCCGCAGTGACTGATTATCAAGGATGCATGCACTGTACTGTCACCATTTGAGGAGGCAACGAGGATGGTGAGCAGGGACAGTGCATGCATCAGTGACACAATTCCTTTAGTGTTCCTGCTGGAGCACACTCTGCGGGGAATTATAGATGTGGCTCTAGAGGCAGAGCAGCGGGAGGAAGAGGAGGCCTTCCCTAGCTCACAAGGCCCCAGTCTTTCCTCAGACAGCATTCCAGCGGGTCCTACTCAGATCAGACAGGAGGAGGATGAGGACTATTTAAGTAGTGAGGGCATTGAAGGTGGGGATTCCTCAAGGGAGGGTTTTGTGTGCCCAGAAACAGAAGGGCTTGTGCGTGGCTGGGAGGAGGAAGTGCACGATACGGTCATCCTCATTGACCAGGAAGACTCACCAGCTAATGCCACCTCCAACCTACGCTGCATGGGCTCCCTAATGATACAAAGCCTGCTAAAGGACCCCAGGATTCATGCTATCAAGGAGAGGGATCATTACTGGTTGGCAACCCTTCTTGATCAACGATACAAGGGGAAAGTTGCAGAGCTCATCCTGCCCGCAGAGAGGGAGCACAGGATGAAAAAACTAAAGCGACACTTGTGTAACACCTTTCCAGGCACTGGTAGATTACCAAGTGCTGACACACGTGCTTCTGAGGCTGCGGGTGATCAAAGGAATAGCGGTGAAGGCCAGGGCCACTTGACTGATGCTTTTTTAAATTTTTTTAGTCCACGACACCCAAGGCCGTCAAATGTAGGCACCCATTGCCAGCGTCTTCACCATATGGTGCGGGACTACCTAGGGGCAAGGGCAGACCTGGATACCTTTCCAGCAGATGATCCACTGGCTTACTGGGTGTTGAGATTGGATCACTGGCCAGAATTTAGCCAATATGCTATGCAGCTACTAGGTTGCCCTTCATCTAGCGTGCTTTCCGAAAGGACGTTCAGTGCCGCTGGAGGTTTTGTCACAGACAAAAGAGTGCGTCTGTCCACCGACTCTGTAGACCGGCTGACATTTATAAAAATGAATCAGTCCTGGATCAGCAGCTATCAATCCCCTGATGCTGAAGTAATGGAATAGATCGGGGATGTCCTCTTCTGCAGACTGCCGCCCCAAGCAGTTGTTTATGGATAGATTAAAGGAAAAGCATTTACCGTCATATGAAACGTCATTTTTTTTGTTTTTAAGTGTTTCTATACATCCTAGAAATCCGCCACTTCACGGGCTGGTTATGGGGACCTCCTAGGCACGATATTTGAAGGAATTTTTGGTTTTTATTTTTAACCCTTATTTCATGGAAAACTCACTGTCCCTTTAAAAACGTATTTTTTTTACTTTTTGTCCTTGTTTCCTGTCCCCCAGGGCACTACCCGGACCCCCATACACCTTTTATGGCAAATATGTAGCATATATGCCCTCTTGGAGGGCACTCTAAAAAACCGAATTTTCAGCCCCATTGACTTGCATGGGGTTCGAGTTCGGGTTCGGGTTGGGTCTCAAACCGAACTCGGGGAGTGTTCGGCTCATCCCTAGTAAGGATCTGTTCATCCTGGGGCTCAAGGAAGGGATCGAACAAGCCCTGTTTTCTCTTGGTCGGGGAGCTCTCACATAAGGGGGTTATGTGAGGAGCTCGTGGCGGGGGCTTGTAGGCAGTGCTGGCTAGGGGTTCCTTTTTAGTTAGGATTACTTTGTCAGATGGTTGGGAGTTGGGTAGATTTTTGGTGGTTGGTTGGTTTGGAGGAGTGGGGGTTGTGGGGAGTCCTCTTTCAGCACTGGGTTATTGTTTTAATTTGTTATGAGAATTGTTATGTTATTATGGTGGGGTTTTAGTGTGGAGTTTTAGCTGTGGCCTATATATAATAAATATATATATTATTCCACAGTTATGTGTTTGTGTATTTTTTGTGTGTTTCTTGTCTCCCGTAGTCCGACCCGGTCATCAGTAGGCGACTTAAGTGACTCTATCCCTTTATAAACTGATTGTATCTCTGTATATAGTGACTCTTCCCTGTATACACTGATTGTATCTCTGTATACACTGATTGTATCTCTGTATATAGTGACTCTATCCCTGTATACACTGATTGTATCTCTGTATATAGTGACTCTTCCCTGTATACACTGATTGTATCTCTGTATATAGTGACTCTTCCCTGTATACACTGATTGTATCTCTGTATATAGTGACTCTTCCCTGTATACACTGATTGTATCTCTGTATATAATGACTCTATCCCTGTATACACTGATTGTATCTCTGTATATAGTGACTCTATCCCTGTATACACTGATTGTATCTCTGTATATAATGACTCTATCCCTGTATACACTGATTGTATCTCTGTATATAGTGACTCTATCCCTGTATACACTGATTGTATCTCTGTATATAGTGACTCTTCCCTGTATACACTGATTGTATCTCTGTATATAATGACTCTATCCCTGTATACACTGATTGTATCTCTGTATATAGTGACTCTATTCCTGTATACACTGATTGTATCTCTGTATATAATGACTCTATCCCTGTATACACTGATTGTATCTCTGTATATAATGACTCTATCCCTGTATACACTGATTGTATCTCTGTATATAATGACTCTATCCCTGTATACACTGATTGTATCTCTGTATATAATGACTCTATCCCTGTATACACTGATTGTATCTCTGTATATACTGATTGTATCTCTGTATATAATGACTCTATCCCTGTATGCACTGATTGTATCTCTGTATATAGTGACTCTTCCCTGTATACACTGATTGTATCTCTGTATATAGTGACTCTTCCCTGTATACACTGATTGTATCTCTGTATATAGTGACTCTTCCCTGTATACACTGATTGTATCTCTGTATATAGTGACTCTTCCCTGTATACACTGATTGTACCTTTGTATATAATGACTCTATACCTGTATACACTGATTGTATCTCTGTATATAGTGACTCCTCTCTTATACACTGATTGTATCTCTGTATATAGTGACTCCTCCCTGTATACACTGATTGTATCTCTATAGTAATTTTATCTCTGTGTATAGTAATGGTATCAATGTATAAAATGTGTTGACATTGAGGAATAGTGTTTGTCACGACCTAACTACGCGCGCTGCTGCGCAAAGACGCCGGGTTAAGCCGCGCACTATCTATCTATCCTAGACCCAGATAATTACGCGCACTTCTCTACCCGTCCCGGCCACACTACCTCTCACAACAGGCACGTAGAGCACGATATACTGATCCCAGGATTGCAACGTAGCACAAGTCTTCTCCTGAAGCGCGGACTCACTACGTCTCTCACAATCCTGGAACTCACTTTCTTATTCTATTAGTAACGCTGCCACCAGTCCTCAAGGACACTACGCGCGTCGCAACAGGAGACGCAGGGCTTAGCCGCCGCACTATCCTAGACTATGACAGTGTCTACGAATCCCACAATTACCTGCCATTTCCTGACGACCGCAACACGCAATTTCTTATATATATAACCGAGCTTAAGGCAAATAGCAATTCTCCCAATCTCTTAGTTAGCGTGAATTTCATCAGCCAGAGTCAAAACTTAAATATTTTTTGGTTTATTTAGGATAGAAAAATCAGTGCTTAGTTACATAAAAAATCATAACTAGAATAAATCAATTACTTATACAATACACAGAAAAATATAAAGAAAAAGGTGTCAATCACAGAGCCTTACTTACGACGGAATACTCAGTAACTGGCATCGGTGCCTCCTGGGATCTGGAGGTAGAGCATGGACAAATCAGTCCTCTTTAGAAGGAATCCCAAGTGATCAGCCCTGAGCCATGCTTGATCCAGAATATATATAGGGCTGGCTTTTTTCTACGTCCAGCCTCCTAGCTGGCAGGGCTTTTGCCTACAATTCCCAGAATGCCCATCTCTAGAGCATGCTCAGTAAGCTTGTCAATTAATCTTTAATTGCCTAAAGGCGTCCCTCTTCCCTCCAGACCCCCCTTAGAGATCAAGGATGTGCTGCCTGTCTTTGAAGATTGTGTCCAGCTCTCTTGGGGCCGATCTGTCTGCTTAGGTGTGATTTCCTAGGTTAGTGTACAAAGAAATTCCCTTTTTACAGCTACGTGTTATATCCTTCCCCTAAGGGAGAAAGCTAAACATTTTGATTACAGCTCAGCTGTGGACCCAGGGATAAACTTACCAAATGGTCATGGTTTATTGAGTAAAGTAGTCATTGAGAAGGCAGGTAACACTTATTGTGTTGAGCTGACAGCCAGGACAGGCAGGTGGACTCCAGAAGGTTCATTTGAGTAGAGATTATGGACATTTCCATGTGTATGATATGGAGTCTGTGCTCCTTGTGGATGGAGACTGTTCTGATATTCAGGGATGGATGTAGGTCATGTGCCATGATCCCTTTCATATTTTCCTTGCCTCCTCTGGTCTCACCTCTCCTGTTTGCCCTATCTACTCCTTCCTACCCTCTATCCTAGCGGCAGGGTCAAGCAAGACTTCAGACCATGGAAACCCAGGTCTTCTCGCTGAAGATTGTGCAATCAGAGTGTTGGTGCATAAGAGGGCGTCAGTGACGGGTCCTGACAGGAGGTGAAGTGTGAAGCTGTTAGCCTAGAAACCCTAAAGCTGGGACTAGCAGAGACCCGCCTGACCCTAAGCTTCACCCAACTACAAGCTTCCTACTAAACAAGACATGTCTAAGAGCAGAGGGTGATTCACCTTGTCTGGAGAACTGGTATCATCTAGGCTTGGCCAGGACTTAATGTCATCATGGGGTGGGTGGGTAAACCCAGAGTGATGGCATCATGGCAGCAAAGATGGTCATTAGACCAAAGTTGATGGAGCAATGGTGATGTGCTCCTTCAGATGCGTGTCGACACCTAAGTGAAGACGAGTCCAGGTTGGAACAGGATAGAAGGATGAAGGGGGGACTCTAAATCAAGATTTGGAGTAGGACCTCGAGCAGTGGATGTAGACCATGACTAAACTCTTGGTGATGTCATAAGGAGCGAGTGTAGCGGCCAGCCTGGAAGTTCCGCTTCTGGTTACCGTTATTTGGGGGATCCAGGGTGACGCCGGCTTCGTGAGGCTTTATGTCCTTCGATACATGTTTTATTAGTCGTAGCTATGAGGCTCCGCTGCCCCCCTAATCCCTTTCTCCCGGCAGACTGAGCCGGCGCCCCGGTACACGTGTTTATTTAAGTGTTATGGTTTAAATGTTCCCAAACATTGATAACGTGTTTATTACGGCTTCACACAAATTGAAACAAATCCTCTATCTCCGCATCTTGACCATAAAACGCCTCGACATTAGGACGCGGCGCGCGTGAGGAAGAGCACTTTATAACCGCGCCGTTCCAATTTATATGTAAATTTTATAAACCTGGCCGAACGAATAATATCTCAGAAATATTTATGTTTATATTATTTTGCTTGATTTTACGTCTTCCTCCGGCGCGGCAGGAATGGGATTTTGTCTTATTACAATGCCGCCGTGACCTCATTTTTTTTTTTTCTTCTTCTTCTTTATTTTTTTTATTTTTTTTACGATATTAGTGGAAGATATTACTTTGTTAAAACGGAACTCGCGCGCGCCACCTCCTCCTCCTCCTACCACGCCGTTACTATCTGTGAGACGGCTCCCGGGGCACCGCGGTTCGGAGGAGGAGGGGGGCGAACGAGAAATGCTTAAAACAGATAAAAAAAAATATTGTCAAATAAATAAATAAAGTCGTTAATTTTTCTATATATATTTTTTTGTGTTGTTCTAATCCTGGACGGATGTATCTGAGCGTCTCGCTCTGCCTCCAGGAGTCCAGGTTCCCCCCGGAGTTTTCGGTAGCACCGGGCTGCACCGGTTAAGCTCTATCAGAGTATTACCAGGAATAATTATTTATTTAATACGCTCGGGTGGTTATTATTGGAGTTTTGCATCGTGCCGGGCAGGGCCGATGCTGGCGCGGGCGAGACCTCGCATTGAATATTCTGGATCTGCAGAGATACATAGGATAAACAGGGGAAAAAGTCGCAGAATTGGCAAACGATAAATGATATGAATTCTTCTTGTAGCAAATAAAATCGGAATGTTTTAATCAAAGTGGCGTCACTTGGGGATAAGATCCGGCCGGGGCATTTATTGCGCATGTTTTTCAATATAATAATTATGTTTTCTGTTTGGATTTTTTTTTTCTTAAAAAAAAAACGCTCTGCACATCCCAAACCCCCCCCAGAAAAAAACAAGGCAGCTGATATCTATCCCTGCACCCCCACTCACATCCTGCACAGGCATTGCAGCAGGGTTCAGCAAACTTGGCACCCACAGATGTTTTTGAACTACGTCTCCCATGATGCTCAGCCACTCGGTAGGTTGGAAGAGCCTCATGGGAAAAGTACTTCCGAAACATCTGGAGGGCCAAGGCTGCAGAGCCCTGCGTTACATAGACTAAGATGGAAAACTATAATTATTTACAGAGCTCTGACATACTCAGCAGCGCTGTACAATGGGTAGAGCAAACATAAAATTAACAAATAAGTCTGACGCATGGATAATGATGGAAAAAGAGGGGCCTGCGCAAGAGCTTACAGTCTAAAAGGAGTGGGGTGACACACACAGAAGTTAGGGTGAATAGCTGAGTGTGAATAGTAATGGGGTGCATGGGGGCTGTGTGGGGGATAGATCTGGATGGGGTGCATGGGGCTGTGTGTGGGGGATAGATCAGGATGGGGTGCATGGGGGCTGTGTGGGGGATAGATCAGGATGGGGTTCATTGGGGCTGTGTGGGGATAGATCTGGATGGGGTGCATGGGAGCTGTGTGGGGGATGGATCAGGATGGGGTGCGTGGGGGCTGTGTGGGGGGATAGATCATGATGGGGTTCATTGGGGCTGTGTGGGGGATAGATCTGGATGGGGTGCATGGGGGCTGTGTGGGGGATAGATCAGGATGGGGTTCATGGGGGCTGTGTGGAGATAGATCTGGATGGGGTGCATTGGAGCTGTGTGGGGGATGGATCAGGATGGGGTGCATGGGGGCTGTGTGGGGGATAGATCATGATGGGGTCATTGGGGCTGTGTGGGGATAGATCTGGATTGGGTGCATGGGGCTGTGTGGGGATAGATCAGGATGGGGTGCATGGGGCTGTGTGGGAGATAGATTCTGGATGGGGGCTGTGTGGGGGATAGATCAGGAATGGGGTGTTGGGGCATGGGTGGCTGTGTGGGGGATAGATCAGGATGGGGTGCATGGTGGGGCTGTGTGGGGGATAAGATCAGGATGGGGTGGTTGGGATTAGATCAGGATGGGGTGCATGGGGCTGTGTGGGGATAGATCAGGATGGGCCTGTTGTGGGGGATAGATCAGGATGGGGCTGTGTGGGGGATAGATCAGGATGGGGTGCATGGGGGCTGGTGGGGGATAGATAAGGATGGGGTGCATGGGGCTGTGTGGGAGATAGATCAGGATGGTGTGCATGGGGCTGTGTGGGAGATAGATCAGGATGGGGTGTATGGGGGCTGTGGGGGATAAATCAGGATGGGGTGATGGGGCTCTGTGGGGGATAGATCAGGATGGGGGCTGTGGGGGAGATAGATCGGGATGGAGAATGTGTGAGAGATAGACCAGGATGGGGGCTGTGGGGGGATAGATCAGGATGGGGTGTATGGGGCTATGTGTGGGGGATAGATCAGGATGGGGGCTGTGGGGGGATAGATCGGGATGGGGGATGTGTGAGAGATAGACCAGGATGGGGGCTGTGGGGGGATAGATCAAGATGGGGTGCGTGGGGGTTGTGTAGGTAGAGATGGATTATGGTGGGTGGCATGAGGGCAAGGTGGGGGTGATGGGTCAGGAATGGTACACTGGGGGGGGGTTGACCTGACCAGCAGAAATGACCGAGGAGCGTGCTTTTCATTATTGCGCTGTTTGACGCCTCCAGCTGCATTCAGAGATTTGGAAAGTGCGGTTGATTTTTAAATGACACTAAATAGTGAAATAGAATTTGCGCGCATGTCATGGAACATTAGGGAGTGATACATTGCTGCGGCAGTAATTGTTCTAGTTCTCTCAGAAGTGATTGCAGTGACAGTATTTGTTCTCTGGATCAGCCGGAATGATTTCTATGGAATACAATGTGGTGGATCCGCGCTCCGTCGACGATTCCGCCTGCATTCACATTATACAGTACGAAGCTTGCAGTTTCCCCGTCGCATTATACGCGCGCTGTTTGCAGAGCTGCAGCACATATATTGCTTTAATATGACAGTTTAATGTTTCAGGGAAAGAACAATCTTATTCTGGTTTTAAAGAGGCCGCGTCTGCATCAATGTATCCGCTTCTCCCCGTCTGTCCATGGGATGCGCCTCTCACCCCTCTCATCCTGATGGTACCTCACACCTGCGGCTGCACCCCCAGGAGGAAATTACATAAGGGGTTACTGACAAGCAGCAAGGTGCTGGGGAAACTTTACGGAAAATACAGATTTTAGGACAAAATGTATCAATCTTAAGATTTTTCTTTTATCATCTTGAAATCTACAGGTCTCTGGTCTCTGCTGCGGTCCCCTTGATCGAATGGTGGATATTCGTGGAAATGAACGACACAGACACAGGGTATCAAGTTCAATGTCATTTTGTTTACATTATCAAAGTAATATTTATAGGAAAGAATACCAGGGTGGAAATATGGTTCATCCAATCAGTGACAGAGTATCAAATTTTCTCCTTGGAGACAATGACGCTGCATGTACGCATTTCTTCTTGGAACAGCAGGTCAGCTTGACCGTATGTAAACAATTTCTTGTTTAATTATCAAAACAACAAGTTCCACGACAACAATAAATGAGGCTTTAAGGCGACGAGCAGAATGGTGGGGGAACGAGGCCACAAGTAGGGATGAGCTGTTCGGTTCGATCAGTTCGGAGTTCGACCCGAACCGTGGTCGTTCGAAAGTTCACGAACTTCGAACTTTTTGGGTGTGTTCGGTTCGAGTTCGCAAAAAAAAAGAAATTTTGAAAAAAGTATAGAAAATGCTTAAAAAAATACTAAAAATCTAGAAATAAAGAGACTCTTTACTGCAGAATATTATAAGCAATGGTTTATTAGATATTGAATTAAAAACTAATGTGTACGTGCAAAGATTCTCAACTCTAAGGCTGGGGTCAGACCAGCGCACTTTTAACGTGCGTTCTGGCGCACATAATTACGGCCGCACTAGCAGCAGATGACAGGCAATGACAGCCAATATACGATGTACGGCCGCACAAAAGTCCGGCCGCGCAACGCAAGTGGAATTTGAACGCATTTTTTTTGAGAATGCTGAACCGCTAGTACTGACGTACTGAGTGCGCAGCTGCGGCATAGCGGCGTGTTTGCGTGATTAGGAGATGTCAGACACTGCTAATGTCCAGCCTGCATGACGTCCAGACGCAAAAAGAGTTTTATTGACGATCCGTACAAAATCACGCCCGAAAATGCGCGTCGTCTGACCGTTTTTGCGCATTCCGTGAAAAAATACATCAATGTGTTCGGACGCACTTTTTCATGTTCGCGGGGAAAAATGCTTTCGTCTGACCCTAGCCTTAATGACCTGTGTTTTTCAAACGGCATAACAGGTGTTTTTAGTCTGGTCTAATCAATTTGATACATTGTAGACTATACTGAGGGGGTGGGGTGGTGTCTGCTTCTGATTGAGATTTGAGAAGTGTTAATTTCCCTCCTAAAACTTCTAATATGCTGTATTTCAACGCTGTGTGCTCAGCTCATTTTTACCGCTTTTGCTCATCATGTTTAAATGCGATTTTGAAGCCACATTTTGTTAAATGACCGACATGTTAGATATCGTTCTTTCCGGCAGACTCCGCAGATTCATAATATATCATTTCTATATGTATACGTCCTCTCCTGGCTGTATATTATGAAAAAAATGCAATAAAAATTGAATTTTTAATTATCTACAGTGAGTAAAGTGTTGTTTTTCTCACATTTTAGCAGATAAGCGTTTGCGGTTATGTTTTCTATAGGGTGCACTTGTACAAAAATTAGAAATGGGGACTTGTTACATTTTGTGGGGGGAATTACGTGATTTATAGCAAACGCACCCCATAGAAAAAAATCTTTAGTGCATCATCGTTCACATTATAATTGCAATGTGAACAATATTGCTGCATTAATAAAAATAACACACAAAAAGTTAGAAAGGACAAGCGTGCCCCTGCAGAGGATGCATCACGTCCACCACGTCCAGAGACACAGCCTCCCGACACAGGGGCTGCTTGCCCTCTTATCTGTGGCTGGGAGCGTCTGCCTGTCCTTTTTGTACTTTCAGACATGGTGAGTGATATATAGATTAATATATACAGAACTCTGATTCAACTCTGGTATAAAGATTTAAATAACTCTGGTATAACTCAGTGAGACACACTGATAGCTGGCAGCCAGTGACAAGAGACAGATCACCTTAATTCACAAATGTTTTAAAGAAATTAGTGAGCCCCAAAATACAACGTGGTACTGTTTGTATGACGAGACACAGATCACCTTAATTCCCAAGTGTTTTAAAGAAATTAGTGAGCCCCAAAAATAATTGCTGGCTGTGTGACGAGACACAGAAGATCACCTTAATTCACAAATGTTTTAAAGAAAGTTGTAAACCCCCAAAAAAATTGCTGGCACAGTGACAAGACACACATCACCTAAATTCCCTGATATTTGGTAAAATTGAGACCCAAAAAGACTTGCTGGCACAGTGACAAGACCCAGAAGATCACCTCAATTCACAAATGTTTTAAATAAAGTTGTAAACCCCAAAAAAACTTGCTGGCACAGTGACAAGACACACATCACCTAAATTCCCTGATATTTGGTAGAAATGAGACCCCCCAGACCCCCCCCCAGTAGCGTGGCAGACCGGCAGTAACAACACACACAACTATCTCCTTTGAAATCTCCTCTGAAATGCGTGCTGTAGCGCTGCGTTGAAACCTTATATAGTGTGCTGTGGGACTTAGCTCTCTGAGCCCATGATTGGGCAAAATCTGCCCAATCAGGACTCTGAGCGGTGATTGCATAGCGTTCAACCAGTCTTGCACCAGACCTGTGGTCAGGTGCAAGGCTGTAGCCAATTACGAGCTTCAGGCAGTGGGAAAATGCATTGTGGTCCATTGTAGTCGAACATGCGGCGAACAGCCGAAAATGTTCGGGGTTCACGATCTGCTCGAACAGGCTAAATTCGGGTCGAACCCCGAACCGTCCGAACCCGAACAGCTCATCCCTACCTGGCACCAAAGGCACAATATTTGGCTCCACTGCCACTGACGCCTGTATCAGATTCATATCCTCAGAGGGGTGAGACTGTGTGACGGCACTGTTGCCGACGCTATAGGCCCAATTTTAGGCTAGGGTCAAACAAACGCATTTTTCGCAGCGAACGTCAAAAAGTGCGTCCGAACGCATTGAGGTGTTTTTTTCACGGAAAGCGCTTAAACGGTCATACGATGTGCATTTTTGTGCGTGATTTTTTACGGATCCAAACCAGGAAACTTTGGGCGTCTGGACGCAGTGGCGTCGCTAGGGGGGTGCGGGGTGCGGCCCGCACCAGGTGACACCACCCCCTAGGGTGACATTTTTTTTTTTTTTTTTACACAAAAATATTTTACCAGGAAGGATATATTGAGAATTCTCTCATTTTCAAGTATGTCCTGGGTAGGCAAGGCCTAGGCTGGCACTTTCCAGGGGTGGCAAAAAAAACACCACAAAAAGGGATATTCACAGAGCACCGAAATGACGCAGACATTTCAGTGTTCTGTTGTTCCCGCACTTTGGGGATCAATTTTCCCCAGTGAATTCACCACAGGGTTCCCTGAGTGCAGGAATCAGCCACGAATGCTGCCGCAAACCTGTCGCCTGCTGGTTTTAAAAAGAACTACCTGAATGAAAATATCTGGAATTAACAGGTGAAACTTTAAAAATTTGAATATCGGCAACTGTGGGGGGGCGTGGCCAGCGATCGATCATGGCGGCAGTGTGATCTCTTAGCTCGGCTCCTGCTAGGCTCAAAACGGCGGATATATACCAGCAAACAGCATAAAAAGCAGTGCAAATTGCAGCGGATCGATAGGACACTCTGATGGCGGCAGCAAGATCAAAAAAAACGGCCGAAAAAACGGACTTTTTCACGCCAAAAACGGGTAAGCGCCGGGATGGTGTGGAGACCCAAAATGGCGGCGGTTCCCCTCAGCCTCATGGCGGCATGCAGGGAACAGGGGGGAGCTCAGAGCTGGCGACTTTTACTGAGAGGATGGAGGTGATGTTAGCTGACCTCTCTGCAGCATTGACGACCAGGTTAGACACTGTGGCCACAGATATCAGAAATGACATTAGGGAGATCGGTGACAGGACCTCTAAACTGGAGGAAAAAATGTCTGAGGTAGCAGAGGCACACAATGACATGACATCTAAGGTGGAGGAGCTGGAGGAGAAACTGCAACACTGTACAAGAAAACTGGCCGACTTAGAAGACCGCTCCAGGAGACATAACCTTAAAATTCGGGGGTGTCAGAATCGGTGACCACAAAAAACCTCCAAGAATACGTGGCGGAATTTTTTTCATACCTCCTGCCTGATGCAGGCCCAGAAACGCTGCTTATGGACCGTATTCACCGACTCCCTAAGCCACCTTCGGCCCCTCCTCAAGCGCCAAGGACGTCCTATTGAGGCTCCACTACTTTAAACCCAGGGAAGATATCCTACGAGCTCTGCGTAATTCAAATGCCTCGGGCCCGGAGTATGCCCACCTGACAGTATTTCCAGATCTGTCGCAGGCCACTCTTCAACAGCGACGACTTTTCCGCCCTGCCACGGTGGCGCTGCGGGAGGCTGGAGTGGGGTATCGATGGGGGTACCCCACGAAGTTGTTAGTCACCCGCGATGGAAAGATCACGGTGCTCTGCTCAGTGGCTGAAGCCAGATTTGCTTTGGAATCCTGGGGATTATCTTTCGCTGAGATTACGGAAAAACGCTCATCTCGCCCAAACGGCTAGAAAAAGAATGGAGCAAGCGTTGAAGGTTCCACCAGGGACCATATTAGCAGGACATATATCGGTCATACCGAAATGTTCGAAAAGTTCCGTTTTCCGTAACCATTGTCTATTAAGTAATCCGCTTATATACGTTGATGGTTTATATTATATTGCTGCCTTGCTGCGCTGTTGCACAATGAGCTGGGCTTAGATGTTGGTTGATCCTAGCCACGGATGTCACCCCTCTATTCTCCCTCCTCCACGGAGGAGTGTGGGGCTCTGCTTCGGAGGAGAGCTCTACGGGAGAGGTGTTTACTTTTTGTATATAGTTTTGCCACGGCTGTGGCTGTTATCCCTTTTTTTGTATACTGTGTTCACTTTTTCCCCCCCCAGGGCAGAGGTTCTCTAATGTTACGAACGTGCTTGATAGGCTACGCGCATGGCGGACCTTGGACAGGGCACACTGGTTTTCCCTAGCAATGACGCTCACTTATGATCCTCCATGAAGGTACTGACATTTAACGTTAAAGGTTTGAATCTACCTGTAAAGAGACACTCGCTATATAGGGACCTTCGCTCCCTAGACGTTGATGTAGTGTGTCTGCAGGAGACACACTTCCGCCGACTGGACCATCCCCCGTTAAACGTCCCAGGGTTTGGCACACAATACCACTCTACTTATCGATCCAAATCCAGGGGGGTGTCCTTGTTAGTAAATAATAAAGTGGCCTTCCTGGCCCACCGAATACTCAAAGACACTAGAGGTAGATATGTTATTCTTGTTTGCACAATTAACTCGACCACGTACACGATAGTCTCTGTATACGCTCCTAATACATCCCAACCCCAATTCATAGCACAAGTACTACGTAAAGTATCAGAGGTACAGACGGGTATTCTAGTTTTATGCGGAGATCTGAATATCTGCCTAGATCCGTCTCGGGATCGTTCGGCACCTAGCGACACTGCGAAGTCGGCTACTTCCCCGAAAAAATTTCAGTTGCTCTTACAGCAATATAACTTATATGACATATGGCGCTTGCTTCATCCCACTGAAAGGGATTATACCTTTCGCTCCCATGTTCATAATAGCTACACTCGCATAGACCACTTTCTACTGCCAGGCTCTGCCATATCTCAAGTGGAGGAATGTTCCATACTGCCATTAACTTGGTCTGATCATTCCCCGGTTCTACTGACACTAGCCGATGCGTATCGTTATCGCACTAGACCCCCTTGGAGACTACGAGATAACTTGTTAATGCACGAACCGGCGAAACAAGCCATCCAATTGGCACTAACACAATATTTTAATGAAAACGTGACTCCTGACATTTGCCCTCTTACGGTCTGGCAGGCGCATAAATCGGTCATCCGAGGGATATGTATTGACTGGGCGACTAGATTAAGGAAGATGTATGTGTCCAGACGCCTGGAGATACTCACTACTTTGCAGGAATTAGATGTAAAAAATAAATTGTCCCCTTCCACCGACGCGGCTGAGGCATTGGAGGAAGCATGTAGATCACTTAGGGACCTGGAGGCGGATGCGTATTTCCGCTCCTTGTCCCGGTTGAAATCTTCCTATTATGCCCTTCAAAATAAACCGGGCAAGCTCCTAGCCGACAATTGCGACCCCGAAATATGCCCCAAAGGTAGCAACCCTTAAGAGTGAACAGGGCCTGATATATAACCCATCAGTGATCGCTGACAACTTTGCCAAATACTATGAATCCTTGTATAACCTAGAAGCTACGGATCAGGCTCATCCGCCGGCTGTATCTGTGGGATGAGTATCTGGATACTGTACATCTCCCGTCCCTCTCGAGTCAACAGAGGGACATGCTCTCTTCCCCAATTAAGCGAGAGGATATATCTGATGCTATCAAAAATCTACCTAAAAATAAATCCCCCGGTCCGGATGGACTCACCGGACACTACTACTCTACCTTCTCCTCACTTCTGGTGCCGCATTTACAGGCTGGATATGAGATAGCATGGGAGAAGGGCTCTTTCCCGGTGGATATGCTACGAGCGCATATAGTCACCCTTCCTAAGCCGGGAAAGACCCCTGATCACTGCTCACATTTTAGACCGATTTCACTCCTGAACATCGACGTTAAATTATATAGCAAAATTTTGGCCAATAGATTGCAGAGGATTTTACCCACAATGGTGGGCTTGGATCAAGTGGGTTTTGTCTCCAGGCGTCAGGGTCCTGACAGCACTAGGAAATTGGTTAACCTATTGGAGGTCATGAGGCGGTCCGAATTGCCGAGTGTGATCTTGTCGTTGGACGCCGAAAAGGCCTTCGACAGGGTCAGCTGGGTGTTCCTAGACCGGGTCCTAAATAAATTTGGATTTCCATCTACATTTACAGCCGCGATTCGGGCCTTGTATGATGCTCCTTCGGCTCGGGTGGTCACCTCGGGGTTTTTATCGGAGGAATTTGTGATTACTAATGGAACCCGGCAAGGGTGCCCATTATCCCCTCTACTGTACGCACTCATATTAGAACCCCTGGCGCAAGCCATACGACAGAATGACTGTATCCGCGGGGTTGAGGTCGGCCCTACAACTTATAAATTGAATTTATATGCGGATGACATACTCCTTACACTGACGGACCCTTCAGAGTCAATTTCCGCATTGCAACAGGAATTGGATCTATATAGTCAGGTCTCCTATCATAAGGTTAATCTTTCTAAGACGCAAGCGTTGCCTATTAATGTCCCAGCCGAATCACTGTCTGACCTAAGATCCCGATATACCTTCGCATGGAAGGCAGATTACATAACATATTTAGGGCTGCGTATCGCTCGGGATGCAGAAAGTATGTTCAA
Source organism: Leptobrachium leishanense (assembly GCA_009667805.1). Lineage (NCBI taxonomy): Eukaryota > Metazoa > Chordata > Amphibia > Anura > Megophryidae > Leptobrachium > Leptobrachium leishanense. Next base: position 10,720,083 of record CM019068.1, on the reverse strand, counting down.
ATGTAATTACATCAGGATATTGTCTGAAGTAAAATCATTGTTATTCCAATGGCGTAATCGAGAATTCTCTTGGCTGGGCAGGATGGCGGCGGTCAAAATGACGATCTTGCCGAAAATTTTATATGTATTCCGCTCCCTGCCACTAAATATTCCCAGGACATTTCTAGACACGCTGCAGACAGTACTCATGTCGTACATCTGGAGACGCAAACGACCTAGAGTCCCCAGAACCCTGCTTTACTATAGGAGCAGGGATGGTGGCCTGAATGTCCCCTGTCTTAGAAAATACTATTGGGCTTCCTGTTTAGCTTCCTTGGGGGAAATGGTGCATGCCCATCCTATGCCCCAGTGGTTCACTATCGAATCTGCATACACCTCTGGACACATGTTATCGAATCTCTTGTGGTTAAAACCGAAAGAGAGACCCCGCATAATACACCCACTGCCCTCCACGTCTCTTTATTTGAGGATATGGGATCAGTGTAAACCTTTCCTCGCTCACCACGCCACAATACCAATGGCCATGCCCATCTCCTCATTAAGATATCTTATGCCTCACTTTAGGATACTCCCTTGGACAAGTAGAGGGGTTACTCACTTACATCAGCTATTTGTGCCGGCTGCCATCCTGTCCTTTCAAGACCTGCAGGTCAAATATAAAATATTGCCTTCTATGTTTTTGTCATATATGCAGTTGTGTTCATTTCTTAAATCGCGGGAGGTTATGGAGGGACTCAGAGACACTTTGCCACTTCTCTCAGAAGCCGAGGTTTTTTGGTTGGATCCACATTCTACCTCCAAACCAATCTCGCTCTTTTACCGTATTATTTCCACCCCACAGAGGGCAACGAGATGGGCGTTTCAAACGGCCTGGGAACGAGACCTTGCTAAGGTCTTCACTCCTACACAATGGGCAATGGCACACACATTTGCGGACAGAGCTTCAAAATGTGCTACATTGATAGAGACTCAGAGGAAACTGATGTACCGCTGGTACCTAACGCCTCACAGAATGAGCAAGTTTGCCCCGAATACCTCGGATCTTTGTTGGCGCTGCTCCTCAGCACCAGGCACGATGGGACATATTTGGTGGCACTGCCCTTTGGTTGCCCCGCTTTGGAAAAACATTTCTACATTAGCCTCAGAAGCACTGGGTCACCCGGTCGCAAATTCACCGGAGATCTTATTACTGGGAATGATACACCTTCCACGCCAGCACTTGAAAATGTTTTTTATTATAGTTTCCACAACAATGCTACTTCTGGCTAGAAACTGGAGGACTACTACAGTTCCGACGCTAAGACAACTTATTGCTCTATTAGACCAATATCGAACATTTGACACCAAGGCAACTGCAGACTGTGGCCAACGTCCTCCCAAAAAAGATCCCTGGGCGATATGGGATATCCATAAGTTGTATAAGGCATGTGGCCTATGATGGGTCTTGTTATACGGGGAAGGGATGGGCCCTTCCGCAGTCCGTGAGAAGCCTCTGAGACCCTCCTCTTTTACTTTATATGCCTCATTCGTTCGATGTAAACAGAATGATTTTGTTCATATGTGAGACTGCCCTTCCTTATTTCCCCCTCTCTTCCCACCCCTTATTTGGATTATATTTGCTGTTCTTTTGCTCCTCTTCTGGTTTGTTTTGTTTTGTTTTGTTTCTTTTTGCTCTTTTTCTTCTTTTTGTTTTGGTTTTTCATTATAACGGAAATTGAGAGTTTAATTACTGTGCTATAAGACATAGGTTGGATGGTGTTTATTCCTCTCAATGAAAGATTGTTGAACCAACGAGAAGAGGGGGGAGAGGGAGAGGGCAAAGGAGAAACAAAAAAAAAGAAAACATGGATATAAAGTTATTTCCTGGCCTTTCCCCTTTTTCCTCCACCTTTGCCCTTCCCCCCTTATTGTTATCGTTTTTTCCCTTTTAAAGAAAAATGGTGGAAGTTGACATACACTATGTGAAATTGTATTTGTTGAAGTGCACTGTAAGATCACTATCATAATGGACAACGGGCTCGCTGTTCACAGAATGTATTGTCTTCTTCTCAATAAAAAAATTATTTAAAAAAAAAAAAAAAAAAAATTTGAATATCATGCAAAAGTTCATTTATTGCAGTAATGCAACTTAAAAGGTGAAACGAATATATGTGGTAGACTCATTACATGCAAAGCAAGATAGTTCAAGCCGTGATTTGTCATAATTATGATGATTATGGTTACAGCTCATGAAAACCCCAAATCCACAATCTTAGAAAATGAGAATATTGTGATGCGGTGCAATATATTCTAGGCTCAAAGTGTCCCACTCTAATCAGCTAATGAAGCCATAACACCTGCAAAGGGTTCCTGAGCCTTTAAATGGTCTCTCAGTCTGGTTCAGTAGGAATCACAATCATGGGAAAGACTGCTGACCTGACTGTTGTGCAGAAAACCATCATTGACTCCCTCCATAAGGAGGGAAAGCCTCAAAAGCTAATTGCAAAAGAAGTTGGATGTTCCCAAATTGCTGTATCAAAGCACATTATTAGAAAGTTATGTGGAAGAAAAAGGTGCACAAGCAGCAGGGATGACCACAACCTGGAGAGGATTGTCAGGAAAAAGCCATTCAAAAGTGTTGGGGACTTTCACAAGGAGTGGACTGAGGCTGGAGTCAGTGCATCAAGAGCCACCACACACAGACGGATCCTGGACATGGGCTTCAAATGTCGTATTCCTCTTGTCAAGCCCCTCCTGAACAACAAACAAGAGGAATACGACATTTGAAGCCTCAGTCGTAGCTTGCGATCTTTACTGTATTTAGTGTCTCGTGGCTTGCGTTCCTTATTGTAATAAATAACGACTCGTGGCTTGCTTTCCTTACTGTAATTAGTGTCTCATGGCTTGCGTTCCTTATTGTAATTAAAGACTCGTGGCTTGCGTTCCTTATTGTAATTAAAGACTCGTGGCTTGCGTTCCTTACTGTAATTAGCTTCTCGTGGCTTGCGTTCCTTATTGTAATTAGTGTCTCGCGGCGTGCGTTCCTTATTGTAATTAGTGTCTCGTGGCTTGCGTTCCTTACTTTACTCGGCGTCTCGTGGCTTGCGTTCCTTACTTTACTCGGCGTCTCGTGGCTTGCGTTCCTTACTGTACTCAGCATCTCGTGGCTTGCGTTCCTTACTGTACTCGGCGTCTCGTGGCTTGCGTTCCTTACTGTACTCGGCGTCTCCTTTTCTTAACATAGGACGTGCAAGTCATTAATAAATGTGAGAAAAGCTACCTATACCAAGGTGCTGAATAACCATAATGCAAACCAGGGAAATGTAACCCCTCCTAAAAGCTGGTTTGACGCTCATAACGACACGTAAACCCTGGTATAACTTCCCTAAGCAGTGAAGTCTATGGAGCTGTTTCCTCTCTGGATAAGTTTACAACAGGGCTGAAATACACACACAGGGGGTTAACGAGTGTTAGCTGAGCACGCTTCCACTTTCAGCAGCGCCAACCAGTATTGTCACTGCTCCGCACACTGCACAGTTTCTCGTTAAGAGATTTTAACGTCTCCGGCCAACTTTAGCAGCTTGGTTTGAATACGGACGTTAATGGTGAGACACTAACAGGGCTATTCAGAAAGAGGTGAAAACCTTGAGGATGACTGGAGAATTGAAAATCCTCCAGATCCAGGCTCCCATCAGGTCCACCTGGGCTAGGGGCACTCCCCTGATCCCAGTCACGGCCCACTTTGCGGGTCCCCTGACAGCCAAGTGACTTCTCACACTGTGTCCCACTCTAACCACTATGGACTGAGAGAATCTGCTGCACCCAGTGTTCCAACCCATATGAGTGAGCCCTGTAAAAGACTGTCCCAGGAAGTCCCCCCTGCCGCTAGGCCAATGTGCCAGATCGGAGGTAGGCCACGTTTGGCCATCACTCGAGGTGGACATCCCAGTTAGTGGTGTATTGCAGTTGCGCATGCCAGTTTCCTCATTGTACGGCCTGTGAATAAGCCACATTCGGTAGCCACATCATCATACTGACACAGGTTCCTCAAACACACAAAGAGACCCAAACATGACCATCCAGTGCAGAGATGAGGCGCTTGGATCATCCCTCTAAATAACTGACTTTTCCTAAAACGGAGAATCTTGGTGTAAAACGCGTCTGGCGAGGATCCGGTGATAATGCAGCGTTTTACAGTCTTTGAAACTAATTAATGGGTTTTCCATGAGGTCAATTAGCCCCAAATCATCTTCCATAATTGGTCGTTGTGCCGCTCGGCCGATCAGAAACTCTCTGAGCTTCATAAAGTATAAGGAAAAGATCTCCATGAGAACCCGCTTCTGTTTTATCATTAGGCCGACGTCTGCGGCTACAGGAGCCCCAACATTGACCTTGAGCACTAATTGGGTGACGGTGCCTACCCCATACTCGTTTGTCATATTAAGAAGTGGACGCGGTGTCATTGGCACTAATTGCTCATAACCGATCGCCCGCGGTCAGGCGGCTTCCCTAAACACCGGCGCTTGGAAACCATAAAGCATTCCTCGTCCACTTTAATAAGCGCCACAAAATTAGCAAGTGGACACGGCCAAATCACCATGTGTCCCGACAAGCCTCTCTTCTTCCACCGCAGACGGAGAAATTCTGTTTCTTAACCCACATTATAATCACCCTATTAGGCGAGTTCATTTAGATTATGGAGGGGGATGGTGAACGTTCTCCTCGTTAAGAGTCATGGTCACTGGGACATGCACAGCACATCTACCACGTTTGTATGGGCTGGAGAGGACGTGCCACGGCCTCCTCACTATGTATCATTCCAATCTCCGCCATGCATGCTCTTTTTTTTTTGGCCAACATATCTGGTGCTGGAGGAGGAATACATTATTTATCTGTCAGAATTCTCACCTTATGACAGTAAATGATAAGTGACAATACATTAAAAAACGTTATAAAAAGGTATTAAATGCCCCAAAGCCGCCTGAATTGATAGACGTTTCTTGACAGGTTCTTCAGTTCCTCATCACACAACTTTAAGGATGAAAAGGATCTTACAGCAAAAGAATAATGTGCATCTCAATCATCTCCCATTATATAAAGGAACACAGGAAGGAGCGATAACTATTTACAAACAATAACAAAGTAACCAATATAAACATAAAATAGTTATATAAATGAGCTGTTTAACTGCTTTTCTCTCTCCTTAGGAAACACAAACTTATCTGCCGTGGCTCCATTCTGTTATAAATAAAAAAAATCACAAAAAAGTGAAGAAAAATAAACAGCTGAAATAAAGATAATTTGCTCCTCTGCTGCTTAATCAAATAAATAAATATCTCTGCCTGACACCCTTACTATCCTCCTGTTAGCGCGGTGATACACCCGCACATCCTCAATACATGGAGGAACCCCTAAAAATACACCCACACACCCTGAATATATGGAGGAGCCCCTAAAAACACCCGCACACCATGACTAAATGGAGGAGCCCCTAAAAACACACCTTCACACCCTGAATATATGGAGGAGCCCCTAAAAAGACACCCACACACCCTGAATATATGGAGGAGCCCCTAAAAAGACACCTACACACCCTGAATATATGGAGGAGCCCCTAAAAACACACCCGCGCACCCTGAATATATGGAGGAACCCCTAAAAAGACACCCACACACCCTGAATATATGGAGGAGCCCCTAAAAACACACCCACACACCCTGAATATATGGAGGAGCCCCTAAAAACACACCCACACACCCTGAATATATGGAGGAGCCCCTAAAAACACACCCGCACACCCTGAATATATGGAGGAACCCCTAAAAAGACACCCGCACACCCTGAATATATTGAGGAACCCCTAAAAAGACACCCACACACCCTGAATATATGGAGGAGCCCCTAAAAACACACCCTGAATATATAGGGAACCTAAAATACACCCGCACACCCTGAATATATGGAGGAACCCCTAAAAAGACACCCGCACACCCTGAATATATGGAGGAACCCCTAAAAAGACACCCACACACCTGAATATATGAAGGAACCCCTAAAAAGACACCCACACACCCTGAATATATGGAGGAGCCCCTAAAAAGTCACCCACACACCCTGAATATATGGAGGAGCCCCTAAAAACACACCCGCACCCCCTGAATATATGGAGGAACCCCTAAAAAGACACCCGCACACCCTGAATACATGGAGGAGCCCCTAAAAATACACCAGCACACCCTGAATATATGGAGGAACCCCTAAAAACACACCTACACACCCTGAATAGATGGAGGAGCCCCTAAAAAGACACCCACACACCCTGAATATATGGAGGAGCCCCTAAAAACACACCCTGAATATATAGAGGAACCCCTAAAAATACACCCGCACACCCTGAATATATGGAGGAACCCCTAAAAAGACACCCGCACACCCTGAATATATGGAGGAGCCCCTAAAAAGACACCCACACACCCTGAATATATGAAGGAGTCCCTAAAAAGACACCCACACACCCTGAATATATGGAGGAGCCCCTAAAAAGTCACCCACACACCCTGAATATATGGAGGAGCCCCTAAAAACACACCCGCACCCCCTGAATATATGGAGGAACCCCTAAAAAGACACCCGCACACCCTGAATACATGGAGGAGCCCCTAAAAATACACCAGCACACCCTGAATATATGGAGGAACCCCTAAAAACACACCTACACACCCTGAATAGATGGAGGAGCCCCTAAAAAGACACCCGCACACCCTGAATATATGGAGGAGCCCCTAAAAAGACACCCTCACACCCTGAATAAATGGAGGAGCCCCTAAAAAGACACCCGCACACCCTGAATATATGGAGGAGCCCCTAAAATGTCACCCACACACCCTGAATATATGGAGGAACCCCTAAAAATACAACCGCACACTCTGAATATATGGAAGAGCCCCTAAAAATACACCCGCACACCCTAAATATCTGGGGGAACCCCAAAAAATACACACACACACCCTGAATATATGAAGGAGTCCCTAAAAAGACACCCACACACCCTGAATATATGGAGGAGCCCCTAAAATGTCACCCACACACCCTGAATATATGGAGGAACCCCTAAAAACACACCCGCACACCCTGAATATATGGAGGAACCCCTAAAAAGACACCCGCACACCCTGGCTATATGGAGGAACCCCTAAAAAGTCACACACACACCCTGAATATATGGAGGAACCCCTAAAAAGACACCCACACACCCTGAATATATGGAGGAGCCCCTAAAAAGTCACCCACACACCCTGAATATATAGAGGAGCCCCTAAAAACACAACCGCACACCCTGAATATATGGAGGAACCCCTAAAAAGACACCCGCACACCCTGAATACATGGAGGAGCCCCTAAAAAGACACCCACACACCCTGAATATATGGAGGAGCCCCTAAAAAGTCACCCACACACCCTGAATATATGGAGTAACCCCTAAAAACACACCCGCACACTCTGAATATATGGATGATCCCCTAAAAAGACACCCGCACACCCTGAATATATGGGGGAACCCCTAAAAATACACCCGCACACCCGCAGTACATGGAGGAGCCCTAAAAATACACCCGCACACCCTGAATATATGGGGGAACCCCAAAAATACACCCACACACCCTGAATATATGGGGGAACCCCTAAAAAGACACTCGCACACCCTGAATAAATGAAGGAGTCCCTAAAAGGACACCCACACACCCTGAATATATGGAGGAGCCCCTAAAAAGACACCCACACACCCTGAATATATGGAGGAACCCCTAAAAAGACACCCACACACCCTGAATATATGGAGGAACCCCTAAAAACACACCCATACACCCTGAATATATGGAGGAGCCCCTAAAGACACCCACACATTCTGAAAATATGGAGGAACCCCTAAAAAGACACCCGCACACCCTGAAAATATGGAGGAACCCCTAAAAAGACACCCACACACCCTGAATATATGGAGGAACCCCTAAAAACACACCCACACACCCTGAATATATGGAGGAACCCCTAAAAACACACCCACACACCCTGAATATATGGAGGAACCCCTAAAACGACACCCACACACCCTGAATATATGGAGGAGCCCCTAAAAAGACACCCACACACCCTGAATATATGGAGGAGCCCCTAAAAACACACCTACACACCCTGAATATATGGAGGAACCCCCAAAAAGACACCCGCACACCCTGAATATATGGAGGAACCCCTAAAAAGACACCCGCACACCCTGAATATATGGAGGAACCCCTAAAAAGACACCCACACACCCTGAATATATGGAGGAGCCCCTAAAAACACACCCACACACCCTGAATATATGGAGGAGCCCCTAAAAAACACCCCACACACCCTGAATATATGGAGGAGCCCCTAAAAACACACCCGCACACCCTGAATATATGGAGGAACCCCTAAAAAGACACCCGCACACCCTGAATATATTGAGGAACCCCTAAAAAGACACCCACACACCCTGAATATATGGAGGAACCCCTAAAAACACACCCTGAATATATAGAGGAACCCCTAAAAACACACCCTGAATATATAGAGGAACCCCTAAAAATACACCCGCACACCCTGAATATATGGAGGAACTCCAAAAATACACCCACACACCCTGAATATATGGGGGAACCCCTAAAAAGACACTCGCACACCCTGAATGAAGGAGTCCCTAAAAAGGAACCCACACACCCTGAATATATGGAGGAGCCCCTAAAAACACACACATACACCCTGAATATATGGAGGAACCCCTAAAAAGACACCCACACACCCTGAATATAGGAAAAAAACACCCCATACACCCTGAATATATGGAGGAACCCCTAAAAAGACACCCACACATTCTGAAAAATATGAACCCCTAAAAAGACACCCGCACACCCTGAAAATATGGAGGAACCCCTAAAAAGACACCCACACACCCTGAATATATGGAGGAGCCCCTAAAAAAACACCACACACCCTGAATATCACTAAAAAGACACCCACACACCCTGAATATATGGAGGAACCCCTAAAAAGACACTGCACACCCTGAGTATATGAGGAGCCCCTAAAAACACACCCGCACACCCTGAATATATGGAGAAGCCCCTAAAAAGACACCCGCACACCCTGAAAATACGGAGGAACCCCTAAAAAGACACCCTCACACCCTGAATATATGGAGGAGCCCCTAAAAAGACACCCGCACACCCTGAATATATGGGGGAACCCCTAAAAATACACCCGCACACCCTCAGTACATGGAGGAGCCCTAAAAATACACACCCTGGATATAGGCCCTAAAAGGACACCCAACACCCTGAATATATGGAGTAAAAAAGACACCCACCACACCCTGAATATATGGAGGAACCCAAAAGACACCCACACACCCTGAATATATGGAGGAACCCCTAAAAACACACCCACACACCCTGAATATATGGAGGAGCCACTAAAAAGACACACACACACCCTGAATATATGGAGGAACCCTAAAAGACGCCCCTAAAAGAGGACCCGCACACCCTGAATATATGGAGGAACCCCTAAAAAGACACCCACACACCCTGAATATATGGAGGAGCCCTAAAAACACACCCACCACCCTGAATATATGGAGGAGCCACTAAAAAGACACCCACACACCTGAATATATGGAGGAACCCCATAAAAGACACCCACACACCCTGAATATATGGAGGAACCCCTAAAAACACACCCACACACCCTGAATATATGGAGGAGGCACTAAAAAGACACTCGCACACCCTGAGTATATGGAGGAGCCCCTAAAAACACACCCACACACCCTGAATATATGGAGGAACCCCTAAAAAGACACCCACACACCCTGAATATATGGAGGAACCCCTATAAACACACCCACACACCCTGAATATATGGAGGAGCCACTAAAAAGACACGCACACACCCTGAATATATGGAGGAACCCCTAAAAAGACACCCGCACACCCTGAAAATATGGAGGAGCCCCTGAAAAGACACCCGCACACCCTGAAAATACGGAGGAACCCCTAAAAAGACACCCTCACACCCTGAATATATGGAGGAGCCCCTAAAAAGACACCCACACACCCTGAATATATGGAGGAACCCCTAAAAAGACACCCACACACCCTGAATATATGGAGGAGCCCCTAAAAAGACACCCACACACCCTGAATATATGGAGGCGCCCCTAAATAGATACCCGCACACAATAAATATATGATTTAACAGGGAAACACTGGAATATAAGCTTTATAGTGTGTGGGACCAAAGGGAACTCTGTTCCCTCTGCAAATATAGTGCAGGAACTAGAGATGTGCATTAGTTTCGGAAAAATTCGGAATTTTGGAACAAAATTTCATAATTCGTAGTTCGGAAGTACTTCCGAATAACGAATCGATATGATAGAAATTCGAAACGAAATAATAAATTTATTTAGTTTTACACTGTGTCATCATCATAAAAGAAAAAAATTTAATAATTGATATCAACTATCGAATTGATCTTAACTTAGAATACAAGTAATAATCAGCAAAGGACTTTATGGAACAAATTCATTTTGTTTCACTGTTTAATTTGACTCAAATACTAAATCTGTGACACAGCTTCAAATTTAACCCTAGCTTGTCTTTTAACAGCAAAATTTGATTAATTGGGGTTTATTTAGTGATCCAAAATTCGAATTGATATCAACTATCGAATGTATATATGAAATTCAAATCGATTCGAAACAACGAAGCGAATTTAGTTCTGAAATTATTTACAAACTTAACGAAACGAAACTAAACTAAACAAACTTTTCAGCCATGCACATCCCTAGCAGGTACTACGTTCCCCCTGGACGTGTCCGCTGCTGTGCATCCTGAATATTTATAGAAATCCCTGAAAAGAAGAGATATCAGAAGCGAAAGAGGACGGGAGGATTTGGGCCTGAAATAGAGACTCTCCCTCCTTCAATAAGGACTGTAAGCTGGTTCGAGCAGCTCCTCCTCACCGCTGGTTTCTGTGCGCTCCACTCGTTTTGTTGTAACCACTTGTCTGTCCTGCTTTACCCATTTTACAGCGCTGCAGATTAGGTCGGCGCCACATAAGCAAATGGAATTTTTATGTATTTAAATTCCCATCTTTATGCGACTCTGGCTGAATCAAGAAGCTGCGGATACTCAGAGCTATATTCACTGAGAGAACGTGAGCTGCGCATGTCCAGGGGCGGAAATATGAGAAAATGCCCCCGGATGGGGGGGGGCAGGAGGGGGGCTGTGCCCATGGGCACGCTTTTAATGCTGCCTGATTTGATCCTCCTGGTCCTTTATCTTACACTTTCTAGACCATCGGCCTTAACTTCCGGCCCCCCAGTTGTTCCTGCACGGCAAGTCCCATGACTCTCTGCCCATCTATTGCATTCAAAGAATTCTGGGAATTGTAGGCATCAACACCTGGAGGAGGCCGGAATTTATCGCCCCTGTAAATCTAGGCGATGTTATCTATCTTGTTCAAGAGTCTCCTGATTAATAATGATTTAATTATTAACGAGCAAATATGTGTATTTTCTGGAAGTCAGGGTGTGACCCCCCCCCCAGAGACCCTCAAGGTCGCAGCGTCACGTGACGGGGAGCTGAAACGGTTAAATCCCTCAGGCTTGACACGTTGAGTCACGAAGACGAGATCATTACTGTCCAAATCAAACCCCATGTACCTGTCCTGCCGTGTCAGGCAGCATGAGGCGGTGTGTAAGCCCAGAGGACACGGCCGAGCAAAGCCGCCGTGAATAATTAGAGACGGATCTGCGGTGACAAATCCGTGATGGACACCGAGCTCTCCTGCAGCATCCTGTGATCCGGTGTCTCAGCGCTGCTCATATATCTTTCAGCTCCTGTCTCGCAGGTTGAAGCATTTATTCTCCGATATATAAGGCCCCCGCGGCTCGCAACATATTCTCCCGCAGTCACAGGCTTGGATATAAAGCCGTTACAATGTATCTCCCGCTGGAAGTCCATGGACTGCGGAGAGGGGGGCACACCGTGACTGGTGCAAGATTGCGACCTTGTGGTGGGATTAGAAAAGAGGCTCAGGTTCACGAATCTCGTCCTTGTGTCTCCCTGTCCAGGTGTCTCTGCTCCGAGCAACTGTACAGATTCTAGGATTTTGTGAAGACCTGCTGATACTTTGGTTCAAAATCATTTTCATTACAATGAAAGGTATGAATAAAAGCACAGACCTCAGAGGAACAAGTCCACTCGGCAATGGGTGCGTTGGCTCTGGCACTTGGCTCTGCCACAGCCAGCAAGGCAATACAAAAAAAAATAATATCAAAATAATATACACAATACATATAATAAATTAATAAAATAATAATATTTTATTGTTTCAAAATAATAACAATAATAAATACTATAAAATATAATAAAGTAGTAAAATTAAGATCAAAAATGTATACACAATAAAATAAAATATTATTAATTTTATTACTTTACTATATCACGATAATAAAAATAATAAATGCAATAAAATATAATAAATCAATATTCATAATATTTTATTGTTATTTTATCGCATTAATAAAATTAATAAAGTCAATAAAATATAATAAAGCAATAAAACGAATAAGATCAAAATAATATATACAATACAATAAATTGTATTAATTGTATTACTTTATAATATCACAATAATAAAAATAATAAATGTATTAAAATATAATTAAGTAATAAAATTAAGAAGATCAAAATAATATATATACAGTACTATAAAATATTATTATTTTTATTACTTTATTATATAACAATAATAAAAATAAATATAATAAATGCAATAAAATAAAAACTAATAAAATTAGTAAGATCAAAATAATATATACAATTATATATACAATACAATAAAATATTATTAATTTTATTACTTTATTATATCACAATAAAAAATAAATGCAATAAAATGTAATAAAATTAATACGATCAAAATAATATAAATAATAAATTCAATACAATAAAAATGTAATAAAACAATTCAATTCATAATATAAAAATATTATATTTTTATTATATTGCATTTATTATTTATAATATTTAGAACTATATATTGAATATTTATATTATTTTTATATCACTGTATGGGCTCTAAAAGCTGGCACTACATGATTCTGCATTTGCAAAGTCCTACACCGTTCACCTGAGTTGGATGTACATACCTTCAAATTAAAGCTGACAGTCTGCAGTTAAAGCACATTGTGTTTGTTTCATTCCAACCAGCGTTTGGTGATGTCTATGCGTTCCAGACTTCAGGCTGTGATAGACTGCAAAGGATTTGCAACCAAGTATTAAGAAGGGAAAGTTTGATTTATGATTATTATTCTGTCCCATTACCTTTGGTCCCTTAACAAGTGGGAGGCACATCTGCAAACTGCTGTAAGTCCTACACCGTTCACCTGAGTTGGATGTACATACCCTCAAATTAAAGCTGACAGTCTGCAGTTAAAGCACATTGTGTTTGTTTCATTCCAACTCCATTGTGGTGGTGTATAGAGCCAAAGATGTTACAAATGTGTCCATGTCCCAATATTTCTGGACCTGGCTGTATTTCTCTAGGTAAAGGTGTTTTGTGTAGCCAGTAAACAAGCTTGACTACTGTGTAATTTATGCAACAGGGCTTTCCCCTTATCTAGCTGCATGTTTGATTCTCAGAAGTCTGGGATAGTGTTTGTCTTTAATCTGATGTGTTAGAACAATAGATTATGTAAATGTTGTGTGAGCTAAAGGCTAAAGAATGCTTATTGTAAATATCTAACTGTGAGGAGAAGGGGGGTTTGTGAGGGTCCTGAGAATGAGCAACAGCACTAGTGGCTTGCTCTACGATGGGGGGCTGCTCAGGTCTCACAAGGTTTTAGCTTGTATGGGCCATTACAGGGATGAATGTTCCATATGCATATCAGTCTGCTCTCACCCAAAAAGGGTGGCCAGTGCTGACTGCCAAGGCCGTCATCCCTGCACAAAAGGTGCAGCAACCCCCGACGATCATTTCGGCCTTGTTAGGCCTCGTCAGGAGGGTATAGCTGACACCCCTCTAGGCACACCAAGCAAGGGGTCCACGTCTGGATGACCCTGTAGACTAATAGTGAGGAGAAGGGGGGTTTGTGAGGATTCTGAGAACGAGCAACAGCACTAGTGGCTTGCTCTGGGGTAAGGGCCCGCTCAGGTTTCTCCTAAATATCTAACTGACATAATGTAATTAGAGACTTTCGGTGCATGTTCACCACTTGGTATGCAAATTATAACTGAAGGGACCTGAAGGAAACCTGCAATGGTCTTGGAACCAACCAATCAGAACTGTTGGGATGGGTGGGAAGTTTGAATGTGCATTGCTGTATTTTGTATAAATATCCAGTGAAATTTTCCATAAAGAGAGAATCCTGTTGGAACATACAGCTCGCCTGGTGTCTCCTTCAGCTACGCTATACTCAACCTCAGAAGGCACAGAGCGGCCTTCTGGAAATGCAAAGAGGCTCCAAGGCAGAGGTTCAGATCAAGCAGATCTGGAGATGCAGATCAGGCTGCTCGAGGCACTGAGCTCCAAGCAACTCAGAGGCCGGGCTGATCTTGGAAGGGGGGTGTCTGGAGAGTCAGGACAGGCGGAAGAGAACGGTTCGTTCACAATGTCTGTCTGTATGTATGTATGTTTGGCTTTTTTGACATTTCTACGCAGTTTTCATTTGCAATAAATTACATTCCTTCGCTTTGCTCCAGTATAAGATCAAGTGGAGAACATTCCATAACGTGGCACCAGCAGAGCTTTAAAGATCGAGTAAACTCAGTATTGGGGATGATAGGGTTAAATGTGCATAAAGTCACGTGTTCTGAGCGGTGTTTTTTGGCTCATGGCGGTTTATTACATGTATAAAGTCACGTGATCTGCGCAGCGTTTTCTGGCTCATAGCGGCTTATTACATGTATAAAGTCATGTGATCGGCGCGGCGTTCTCTGGCTCATGGCGGTTTATTACATGTACAAAGTCATGTGATCTGCGCAGTGTTTTCTGGCTCATGGCGGATTATTACATGTATAAAGTCATGTGATCTGCGCAGCGTTTTCTGGCTCATAGCGGCTTATTACATGTATAAAGTCATGTGATCGGCGCGGCGTTCTCTGGCTCATGGCGGTTTATTACATGTACAAAGTCATGTGATCTGCGCAGTGTTTTCTGGCTCATGGCGGATTATTACATGTATAAAGTCATGTGATCTGCGCAGCGTTTTCTGGCTCATTGCGGTTTATTACATGTATAAAGTCATGTGATCTGCGTAGCGTTTTCTGGCTCATGGCGGTTTATTACATTTATAAAGTCATGTGATCTGCGCAGCGTTTTCTGGCTCATAGCGGCTTATTACATGTATAAAGTCATGTGATCTGCGCAGCGTTTTCTGGCTCATGGTGGATTATTACATGTATAAAGTCATGTGATCTGCGCAGTGTTTTCTGGCTCATTGCGGTTTATTACATGTATAAAGTCATGTGATCGGCGCGGCGTTTTCTGGCTCATGGCGGTTTATTACATGTATAAAGTCATGTGATCTGCGCGGCGTTTTCTGGCTCATAGCGGCTTATTACATGTATAAAGTCATGTGATCTGCGCAGCGTTTTCTGGCTCATGGCGGATTATTACATGTATAAATTCATGTGATCTGCGCAGCGTTTTCTGGCTCATGGCGGATTATTACATGTATAAAGTCATGTGATCTGCGCAGCGTTTTCTGGCTCATAGCGGCTTATTACATGTATAAAGTCATGTGATCGGCGCAGCGTTTTCTGGCTCATGGCGGTTTATTACATGTATAAAGTCATGTGTTCTGAGCGGTGTTTTTTGGCTCATGGCGGTTTATTACATGTATAAATTCATGTGATCTGCGCAGCGTTTTCTGGCTCATGGCGGATTATTACATGTATAAAGTCACGTGATCTGCGCAGCGTTTTCTGGCTCATGGCGGATTATTACATGTATAAAGTCATGTGATCTGCGCAGTGTTTTCTGGCTCATTTCGGTTTATTACATGTATAAAGTCATGTGATATGCGCAGCATTTTCTGGCTCATTGCGGTTTATTACATGTATAAAGTCACGTGATCTGCGTAGCGTTTTCTGGCTCATGGCGGTTTATTACATGTATACAGTCATGTGTTCTGAGCGGTGTTTTTTGGCTCATGGTGGTTTATTACATGTATAAAGTCAAGTGATCTGCGCAGCGTTTTCTGGCTCATGGCGGTTTATTACATGTATAAAGTCACGTGATCTGTGCAGCGTTTTCTGGCTCATAGCGGCTTATTACATGTATAAAGTCATGTGATCGGCGCGGCGTTCTCTGGCTCATGGCGGTTTATTACATGTACAAAGTCATGTGATCTGCGCAGTGTTTTCTGGCTCATGGCGGATTATTACATGTATAAAGTCACGTGATCTGCGCAGCGTTTTCTGGCTCATTGCGGTTTATTACATTTATAAAGTCATGTGATCTGCGTGGCGTTTTCTGGCTCATAGCGGCTTATTACATATATCAAGTCACGTGATCTGCGCAGCGTTTTCTGGCTCATAGCGGCTTATTACATGTATAAAGTCATGTGATCTGCGCAGCGTTTTCTGGCTCATGGCGGATTATTACATATATCAAGTCACGTGATCTGCGCAGCGTTTTCTGGCTCATAGCGGCTTATTACATGTATAAAGTCATGTGATCGGCGCGGCGTTTTCTGGCTCATGGCGGTTTATTACATGTATAAAGTCATGTGATCTGCGCGGCGTTTTCTGACTCATAGCGGCTTATTACAAGTATAAATTCATGTGATCTGCGCAGCGTTTTCTGGCTCATGGCGGATTATTACATGTATAAAGTTACGTGATCTGCGCAGCGTTTTCTGGCTCATGGTGGATTATTACATGTATAAAGTCATGTGATCTGCGCAGTGTTTTCTGGCTCATTGCGGTTTATTACATGTATAAAGTCATGTGATCGGCGCGGCGTTTTCTGGCTCATGGCGGTTTATTACATGTATAAAGTCATGTGATCTGCGCAGCGTTTTCTGGCTCATAGCGGCTTATTACATGTATAAATTCATGTGATCTGCGCAGCGTTTTCTGGCTCATTTCGGTTTATTACATGTATAAAGTCATGTGATATGCGCAGCATTTTCTGGCTCATTGCGGTTTATTACATGTATAAAGTCACGTGATCTGCGCGGCGTTTTCTGGCTCATGGCGTTTATTACATGTATACAGTCATGTGTTCTGAGCGGTGTTTTTTGGCTCATGGTGGTTTATTACATGTATAAAGTCAAGTGATCTGCGCAGTGTTTTCTGGCTCATAGCGGTTTATTACATTTATAAAGTCATGTGATCTGCGTGGCGTTTTCTGGCTCATGGCGGTTTATTACATGTATAAAGTCACGTGATCTGTGCAGCGTTTTCTGGCTCATAGCGGCTTATTACATGTATAAAGTCATGTGATCGGCGCGGCGTTCTCTGGCTCATGGCGGTTTATTACATGTACAAAGTCATGTGATCTGCGCAGTGTTTTCTGGCTCATGGCGGATTATTACATGTATAAAGTCATGTGATCTGCGCAGCATTTTCTGGCTCATTTCGGTTTATTACATGTATAAAGTCATGTGATATGCGCAGCATTTTCTGGCTCATTGCGGTTTATTACATTTATAAAGTCATGTGATCTGCGTGGCGTTTTCTGGCTCATAGCGGCTTATTACATATATCAAGTCACGTGATCTGCGCAGCGTTTTCTGGCTCATAGCGGCTTATTACATGTATAAAGTCATGTGATCTGCGCAGCGTTTTCTGGCTCATGGCGGATTATTACATATATCAAGTCACGTGATCTGCGCAGCGTTTTCTGGCTCATAGCGGCTTATTACATGTATAAAGTCATGTGATCGGCGCGGCGTTTTCTGGCTCATGGCGGATTATTACATGTATAAAGTCATGTGATCTGCGCGGCGTTTTCTGACTCATAGCGGCTTATTACATGTATAAATTCATGTGATCTGCGCAGCGTTTTCTGGCTCATAGCGGCTTATTACATGTATAAATTCATGTGATCTGCGCAGCGTTTTCTGGCTCATGGCGGATTATTACATGTATAAAGTCATGTGATCTGCGCAGCGTTCTCTGGCTCATGGCGGATTATTACATGTATAAAGTCACGTGATCTGCGCAGCGTTTTCTGGCTCATTGCGGTTTATTACATGTATAAAGTCACATGATCTGCGCAGCGTTTCCCTTATATAAGAAAGTCAATCTCGGCAACGCGAGGTATCGGTGTTTGATGCGCATTTCCATAACGCGTTTGATGAAGCGCAGGAGGCGGAGCCGGGGGACGCGGAAGATGATATTCTGCGGAGGCTCCACATAATGCGTGTCTGCTTTAGTCTTGCCGGGATTTGCCGCCTCCATCTTTCCTGGCGTCTCCGCAGGATTCTCGTCTCGTCTATTGAAGACGGTTACAAAGCAGTTATTGTAGCGGCGTATCTGCACGACTGCATCGCAATACAGGCCGCGTGAGGATGCGCGTCACGTGCTGGGGGCCGCGTAACACCGAACTGTGGTGATTTACCCATTCCGTGCAGATCAAAAAGCAACAGACACTTTCTCCTATTAACCGCTTCATCACCGAGACACTTTATCAAATTAACCGCTTCATCACAAGACACTTTATCAAATTAACTGCTTCATCACCGAGACACTGTCTCTTATTAACCGCTTCATTACCGAGACACTTTCTCCTATTAACCGCTTCATCACCGAGACACTTTATCTATTAACCGCTTCATCACCGAGACACTTTATCAAATTAACCGCTTCATCACCAAGACATTTTCTCTTATTAACCGCTTCATCACCAAGACACTTTCTCCTATTAACCTTTCATCACCGAGACACTTTCTCTTATTAACCGCTTCATCACAGAGACACTTTCTCCTATTAACCGCTTCATAGAAACATAGAAAATGTCGGCAGATAAGAACCTTTCGGCCCATCTAGTCGCCCAATTACATGGATACTTTAGCTGTATTTATCTTTTGTTTAGGATAGCCTTATGCCTATCCCATGCCTGCTTAAATTCAATTACTGTTTTGGCCTCTACCACTTCAACTGGAAGACTGTTCCATGTATCCACCACCCTCTCAGTAAAATAATGCTTTCTGATGTTACTTTTAAACCTTTGCCCCTCTAATCTAAGACTATGTCCTCTTGTTTTGCTACTTTGTTTCCTTTTAAATATACTCCCTTCCTCTACCTTGTGGATTTCCTTTACGTATTTAAATGTTTCTATCATATCTCCTCTGTCTCGTCTTTTTTCCAAGCTGTACATGTTAAGATCATTAAGCCTTTCCTGGTAACTTTTCTCCTTCAAGCCGTACACCATTTTAGTAGCCCTTCTCTGAACTCTCTCTAAGATGTCTATATCCTTCTGGAGATACGGTCTCCAGTACTGCACACAGTACTCCAAGTGAGGTCTCACCAGTGCTCTGTACAGTGGCATGAGCACTTCCCTTTTCCTACTGCTAATACCTCTCCCTACACAACCAAGCATTCTGCCAGCATTTCCAAGCATTCTGCCAGCATTTCCTGCTGCTCTATTACAGTGACTACTTACCCTTAGATCCTCTGAAATAATAACCCCTAAGGCTAGGGTCAGACTAATGCAGTATTAACGTGCGTTTAGCAGCACTTTATCACGGCCGTAGTAGCAGCAAATGACGTCCAATGATGGGCAATATACGGAGTGCGGCCGCGCAACGCAAGTGGCAAACGAACACATTTTTTCGAGAATGTGATACCGCTAGTACTGACGTACAGAGTGCGCTGCGGCCGCATAGCGGCGTGTTTGCGTGATTGGGAGACGTCAGACGCTGCTAATGTCCGGCCAACATCACGTCCAGACACAAACAGTGTTTTATTGACGATCCGTACAAAATCACGGATGCAAATGCGCATCGTATGACCGCTATCGCGTATTCCGTGAAAAAATACGTCCATTCGTTCGAACGCACTTTTTCACGGACAACGCGAAAAATGCGTTCGTCTGACCCTAATCTAAATCCCTTTCCTCAGATGTTGAGGTTAGGACTGTATCCCCTTTTAAGCGGTGCCTGGCTTTAACCCTGCAGGCACCGGGTTGCGATCCGGCGCCGAATCGTGGCCTAACTCTGGTAGGGGCCTCCATCTTGGATGGTGGCTCCACCTCCGGGTCCCCCCTTGCTACCTGACATCATTGCGTCAGTTAGCCGGGGAACCCCTAGCTGCCCGGGGATTTCCCAAAGAAATCCCATGGTGGAGATAAGGGGGCTCCATTGAACCCCCATATCTCCCGAACAGTTACAGCTAGATGATTAATGCAGCAATATTGTTACCATTTCAATTATAATGTGAACAATGATGCTGCACTAATGATTTTTTTCTATGGGTGCATTTGATAAAAATCATGTTATTCCCTCCAAAAAAATGTAACGAGTCCCCATTTCTAATTTTTTTAACATAGAAAATATAAACGCAAAGGCTCGGATGATAAAATGTGAAAAAAAACACTTTACACGCTGTAGATGATTAAAAATTCAAATTTTATTGCATTTTTTGTTATAATATACAGACAGGACATGACGCATACATATAATGATGATATATTAGGAATCTGCCGAGTCTGCCGGAAAAAAACGATATATAATATGTCTGGGTTGTGTAATAAAATGTGGCTTCAAATCGCGCTTAAACATGATGAGCGAAAGCGGTAAAAATGAGCTCAGCACAGAGGGGTGAAATGCCTCAGCAGCAAAAGGGTTAATTAATGCAAAAAATTTAGCATTTTATTACTTTGTATTTCTGTAACAACTGTAAAAATTCAATGTTCTGGAAATCAGGACAAACTAGAAAACCAGAGAAATCTCAACTTTATAAATAAATAATTAAATAAAAGTCTGTTTTAATCGATTTTTTTTTTATTTTTTACGTTTTTAAAGACCTTTTTATTTTGTTTTCTAATTTATTTTTAAAGGACCTTTTTTAGTAGTTACACCCATGTTTATGTTTTTTTTGGGGTTTTTTTAAACATCCTTTAGAAGAATAGGAGACTTTCTAAGGCTGGGGTCAGACGAACGCAGTGTTAACGTCCGAGTAGCTGCACTTTAGTACATCCGTGGTAGCAGAGAATCATGACCGATGGAGCCCCACGCACAAAGTACGTCCACACAGAAGTGCGGACGCACTACGGACGGGGCAAACGGATGCAAGTTAGCAAGAACGTAAAACCGCTAGAACGAAGGTGCGGAGTGCGTTGCGTCCACAACGTCCACATAGCTTTGTGTGTGAGTGATGGAACGTGGTCAGACGCACTGCATTTATACGTCCAGCATTTTTGACGGACAAAATGTTTTTTCAATTTAATTTATTTTCCCTCCTATATCCGTCAAAAATAACATCAGTCACAAAAACGGACTGTGTGGCCACTACTGCGTCTTCTGTCAAAACGTGCGTCCGTACTGCACGGACGCACAGACTGTAGAAAACGCGCTCGTCTGACCCTAGCCTTAATGGCGGACGTACTTCGTGTGTGGACCTTCATTGGTCATGATTATCTGCTACCACGGACGTACTACACCCTGTTCCAAATTATTATGTAAATTCTATTTCCGTGTCACAAAGATGAAATATGTTGCGTTTCAGTTTAACTCATGGATGACATTGTGTCTCGGGCTCTTGTGATCACTGGAAACTACCGATGTGCGTTTCGGGTTTCGGAATTTTCACGAAATTTCCCGATTCGTGTTTTCGGATGCGGACGATTTTCCGAAAATTTTTAGATCCGAAAATGGCAGATCCGAAAAGTTTTCCGAGCCGAAACGAAATATTTTCGGAGTTTTCGAATGTACTTGAAATGTGTCAAATGTAAATTTATTGCTTTGAAACGAGGAGAACAGACGTTCCGAAAAAACGAAAATTTCCGAAATCACGAAAAGTCGATACAAAAAACGAGCAAAGTGACACGAAAATACGAAAAATGGTCGATATTCCGAAAACATGTGCAATTCCGAAAAACGAAAATTTCCGAAATCACGAAAAGTCGATACAAAAAACGAGCTAAGTGACACGAAAATACGAAAAATGGTCGATATTCCGAAAAAAAAATGTACATGAAAAACGAGTCGAGCCGAACCGAATCGAAACAGAAATCAGTCGAAACGAGCCGAATCGAAAAGTTTAAACATCCGAAAAATCGAACCGAATCGAACCGAAAAAAAAATCGGTGCACAAGCCTACTGGAAACAATCTGGGACACCTGTGATAATTAGATAATGCCAGATGAGCCCAATTAACCCCTTCACTGCTGAGCCATTTCACGTCTTAAAAAAACACGTTTCTTTTTTTAGTATTATTACTTTTTTTCCTTTACTTTAAACATGGTCATGTTTGATATCATTGGAAAGGCCATGCTCTGGCCTTTCTAATGATACCAAATATGACCCTGCTAACTGAAAACAGTCAGGAGATATCGGGGTTCAAAGTAACCCCTATCTTACCTTTGGAGTCAATAAGGACGTTCCCCACACGTCCTCAGCAGTGAAAGGGTTAAAGGAAAAACTACTAAAGCAGGACGTTGCACATTATTAAGCACAGCACCATTTCCAAGCAATATGGGGAAGAAAAAGGATCTCTCTGCTGCCGAAATGAGTGAAATAGTTCAATGCCTTGAACGAGGTATGAAAACATTAGATATTTCACGAAAACGTAAGCGTGATCATGGCACTATTAAGAGATTTGTGGCTGATTCAGAGCAGACGGATTCGTGCAGATAAAGGCACATTGAGGAAGATTTCTGCCGGATCCATGCATCGCATCGAGAGCAGCTGCTACAATACCATTACATAGCAGCAAACAGATATTTGAAGCTGCTGGTGCCTCTGGATAGGGATGAGCCGAACACTCCCCGAGTTCGGTTCGAGCCTGAACCCGAACTTCCCATTTGTTCGGGACCGAACCCGAACCCGAACCCCCATGCAAGTCAATGGGGCTGAAAATTCGTTTTTTTAGAGTGCCCTCCAAGAGGGCATATATACTACATATTTGCCATAAAAGGTGTATGGGGGTCCGGGTAGTGCCCTGGGGGACAGGAAACAAGGACAAAAAGTAAAAAAAAAAACCGTTTTTAAAGGGACAGTGAGTTTTCCATGAAATAAGGGTTAAAAATAAAAACGAAAAATTCCTTCAAATATCGTGCCTAGGAGGTCCCCATAACCAGCCCGTGAAGTGGCGGATTTCTAGGATGTATAGAAACACTTAAAAACAAAAAAATGACGTTTCATATGACGGTAAATGCTTTTCCTTTAATCTATCCATAAACAACTGCTTGGGGCGGCAGCCTGTATGAAAAGACATTTTAGGACGCGCAGAAAAAGTTTAGTGATTTTTTTGGGCTAAATTATTGTGAAACTTATGCAGGCTTTGGATGAAAGTAACAATAGGTGCTTTAAAATTGGGCTTTTAGCGTCGGCAACAGTGCCGTCACACCGTAACCCCTCTGAGGATATGAATCTGATACAGGTGTCAATGGCAGTGCACCCAGATATTGTGCCTTTAGTGCCAGGCATGCAAGTACTATCATACAGTAACCCCTCTGTGGTATTGTGGAAGAATGCAGGGGTGGACCATGCGGTCCTATATTAAAAAGATATGAATCTGGGAATGGGCGTCAGTGCACCCAGATATTGTGCCTTTAATGCCAGGCCATCAAGTATCATCATACAGTAACCCCTCTGTGGTATTGTGTAAGAGTGCAGGGGTGGACCATGTGGTCCTACATTGAAAAGTTTTTGATCTGGGGGTAATGGGCGTCAGTGCACCCAGATATTGTGCCTTTAATGCCAGGCCATCAAGTATCATCATACAGTAACCCCTCTGTGGTATTGTGGAAGAGTACAGGGGTGGACCATGTGGTCCTATATCGAAAAGTTTTTTTTTTTTTTTTTAATGGGCGTCAGTGCAGCCAGATATTGTGCCTTTTCATGGCAGCAAGTGCCTTCACACCGTAACCCTTTTGTGGTATTGTGGAAGAGTTCAGTGCTGGAGGTTTTGTGAATGCAGAAGAGGACATCCCCTATCTATTCCATTACTTCAGCATCAGGGGATTGATAGCTGCTGATCCAGGACTGATTCATTTTTATAAATGTCAGCCGGTCTACAGAGTCGGTGGACAGACGCACTCTTTTGTCTGTGACAAAACCTCCAGCGGCACTGAACGTCCTTTCGGAAAGCACGCTAGATGAAGGGCAACCTAGTAGCTGCATAGCATATTGGCTAAATTCTGGCCAGTGATCCAATCTCAACACCCAGTAAGCCAGTGGATCATCTGCTGGAAAGGTATCCAGGTCTGCCCTTGCCCCTAGGTAGTCCTGCACCATATGGTGAAGACGCTGGCAATGGGTGCCTACATTTGACGTCCCTGGGCGTCGAGGACTAAAAAAATTTAAAAATGCATTAGTCAAGCGGCCCTGGCCTTCACCGCTATTCCTCTGATCACCTGCAGCCTCAGAAGCACGTGTGTCAGCACTTGGTAATCTAACAGTGCCTGGAAAGGTGTTACACAAGTTTCGCTTTAGAGCGTCCTCAAGTTTTGTCATCCTGTGCTCCTTCTGTGCGAGCAGGATGAGCTCTGCAACTTTCCCCTTGTATCGTGGATCAAGAAGGGTTGCCAACCAGTAATGATCCCTCTCCTTGATAGCACGAATCCTGGGGTCCATTAGCAGGCTTTGCATCATTAGGGAGCCCATGCAGCGTAGGTTGGAGGTGGCATTAGCTGCCGAGTCTTCCTGGTCAATGAGGATGACCGTATCGTGCACTTCCTCCTCCCAGCCACGCACAAGCCCTTCTGTTTCTGGGCACACAAAACCCTGCCTTGAGGAATCCCCACCTTCAATGCCCCCACTACTTAAATAGTCCTCCTCCTCCTCATCCTCCTCCTGTCTGATCTGAGTAGGACCCGCTGGAATGCTGTCTGCGGAAAGACTGGGGCCTTGAGAGCTAGGGAAGGCCTCCTCTTCCTCCCGCTGCTCTGCCTCTGATGGCCCTCTGCTGCTTGTGCAGACGCTGCAGCATTGCTAATGTCGAATTCCACCTGGTGGGCATGTCACAGATCAGACGGTTTGTGGGAAGGTGGAATTCTCTTTGAATTTCTGCCAGGCGAACGCTTGCTGGGAATGACCGTCTGAAGTGGCTGCAGACTTTTCTGGCCGGGATGAGATGCTCTGGCAGCCCTGGGTACTTGGTTAGGAAACGCTGTACCACCAGATTTAGGACGTGTGCCAGGCATGGTACATGCGTCAATTTACCCTTGCATAGGGCGGAGAGAAGGTTGCTGCCATTATCTAAGACGATCATTCCCAGCTCAAGCTGGCATGGTGTTAACCATCTCTGCACCTGCCCCTGCAGAGCTGACAAAATTTCTGACCCGGTGTGGCTCCTTTCCCCTAAACAAACCAGCTCAAGCACAGTATGGCATCTTTTTGCTTGAGCCATTGCGTAGACCCTGTCAGGCATGGGTTTAACTGCCACTTCGCCAGAGACAGAGAAGGAGGAGGAGGAGGAGGAAGAGATGGTGGTGGTGGAGCAGACAGACCTCATACAAGCAGCTTTCTGGAGGCGTGGTGGATGAACAAGCTCCAGCACAGAGCCCCGTCTTGGATCCCTCCCAGCTGCAATCAGAGTTACCCAGTGTGCCGTGAAGGAAATGTAACGACCCTGTCCATGCTTGCTGGACCACGTGTCTAAAGTGACATGCACCTTGCTGCTGACTGCCTTTCCCAATGACTGGATAACATTGTCTTCCACGTGCTGGTATAGTGCTGGAATGGCCTTGCGTGAAAAGTAATGGCGTTTTGGAACCTGCCACTGTGGTACAGCGCATTCAGCAAATTCACGGAAGGGAGCAGAGTCCACCAGCTGGAAAGGCAGCAGCTGCAATGCGAGTAATTTTGCTAAGCTGGCATTTAGACTCTGTGCTTGGGGATGGTTGGGACTATATTTTTTCTTTCGCTGCAGCAGCTGCGGCAACGTAATCTGACAGCGTAAATGTTCAGCTACTGGGATGATGTCACATTGTGAGGAAGGACCTGCTGCTACATCCATTACTGTAGCATCATCCCTGTCGGTGGAGGTTGTAGGCAATTGCATGGCAGGACATACAGTGTGGGTAGAGACAGACAGATGAGGAGGAGGAGGACCTACGCAAAGTTTTGCCCCAACGGGATGTGTGGCACTTGTTCATATGTCGCCTCAAGCACGTGGTACCCAAGTGTCCGGTGTTTATCCCACGCTTCAGCCTCCTCTGACATAGATTACAAATAGCAACAGTGGGGTCTGCTGCACATTTCTTAAAGAACTCCCAGACAGCAGAGTTCCTGCATGTGTTCTTTGAGACAACAGCGCTCTGCACCGGAGCAGCTCTGACATGTGATGCCTTGGACTGGCTAGTGCTACGGTTGGTCACAGAGGATGTTGTGCCTCGTGTTTGCTGTGCCTCCTCCTCCTCCCCCTCCTCCTCACTTGATTCCTCAGTTCGATCTGGCACCCAGGTGGAGTCAGTGACCTCATCATCATCAATGTCATCTTCACCCCCTATCTCCTCGTCACTGGAGCCAACTTGGCAGTATGCTGCAGCTGCCGGGGCAACATGAGTGCCAGTTATTTGTGTGTCATCACTGGCACCCCCTTCCTCTAGGTTGATTATACTCCCTTGCTCAACCTCAGAGATTGAATCAGAGCACTGTACTTGCTGCGCATCCTCAAGCAGCATGTCACTCTCATTGTAGTCAAACAATTCAGCTGACTCCTCCGTGTGTGATAGCGAGGCTACGGCAGGAGTAGCTGTGGGCATGGAGGCTGCATTAGATGCTTTGGCAGCCGAGGTGGACTGTAAAGCACTAGAAGCCTGGCTGGCAGAGGACTCGGAGGATGAGGATGGCCTGGTTAGCCAATCCACCAAGTCCTCTGTATGTTGCTGCTGCTTAAGACGGCCAGCACCAGTTAGAAAGGACAAGCGTGCCCCTGCAGAAGATGCACCACGTCCACCACGACCAGAGACACAGCCTCCCGACACAGGGGCTGCTTGCCCTCTTATCTGTGGCTGGGAGCGTCTGCCTGTCCTTTTTGTTCTTTCAGACATGGTGAGTGATATATAGTTTAATATATACAGAACTCTGATTCAACTCTGGTATAAAGATTTAAATAACTCTGGTATAACTCAGTGAGACACACTGATAGCTGGCAGCCAGTGACAAGAGACAGATCACCTTAATTCACAAATGTTTTAAATAAATTAATGAGCCCCAAAATACAGCGTGGTACTGTATGTATGACGAGACACAGATCACCTTAATTCCCAAGTGTTTTAAAGAAATTAGTGAGCCCCAAAATACAGCGTGGTACTGTATGTATGACGAGACACAGATCACTTTAATTCCCAAGTGTTTTATAGAAATTAGTGAGCCCCAAAATACAGCGTGGTACTGTTTGTATAACGAGACACAGATCACCTTAATTCCCAAGTGTTTTAAAGAAATTAGTGAGCCCCAAAATACAGCGTGGTACTGTTTGTATGATGAGACACAGATCACCTTAATTCACAAGTGTTTTAAAGAAATTAGTGAGCCCCAAAATACAGCGTGGTACTGTTTGTATGACGAGACACACATCAACTTAATTCACAAGTGTTTTAAAGAAATTAGTGAGCCCCAAAATACAGCGTGGTACTGTATGTATGACGAGACACAGATCACTTTAATTCCCAAGTGTTTTATAGAAATTAGTGAGCCCCAAAATACAGCGTGGTACTGTTTGTATGACGAGACACAGATCACCTTAATTCACAA
Organism: Leptobrachium leishanense; assembly: GCA_009667805.1. Lineage (NCBI taxonomy): Eukaryota > Metazoa > Chordata > Amphibia > Anura > Megophryidae > Leptobrachium > Leptobrachium leishanense. The sequence continues at coordinate 10,692,140 of CM019068.1, read as the reverse complement.
GTGTTTTAAAGAAATTAGTGAGCCCCAAAATACAGCGTGGTACTGTTTGTATGACGAGACACAGATCAACTTAATTCACAAGTGTTTTAAAGAAATTAGTGAGCCCCAAAATACAGCGTGGTACTGTATGTATGACGAGACACAGATCACTTTAATTCCCAAGTGTTTTAAAGAAATTAGTGAGCCCCAAAATACAGCGTGGTACTGTTTGTATGACGAGACACAGATCAACTTAATTCACAAGTGTTTTAAAGAAATTAGTGAGCCCCAAAATACAGCGTGGTACTGTATGTATGACGAGACACAGATCACTTTAATTCCCAAGTGTTTTATAGAAATTAGTGAGCCCCAAAATACAGCGTGGTACTGTTTGTATGACGAGACACAGATCACCTTAATTCACAAGTGTTTTAAAGAAATTAGTGAGCCCCAAAATACAGCGTGGTACTGTTTGTATGACGAGACACAGATCAACTTAATTCACAAGTGTTTTAAAGAAATTAGTGAGCCCCTAAAAGATTTGCTGGCACAGTGACAAGACCCAGAAAATCACCTCAATTCACAAATGTTTTAAATAAAGTTGTAAACCCCAAAAAAACTTGCTGGCACAGTGACAAGACACACATCACCTAAATTCCCTGATATTTAGTCAAAATGAGACCCCCCCCCAGACGCGTGGCAGACCGGCAGTAACAACACACACAACTATCTCCTTTGAAATCTCTGAAATGCGTGCAGAAGCGCTGCGTGGAAACGTTATATAGTGTGCTGCGGGACTTAGCTCTGTGAGCCCATGATTGGGCAAAATTTGCCCATTCAGGACTCTGAGCGGTGATTGGCATAGTGTTCAACCAGTCTTGCAACAGACCTGTGGTCAGGTGCAAGGCTGTAGCCAATTACGAGCTTCAGGCAGTGGGAAAATGCATTGAGGTCCATTGTGGTCGAACATGCGGCGAACACCCGGAAATGTTCGGGGTTCGCGATCTGCTCGAACAGGCTAAGTTTGGGTCGAACCCCGAACCGTCCGAACCCGAACAGCTCATCCCTACCTCTGGAGTCCCACGGACATCAAGGTGTAGAGTCCTCCAGAGTCTTGCAGCTGTGCATAAACCTTCCATTCGGCCACCAGTAACCAATGCTCACAAGCAGAAACGGCTGCATTAGGCAGAAAAATATATGAAGACTCATTTTCAAATAGTCCTGTTCACTGAGTGCCGTGCAACCCTGGATGGTCCAGATGGATGGAGTAGTGGATGGTTGATGGACGGCCACCCTGTTCCAACAAGGCTGCGACGCCAGCAACAGAGGCGGCTCTCCAATTAGGCAGTTAAGGCGGCCACCTAAGGCTTCACGCTCCTAGGGGCCTCGCAAGGTTGCTTTCCCCCACAGTGACCTCAGACTCACTGGTCAAGCTTATGTCAGCAGCTCCAGGCAGTGAAAGGAGCTGATGCCGCCAGAGTTACTCCTCCCAGTCCCTCCAGGCAGCGTGTTCCTGGGGCCCTTTTCCTGCACTGTCAGATTAGCAGTGCACACACAGCCCCCAGTGAGTGGCTGCTCTCAGCTGCTGATGAGCTCCGGAAGCTGCAGGCTGTTACAGAGCAGCGGGAACATGGCATCCTGTCCTCTTGTCCCACATGTGCTAAGTGAGGAGCAGAGATTCCATTCCACCAGCCGGCCAGGTGAGAAGCTACTGCTCTTTGCACTGTAAACTCTCATATCTCAGCACCCCCCCCTACAGAGACCCCCCTCCCCCAGCCTCCCTCCAGTGTAAGCTGTAATGTGTGAGGGGTCTCCTGTGTCCAGGAGCAGACATTCCTGCCATATTACAACACATGCTGGAAAGAACAGTTTTCATACCCTGTGGTCTTTAACCCCTGCAAGGCCATTGATCTGAGAAGCACAAATGTTTTTAACCATCCCCTTTGTTGTCCTGAAATAGTTTTGTATGTTTCCTGTAAGTGTGGTGGAATATATATATATATATCACACTTTCAATCCTCACTCTCAGCTTAAATTGTATTGTAGTCAATGTTAACCGACACGGTGCTCAGTTCTTAGTTCTAGAGATGAGCTGTTCGGTTCGATCAGTTCGGAGTTCGATTCGAACATTGACAGTTCGAAAGTTCGCGAACTTTGATCTTTTTGCGGTGTTCGCCAAAAGTTAAAAAAAAAAAAATTTTGAATAAAGTATTAAAAATGCTTAAAAAAATACTGGAACTAAAGAGACGCTTTACTGCAGAATATTATAATGAACGGTTTATTAGATGTTGAATTAAAACGGGAATATTTTTAACATTGAAGCCTATGGGATAAAACATTCTTGTTACTAAAACATCAGGCAGGCACGGCCCTCTAATCAGGCACTGTAGAGGGCAGTCTGCAGGGGCCTCCCAAGGATCCCCTTGAGGAGCATCGAGGAGCAAGGAGCATGCGGCCGCCGGATGACAGAGCTGTGACTGTGCGGGCTAGCCGCCCGGGTGCATGTGGCAGAGACAGGCAGCGCAGGGAGGGAGTCACTGCACCTGTGGCCACGGCAGACCCCCCCAATCCCCACCAGGATCCAGGGAGCCCCCACTGACCATTAGGCTAAGGTAAGGTGACACATTTCTAAAAAAAATAAAATCCGAGGACATTTTTAAATGTCCCCGGGAACATAAAATAAAACTTTTTTTTTCTCTACCTGGCTGAATGTATTTAATTATATATATTAGATACATTCAGTCAGGTAGAGGGGGGTGGCATGAGGCCTGCGCAGAGTCTCAGGCAGTGGTTTGTTTTATTTGTGTGTATATTTTTAGCAAATTTATAGGGGAAGGTAAGGGCAGGTATGATATATATATATATAGATAAGATATATATCTATATTCTTATAAATATATACATCCAGACTTGTATTACACACACATTTTGGCAACTAATTGCCCCCCCCCCCATTTGGCTGATCCCTCCAGAAGAAATGTTGAACCCGGTAAAGCAGAGAATAATATATATATTCTCTGCTCTGTCGGGTTCAACATTTCTTCTGGAGGGATCAGCCAAATTGGGGGGGGGGCGCATTTAGTTGAGCTTGTCCACATGCCACCTCCCCATGTGCGTATGTGTATATATGGTCTGAGGTCTGTGGGTGGGTGTATATATATATCTGTGTGTTGATATATATGTATATATAGGTCTGCGTGTTGATAGAAAATTTTCGTTTTAGTTCGAAATTTGACAATTTTCATTTCGGATCATTACGGCCGATTTACGTTTCATTTTGGCTCATTTTTCAGATCGCCTTTTTTCGTGATTTTGGACATTTTCGTGTATTTGGTGTGGGAAATGTTTTGCCCCATAGACTTCAATGTTAAAAATATTCCCATTTAAATTCAATATCTAATAAACCATTTATTATTATATTCTGCAGTAAAGAGTCTCTTAATTTCTAGATTTTTTAAACCTCACAGTAATGTGTGCCGTGTATTATGAGCATTCAGTATTATATGGGAGTACTGCTTCATGAGTAAGAGTAGTTAAAAAAATAAAAATAAACGTAAAACTCGGGGGGGTGACACCATGAGTTACCATACCAGGTGACACCAACCCTAGTGACGCCACTGACAATGTGAAGGCACTTCCTGCCACAAAAGGCAAAATATTTGGGTGCACTGCCACTGACGCCTGTACCAGATTCATATAATTTTAATATTGGACCGCAGGGTCCAACCCTGCACTCTTCCACAATACCACAGAGGCACTGTTGCCGACACTAAAGGCCCAATTTTAAAGCACCTATTGTTACTTTCATCCAAAGCCTGCATAAGTTTCACCATAATTTAGCCCAAAAATCACTAAACTTGTTCCGCGTGTCCTAAAACGTCTCTTTTCATACAGACTGCCGCCCCAAGCAGTTGTTTATGAATAGATTAAAGGAAAACCATTTACCGTCATTTGAAATGTCATTTTTTTGTTTTTAAATGTTTCTATACATCCTAGAAATCCGCCACGTCACGGGCAGGTTATGGGGACCTCCTAGGCACGATATTTGAAGGAATTTTTCGTTTTTATTTTTAACCCTTATTTCATGGAAAACTCACTGTTCCTTTAAAAACTTTTTTTTTTTAACTTTTTGTCCTTGTTTCCTGTCCCCCAGGGCACTACCCGGACCCCCATACACCTTTTATGGCAAATATGTAGCATATATGCCCTCTTGGAGAGCACTCTAAAAATCGAACTTTTGAGTCCCATTGACTTGCATGGAGTTCGGTTCGAACTCAAACTTTTGAAATTGTTCGAGTTCGAATGCGAACTGAACATGGGGGTGTTCGGCTCATCCCTACTTAGTTCCTCATCTACTGTTGATAAAAAAGATATATATACATTTAACACCAGGAAAGAGCAGTCCATATCAATGACCACCTTCTTCCATCATTTTCTGTGGCAAAAAAAGCAGTTTTAAAAATGTTCCTAAAACCTGACTGAGGGAATAAATGATGGGGATTCAGTTCACAAAGTATGATCATAGTTTGCTTAAGCTGGTGACAAACGCCAATGTACCCCATCGTTTACAGGTGCTAACTTGACCGAATCTGCATTTACAGGAACAACTCACCCTGGGCTCCCCAGCAGCTCTAGGCCTTTACAGACAGCCACACCTTAAAGGCCTACAGCCTGCTGGGGAGCTCCAGGGTGAGTTGATCCAGGCCATGTGATCTCACTCTCGCGAGATCGTGCATGGCCACGGAGAGATCGTGGAGGGAGACTGGGGACTATTTGTCCCAAGTCTCATTCTGGTCCCGGTGGCCAGAAGTGGCGGATCGGGCCGTCGTTCTCGCCGTGAGTATCTGATTTTTTTTGTTGGGGTTTCAGCTGGTGATAGCCGATTCCGCCGGAGCACAATCACTTAGCACCAGTTTGAGCTGGTGCCAACTTGTCCGTTAGTTGCAGGGGTGAGTAATTAGCTTTGTGATCCGAACACTAATTACTCTCTGCTTACACTTTGTGCTCTCCATGTTAAGTATAGGGAGAGCAAAGTACAGTAAGCTGCCACTAAAAAGCGCTAATACCGATTTTTTAACCCGTTAGCGTTACGCTCGTATCACATCCCGACGCGCTATCACCTCTTTTAACCTAGCGCTAACCTTCATTTATGTGAGCACTAGTGTTAAGGAGGTGATGGGGCCCCTGGTCTCTATAAGTGTTTCTATAAAGCTGTATAGTTGTGTATGAAATGCAATGTCTTGTAAAATATCATTTACTGTTAGTGTGGGTGTAATCCCTATGTTGGACCTAAACTACTTTGCCCGTCTTTGTAGAATGATCCTCTTTTATGGAGCCCTCCATATGTTCAGGGTGTCCTCTGTGTATGACAGAGCTGCATTGCAATAAGCAATGAGTCTGTAAACGATAATAAACGTTCGCTCGCTGTAAATAAGATTCTTTGCTTTTGTTTTAAATCAGTTATTATTGATATAGATGGTCCTGCCAGGTTATGTCACCACCTTTGCATATGGCCTCGTCTATGGTCCTGTGTTTAATAGGAGCCTCTTATCTTGCCTTCGCCTAAGCCCTCAGCAAGTCTAGAGCCGCCTCTGGCCAGCAAGGCGATGCGGCTACACGGATGTTAACACTGCGTTTGTCTGACCCCAGCCTAAAGGGGTTATTCAGAGAGAGCTGATCTGGCCCCGAAATTGCACCGCAAAGTGAATTTCCCGTACGGTGACATTTCGTGGCCATTCGGTTATTCAGAGAGCAGGCGGCTCACCAAATAATGACGAAATGCCAGAAAATCCGGTGCCTGTTCGGCGGCAGTGAAATCCAGTGCCTGTTCGGCGGCAGTGAAATCCAGTGCCTGTTCGGCGGCAGTGAAATACGGTACCTGTTCAGCGGCAGTGAAATACGGTGCCTGTTCGGTGGCAGTGAAATATGGTGCTGTTCGGCTACAGTGAAATACTGTGCTGTTCGGCAGCAGTGAAATCCCCCATAGAGAAGCAATGGTTAATCTATTCACACTGAACAGCAGAGAAATGTCAGTGAAATGCCCTGATGTTCAGTGGTTTCAATCGACAGGTTTAATCAGGCGAATCCCATAGGTTTCAATGTTAAAAATATTTTATCTAATAAACCGTTTATTATTTTATTCTGCAGCAAAAAGTCTCTTTATTTATTTATTTAAATTTTTTTAAGTATTTTTTAATCATTTTCAGGATTTTTTTGGATTTTTTTTAAATAGCGTTTTTTTCTTTTCAATGTAACAGCCCTTTTTATTATCATTCATTGGATCTTAGATCTTAATTCCAGTAGTTTTTTTGCAAACAGCGTTTCACTGTTTGAAAGTTTCAATCGCTTATTTATTTATTTTTTACCCTGTTCGTCAGCTTTTTCCGGCAGCTAGTTGGCGCTGTGCTCGCTGGATCGTCGGCTTTTTCCGGCAGCTGGTTGGCGCTGTGCTCGGTGGATCGTCGGCTTTTTCCGGCAGCTGGTTGGCGCTGTGCTCGGTGGATCGTCGGCTTTTTCCAGCAGCTGGTTGGCGCTGTGCTCGGTGGATTGTCGGCTTTTTCCGGCAGCTGGCTGGCGCTGTGCTCGGTGGATCGTCGGCTTTTTCCGGCAGCTGTTTGGCGCTGTGCTCGGTGGATCGTCGGCTTTTTCCGCAGCTGGTTGGCGACGTGCTTGGTGGATCGTCGGCTTTTTCCGGCAGCTGGTTGGCGATGTGCTCAATGGATCGTCGGCTTTTTCCGGCAGCTGGTTGGCGCTGTGCTCGGTGGATCGTCGGCTTTTTCCGGCAGCTGGTTGGCGCTGTGCTCGGTGGATTGTCGGCTTTTTCCGGCAGCTGGTTGGCGCTGTGCTCGGTGGATCGTGGGTTTTTTCCGGCAGCTGGTTGGCGCTGTGCTCGGTGGATCGTCGGCTTTTTCCGGCAGCTGGTTGGCGCTGTGCTCGGTGGATCTCCGTTTTTTTCCGGCAGCTGGTTGGTGCTGTGCTCGGTGGATCGTCGGCTTTTTCCGGCAGCTGGTTGGTGCTGTGCTCGGTGGATCGTCGGCTTTTTCCGGCAGCTGGATGGCGCTGTGCTCGGTGGATCGTCGGCTTTTTCCGGCAGCTGGATGGCGCTGTGCTCGGTGGATCGTCGGCTTTATCCGGCAGCTGGTTGGCGCTGTGCTTGGTGGAACATCGGCTTTTTCCAGCAGCTGGTTGGTGCTGTGCTCGGTGGATCGTCGGCTTTTTCCGGCAGCTGGTTGGCGCTGTGCTCGGTGGAACATCGGCTTTTTCTGGCAGCTGGTTGGCGATGTGCTCGATGGATCGTCTGCTTTTTCTGGCAGCTGGTTGGCGCTGTGCTTGGTGGATCATTGACTTTTTTCGGATGCGTTCGGCAGGTTTGCGGCAGATCGTTAGGTACATTTGGTGGGTTCTCTGCAGCGTTTCGGACTCGCCGAAGTGCGATGTCGGTGACATTTTGGTGCTCTCTGACTAACCCTGTAAGTGAATAGACCTGTATGTGTGTACATGAAAACATGGCGGGACGGGCTGCCCTAGGAAACACGCGTCCCATGAGCTTTGAAGGAGTATTTTAGAGTGGGGGGGGCTTGAAGGGAGCGCACGCCGCACACCCTCTGTACAAGTGCTTGGATGAGTCGGGGAGGAAGTGACGCTTCACCCTGTGACGTCTGTCAGTGCGGGGTCGGGTTTATACCTGTGGATTCTGCAGTTACAGCACACACAGCGTGCGGGGGAGGGGGGCTCCGTGTACCATGAGCTGCGGCAGTAACTACAGTGCTCGGGGGGTCCGTTTAACATAAATTTATACTTTTGGGGGCAGTTTTGTATTATTTGTAGTCGAGCAGATAGAGTTTAACCCTTTTCATGACCAGTGGGAATGAGCCATCCCTGGCACCAGTGGGGTTAATCGAGAGGACATTCAGAAGAATAAATTAAAAGAAAACTTGTTGGTCGGGGGGGGCTGAGGGGGTCCGGTAAAACAAAGCAGTTTCCCGGGAAACCGTTTCGGGCAAACAAAGTCACATGACCGGGCCTTTTCTGCTGTGCGTGCCATGTGCATCCCCGGGCACTGCCAGCATGGAGACCAACATCTCGGCCTCGCTGCGGCTCCTCATCACAAACAGGACCGGCCATGACGGGCAGAGCCCCCCGGAGGGGGCAGAGAGTCTGCTGGGTACGTGTGATAAATCCTGCAGCTCCGGGAATAACTGGAAACGGGGTCATTTAATCCAGTCTAAATCCACTGAGGCGATCTGTTTAGGATCGGACGCGGGATCCACTTTATTTCCTAGGGGAGCTAGTGATTCACTGAGCAGAATCAGATGGGCAGAACATGAAAAGAGCTGCCGGATACAACAAAACATCTATTCAATTCAGGAGAGAAATCAAGAAAAGCATAAAATCACTTCCTGCAGCGACTCCTCGACTTACAACACAACATTCCCTTTACACAGGCCCGAACGCTCTGAGCCTCGTTTCATAGTGGCGCCTCCATATAATCAGGGTGTATGGGTGTGATTTTTAGGGGCTCCTCCATATATTCAGGGTGTGTGGGTGTCTTTTTAGGAGTTCCTCCATATATTCAGGGTGTGTGGGTGTCTTTTTAGGGGCTCCTACATATATTCAGGGTGTGTTTTTAGGGGTTCCTCCATATATTCAGGGTGTGTTTTTAGGGGTTCCTCCATATTTTCAGGGTGTGCGAGTGTCTTTTTAGGGGCGCCTCCATATATTCATGGTGTGCGGGTGTCTTTTTAGGGGCTCCTCCATATATTCAGGGTGCGTGGGTGTCTTTTTAGGGGCTCCTCCATATATTCAGGGTGTGTGGGTGTCTTTTTAGGGGCTCCTCCATATATTCAGGGTGTGCGGGTGTCTTTTTAGGAGTTCCTCCATATATTCAGGGTGTGCGGGTGTCTTTTTAGGGGCTCCTCCATATATTCAGGGTGTGCGGGTGTCTTTTTAGGGGTTCCTCCATATATTCAGGGTGTGCGGGTGTCTTTTTAGGAGTTCCTCCATATATTCAGGGTGTGCGGGTGTCTTTTTAGGGGCTCCTCCATATATTCAGGGTGTGCGGGTGTCTTTTTAGGAGTTCCTCCATATATTCAGGGTGTGCAGGTGTCTTTTTAGGGGCTCCTCCATATATTCAGGGTGTGCGGGTGTCTTTTTAGGGGTTCCTCCATATATTCAGGGTGTGTGGGCGTCTTTTTAGGGGCTCCTCTATATTTTCAGGGTGTGTGGGTGTGTTTTTAGGGGCGCCTCCATATAATCAGGGTGTATGGGTGTGTTTTTAGGGGCTCCTCCATATATTCAGGGTGTGTGGGTGTCTTTTTAGGAGTTCCTCCATATATTCAGGGTGTGTGGGTGTCTTTTTAGGGGCTCCTACATATATTCAGGGTGTGTTTTTAGGGGTTCCTCCATATATTCAGGGTGTGTTTTTAGGGGTTCCTCCATATTTTCAGGTGTGCGAGTGTCTTTTTAGGGGCGCCTCCATATATCAGGTGTGCGGGTGTCTTTTTAGGGGCTCCTCCATATATTCAGGGTGCGTGGTGTCTTTTTAGGGGCTCCTCCATATATTCAGGGTGTGTGGGTGTCTTTTTAGGGGCTCCTCCATATATTCAGGGTGTGCGGGTGTCTTTTTAGGAGTTCCTCCATATATTCAGGGTGTGCGGGTGTCTTTTTAGGGGCTCCTCCATATATCAGGGTGTGCGGGTGTCTTTTTAGGGGTCCTCCATATTTTCAGGGTGTGCGGGTGTCTTTTTAGGAGTTCCTCCATATATTCAGGGTGTGCGGGTGTCTTTTTGGGGCTCCTCCATATATTCAGGGTGTGCGGGTGTCTTTTTAGGAGTCCTCCATATATTCAGGGTGTGCAGGTGTCTTTTTAGGGGCTCCTCCATATATTCAGGGTGTGCGGGTGTCTTTTTTAGGGGTTCCTCCATATATTCAGGGTGTGTGGGCGTCTTTTTAGGGGCTCCTCTATATTTTCAGGGTGTGCGGGTGTGTTTTTAGGGGTTCCTCCATAATATTCAGGGTGTGCGGGTGTGTTTTTAGGGGCTCCTCCATATATTCAGGGTGTGTGGGTGTCATTTTAGGGGTTCCTCCATATATTCAGGGTGTGTGGGTGTCTTTTTAGGGGTTCCTCCATATATTCAGGGTGTGTTTTTAGGGGCTCCTCCATATATTCAGGGTGTGCGGGTGTGTTTTTAGGGGCTCCTCCATATATTCAGGGTGTGCGGGTGTCTTTTTAGGGGCTCCTCCATATATTCAGGTTGTGTGGGTGTCATTTTAGGGGTTCCTCCATATATTCAGGGTGTGTGGGTGTCTTTTTAGGGGTTCCTCCATATATTCAGGGTGTGTGGGTGTCTTTTTAGGAGTTCCTCCATATATTCAGGGCGTGCAGGTGTCTTTTTAGGGGCGCCTCATATATTCAGGGTGTGTGGGTGTCTTTTTAGGGGCTCCTCCATATATTCAGGGTGTGCGGGTGTCTTTTTAGGGGCTCCTCCATATATTCAGGGTGTGCGGGTGTGTTTTTAGGGGTTCCTCCATATATTCAGGGTGTGCGGGTGTCTTTTTAGGAGTTCCTCCATATATTCAGGGTGTGCGGGTGTGTTTTTAGGGGTTCCTCCATATATTCAGGGTGTGTGGGTGTCTTTTTAGGAGTTCCTCCATATATTCAGGGTGTGTGGGTGTCTTTTTAGGGGCTCCTCCATATATTCAGGGTGTGTTTTTAGGGGTTCCTCCATATATTCAGGGTGTGCGGGTGTGTTTTAGGGGTTCCTCCATATATTCAGGGTGTGTGGGTGTCTTTTTAGGGGCGCCTCCATATATTCAGGGTGTGCGGGTGTCTTTTTAGGGGCGCCTCCATATATTCAGGGTGTGCTTTTAGGGGTTCCTCCATATATTCAGGGTGTGCTTTTAGGGGTTCCTCCATATATTCAGGGTGTGTGGGTGACTTTTTAGGGGTTCCTCCATATATTCAGGGTGTGCTTTTAGGGGTTCCTCCATATATTCAGGGTGTGTGGGTGTCTTTTTAGGGGTTCCTCCATATATTCAGGGTGTGAGGGTGTCTTTTTAGGGGCTCCTCTATATATTCAGGGTGTGCGGGTGTGTTTTTAGGGGCGCCTCCATATATTCAGGGTGTGGGGGTGTCTTTTTAGGGGTTCCTCCATATATTCAGGGTGTGTGGGTGTCTTTTTAGGGGTTCCTCCATATATTCAGGGTGTGTGGGTGTCTTTTTAGGGGTTCCTCCATATATTCAGGGTGTGTGGGTGTCTTTTTAGGGGCTCCTCCATATATTCAGGGTGTGTGGGTGTCTTTTTAGGGGCTCCTCTATATATTCAGGCTGAAGTGCTGCAGCTTGCGGTAGTCTTTTTTTCTGTGACACGAATCATTGGTAGAGACAGACATCTTGGTGAGTTTTTCACCTTTTTATATATGTTTTTCAATCGACTTGATAATAATTGTAATAATATTATTTTTTATGGATTTAACTCTTTATTCAGGGAGTTTAGTCGCCTGCGCGGATCGCGACGTTCCTGCCTGTTACACGGAGACGCAGGATGCAAAGAAATAAAACCAAACACACTGCGCGTCTCAAAGGATCCGGCGGGAGCCGCCAGCATCCCGCTTCATGGGTGGCACACAGTGGGTGTCACTGCACAGCGCTGCGTCATCTGCCCTCAGCGGTGACGCAGGATTATTCCTTTGGATGGAAGCGAGTGACCGTAAAACTGCGACGGGGAATTAACCGACATACGTGTCGGCAAAATAAATAAATAATTGCCAAATCAGCGAATATAGAGAAAAAATAAAAATCGAGTCCGGCGCGAAATGACAGTATTAAATTCTGGGAGGAAAAAACTGCTGGGAAAGTGCAAAATTTAAATGTATTTTTCCGTGTTCCCCCCCCACGCGGGACGCTCGGCGGACGCCCGGCTGCGCGGTACAGTTGTTCTGAATCCGGCGCGCTGTGCGCTTGACATTTCCGAGCAGATGTTTCCTCGTATCCCTAATCAATAGCAAAATGTAATTAAAGCCGCTCCCGCCTGCCAGCGCACGGGATCAGCAGGGGAGCCGCGTTAACGCTTTAATGGCAGGGGGGGCGCAAAAAATAATGTAATGTGCAACGTTATGAAGTCATTATAGCCTCATCTTTAACCCCTTCATTCCCAAAATCGATTTAACTTGATTTTGGTTTGTAATACATTTTTTGTAATAAGATTTTCTATTTTTCCCCGGTATTTAAGGGTTAACTTTGCATCCCATGTTTCAAATAAAGCACTTGGTAGTGAAGGGGTTAATGCTGAGCAATGTTGCAGCCCGAGGGGAGCATAGCTTGCCTGAGAATACTCAGATTTACAGTCAATAGTGCGATGAAGGGAGAGAACAATGAAATCCCCCTAATCCCTAGATACCATTAACCCTAACATGTCCCGTAGCCAACCGGACCCCGGGTCAGTGGAGCCACACGCTGTTCTGCCTCTCCATGATCAAACACTAGAGGGCGCCTGTCACAATTGAAAGGCATTGCATGTTTTCCGCAGGGCTTCACCATCTCATGATTTGTGTTTTGGAATATTAATTTATGAGTCTATTACTTAACCCCTTCATTACCTACTGATTTTCCCTAAAAGCAATGTCAGGAACCAGCTGTTTTTTGTTAAAATCCTTTTAATGAATTACAAGCTCCTATGAACAGGGCCCTCTACACCTCTTGTTTCCATCATATATCCGTTTATCTCGTTCCCTTTGGTTATTGTACAGCGTTGCGGAAACTGTTGGTGCCATATAAATGATAATAATACAGTAAGAAATAATTGGGGATATTCCTGGTGTATTCCTCACAGTAATAACCTGTTTGACTGGAGATGTCGCCACCTGCTGGCGGGACCGGATTAAGATCTCGATGGGGCTGGAGCTGAATATTTTGGGGGCTTCTTCTGGAATTTAGTGAAATGAAAACATATTTTAGGTTATTTAATAGAGCAGATACAGGTATATGTAACCAGGCAGATACAGGTATATGTAACCAGGCAGATACAGGTATATGTAACCAGGCAGATACAGGTATATGTAACCAGGCAGATACAGGTATATGTAACCAGGCAGATACAGGTATATGTAACCAGGCGGATACAGGTATATGTAACCAGGCGGATACAGGTATATGTAACCAGGCGGATACAGGTATATGTAACCAGGCGGATACAGGTATATGTAACCAGGCGGATACAGGTATATGTAACCAGGCAGATACAGGTATATGTAACCAGGTGGATACAGGTATATGTAACCAGGCAGATACAGGTATATGTAACCAGGCGGATACAGGTATATGTAACCAGGCAGATACAGGTATATGTAACCAGGCAGATACAGTTATATGTAACCAGGCAGATACAGGTATATGTAACCAGGCAGATACAGGTATATGTAACCAGGCAGATACAGTTATATGTAACCAGGCGGATACAGGTATATGTAACCAGGCGGATACAGGTATATATAACCAGGTGGATACAGGTATATGTAACCAGGCAGATACAGGTATATGTAACCAGGCAGATACAGGTATATGTAACCAGGCAGATACAGTTATATGTAACCAGGCGGATACAGGTATATATAACCAGGCGGATACAGGTATATGTAACCAGGCGGATACAGGTATATATAACCAGGTGGATACAGGTATATGTAACCAGGCAGATACGGGTATATGTAACCAGGCAGATACGGGTATATGTAACCAGGCGGATACTGGGAGAGAAAATTCAGATTAAATTTATTTAAAGAGTGTAAAATATTTTTTTTCCCCATTTTCTCATCCAAACCGTTAGTGGTTATATATTCTATAGGGAATTCTTATTAAAAAAAAATGTGAAATGGGAACCTGTTACTGCAGAAAATCTACAATTTTAACAAAAAAAAATGAAATATTTCCCCTGTGTTTTGGAGGATGGTGTTTTATGAATAACATGACTTTGTATAAAGCACTGACCTTGCTCCCAGCGCGGGAAATGAGAAGCTGAGTAACGGCAGTGGTATTGCTCATTTTAGGCTGCTGTCAGACGAGCGTAGTGTTCACGTCCGTGATAGCATGACAGAAAGCCCATTGGAGCCTGACACATGAAGTACGTCCGCACTGAACTACGGACGCACCACGGCCGCGGCAAACGGACGCAAGGCAGGCAAGAACGTACAACCACTAGAACGGCCGCACAAAGTGCACTGCGTCCGCAACGTCTGCATAGCTTAGTGTGTGAGGGATGGAACGTGGTCAGACGGACGCATTTATACGTCCAGCATTTTTCACGGACAAAATGGTTTTGCTTTTTAATTTATTTTCCCTCCTACATCCGTCAAAATATACGTCAGTGAAAAAAACGGACTGTCTGGCCACTACTGCGTCTTCCGTACTGACGTACGTCCGTGTGCACGGACGTACAGTCCGTAGAAATCACGCTCGTCTGACCCTAGCCTCATAAGTGGACAATGCCATCGCATTGGAACTAAAAATAAAATTATTTTTTTGTTTTCTTTCCTTTTAGATTTTAGATGGTCACGTTTGGTATCAATTTAAAGGCCAGACTCTGCCCTTTCCAATGACGCCTCACCTGACCTTATAAGGTGTAAAGATTAGTGACGCAGGGGTCCAAAGTCCTGCCAGTGCTCTTTTCTGCAGGGTGGCGGTTTAGGTTTTTGATGTAACAACGGATTGAGCCATCACCTCCACACTTGCTGGTGACATGAGAAATGTGATGGTGAGTTAGTGCAGCGTCATTGTTCACTTTATAATTGAGAAGTGAAAAATTTTGCTGTGCTAGAAAAAAAAGGATTAAAGAAATATTTATTATTTTATTTTTATTGTTACATAAAACCTGGTCATGTTTGGTATCAATGGAAAGGACATGCTCTGGCCTTTCCAGTGAAACATCAAATGACCCTGTAGCTTCTATGGAGTTGGAGAAACAGGGGTCCAAATGCCCATCAATGCAGACATAGTTATCCTTTCTGTGGGCCTAGTCTGGGGCCTGGAGCTGCTGCTCCATCTGCCCCTATGTTAATCCGGCCCGGCCTGCTGGTTAAATGGAGTTACTGCAGATCAGGTCTCTGTGCAGGATCAGCCGGGGAGATGTCAGACAGACACATTCCCAGCTGGATTTATAAAGTGTTGGCACCGCGGGCATCGTGCCCACACTGCTAAAACGTTAGGGGTGTGTTCTGGAACCCAAAACTTTTTTGAAAAACAATGAATTATTTTGCAGTGATACAGCGACGCTCTAGATGGTCAGTCTCGGACTACGGTGTCTGCTACGGCTCATCATGTATACACCATCATGGCAGTGAAGAGGTTAATGTGTTGTAGCGCTGCTTTAAAATTGTGCTTGCTGCATTTACTTGTTGTGGCCACCAGAGGGAGACAGGGGCAATATGGACTATGCTGGACACAAACGGAACTACAATTTCCATCGTGCTTTACGGTGGAGACAGGAAGTGGGTGGGAGAGAAAGGAAGGACATCCGCAGCCTCGTGTGGAGGATAGCCAGTGTGAGCCGATCGGCGAAAGGTGGGAGACGCACGTGAGACTGCCAGAGATTGTGACCAGGCCGGAGAGCAGGCGCTGCCTCGCGGGTGCTGGGGATCGGGACAGTGACTTGCCAGAGACCTACCTACGCACCCTTGAGAGGTTTTGTACAGACACAAAGTTCCGGTTGGACCCCGAGTAAGGAGACCGCGATGATCCACTGGGAGTGCAGGCGGTAGGCCGTAGTTTCTCATTGCGGAGATCGGACAAGCAAGGGAAGCGGATCCGGTGGCACAGAGTTCCAGAGAGTAAAAGCGGAGAGACATCCTTGATCGGGCAGTGGAACAGATTGTCTAACGGATGGGTGAGAGGCCTTCCAGGCCACAGTTCCAAGTTTAACCAAGCACGCTGCATTATTGTCTAAATCTACAGGGCCCCAACGTGACTAGTCGAAAATTTGCTCATACCATTCACTGGCCAGTTGAATACAGTACCCGGGTACACGAGATCATACACACACACACCTTTCTGAGACATTACTTTCACGGGACTTACACTCCAGAACATTCAGGGGTTAAACTTTTCTTTTGCCGCCACGTGTTTTTCCTGCATTACGAAATCCTGTCATTCATATACCGTATCTACATTATATATGCCGCTTTATTGGGATCAGTAAAGTATATAATCTATAAAATCCACAACAGTGCTGGTGTATATTTATTCCCTAGAGCGGTGAGACTAACCCGAGGTTAATTCAGCGGCTCCTTCGGGGGTGAGCGCTACACGTGGGGGCTCGTCCAGGATTCCAGTCTCTGTAATAAAACCGCAATTAAAGGGTTAATTATGGATCCAGACTCTGCTGCCAAATGGTGTGAGGAGCAAAATAGCCAGATAGAGTTAAGCATAGTCAGGAATATTCCTGCAGACACTTGGGCCGAAGATCAGATTCGCCGTGGCCGCGCTGACACCAGATCATCGGGGCTTAATCCTGGACATTAAAGCGAACCCGGATATTTCTCACACGTATGTTCTTTTTGAGTGGAGAAAGGGTGTTCCAGTGTGTTTTCAGGGCGCGAGCGTGAAGCTGACCGATGAGGTGGAAGTTCAACTGATTTAATCAAGTGCGCCACGTGGCGATCCCGCGAGTGTTCCCGCGCCCAGTCCGCTGGCCATGATCGGGCCTGAATTCATAGTGGCTATTGGAGATTTGCTGGCTAAATGTCAGAGAACAAGCCCTCCACACACTAACTTTGGTTATCGACGGTTGAGAAATTTTACAGGAAACGTACCAACTCCGGCGGGAGAAGAAACCTTTGAAGAATGGGTAGAACAGGCGATGCAGGCTCTGGATGAGTGGGACGTCCCTGAAGCGCAGAAGAAGCAAAGAATTACTGAGAGCTTGAAGGGACCTGCGTCAGAGGCTGTCTGAAACCTACAGTAAAATTTAGTAAACAAGACTGCACCACTTTAGATTACCTAAACGTACTACAGGAAGTCTTTGGGCGAACAGAAAAGGCTGCGGAGCTCGTGTACCAGTATGAACATACCTACCAACGAAAAGGTGAGAAGATGACTGAATATATGAGGCGCCTAGATAAGATTCTGCACCAGATACTTCTTAAGAAAGGGGCCGAACCGGCCGAAATAGATAAAATCCGAATACAGCAGATCCTGAGGGGCGCTCAACCTCTAGATCCTGTGATACTACAGCTGAGAACCAGAGAAGGTAACCGAGAATTGAAATACCTGGAACTGATTCGAGCTGTTAGAGAAGAAGAGGCTCTACTGGAAGAAAAATCCTTAAGGAGAGGAGAAAGAGCTTACGCACAACCCGTGAGGCATAACGAATATTTGCAAACTGAAGATGATTCGTTGGACACCTATGGATCCGAAGTTGACGGACAAGAGCATCTGTTAGTTCCTATATCCACAAAGAGTGCTGCAAAAGAGTCAACCATTCCTACCTATAGTGAAATACACAAGACTGTTAAGAAGGTGCAAGAAGCTCAAGCTGAACTGAACTCAGGCACACACGGACCTGTGCCGAGTACTTTTGAAGGTGGCAGAGACACAGACCGATATGCAGAAGTTCCTTACTGATATGCGGACAACTGGAGTTGCTGTGTTGTCTGGCCAGGGTCCTTCAACCGAATCACCACAAGCAAGTGCGCCTCCATCTTCAAAGAAGAGATGTTTCAGTTGTGGGGAGATTGGTTTTTGCACTGTGCTCGGAAATGACCCAAGGCCTGAAGGAAATAAAGTGGAAGAGTTCCTAAAGGCCTTGGAAGGGCTGCTATCTACCTCACAGGCGGGAAACGCCAGAGGGCCCAAGTGAAGGAGCAAACTAGGTGCCCAATGGTTGAAAACCGCTCCAAAATTCAAGCCAGAACAGAAAGGCCGAGAGGGCCCAGAGTCTTGCCAACTGCTGAGCCTACCAGGACTGAAAGAGTCACTCCCTTAGTATCCGGTCCTATGTCATGGGGAAACAAGAAAAAGGCCAGGGTACAGCGAACTGGGTCAAAACCTCCTGCGGCTACGACAAAGTTTCCTGACCAGCTGATGGGTCCTTCTCCCATCGTTCCAATCCAAGTAGAGGGAGTCTACACTAAAGCTCTGTTAGACTCAGGGGCTCAGGTGACATTGATCTATCGAGACTTCTACGAGAAGCATTTGAAGCACATACCTCTACAGAAGATAAAGGACCTTGAGATCTGGGGTATCGGAACTGAGAAGCTTCCCTATGATGGATATCTACAGGTGAAGTTAGAAATTGGATCCGAAGTTATCGGACAGTCTGGAGGTTGTGATGCATTGGCCATTGTGTGTCCTCAGCCTTCAGGGGCCAACAGAAGCTCTATGATAGTGGGGACGAATACTGATCTGGTGAGACGTCTTCTGACTCCAATAGTGATGGAAGAAGGTTCTACCAGAGGAGTGCACCCGATGTTACGTCCGGTCTATCAGCGAATGGTCGAAGAACAGAGGGCACCTGCCGAAGTGGGGAGTCTGTGGAGATTGGGAGGAACAGAGAAGGTTCTGCAATCAGGAGAAGTGACGAGTTTCCAGGCTTCAGTCAAGTTGAACGGATCACAGCCGGGGCCCTATGTGGTACTGGAAACTATTTCAATCATGGGAGTGAAGCCGGAGTAGAAGTAATCCCTGAGATAATCTCCACAAGAGCTTTGAAACGAACACGAGGAAGAGTCTCAGTTAGAGTGTATAATGTGTCTGATTCTGAAAGCACGAATGCCTATCGGGCAAGTAGCGTCCGCTATGCCTCTCTCCCCTACCGATTTAGGAGGGGGAGTGAATAAAGAGATTCCAGCTGAAAGGTTCTATCCTAAGGATGCTCCCATCTCATCTGAATGGAAGAAACGTCTTCAGTCCCAGATCTTAAAATGGAGAGACTTGTTCTCGAAGGATGAGTTCAACGTGGGTTTAGCCAAGAGCACTGAACATCGCATACGACTACAGGAGGATAAGCCGTTTCGAGAAAGGTCAAGACGAGTTCCGCTGGGAGACTTGGATGATCTACGAGAACAGTTGAATTAACTACAGAGGACTAAGGTGATTCAAGAGTCCAGGAGTCCGTATGCCACTCCAATAGGGATGAGCTGTTCGGGTTCGGACGGTTCGGAGTTCGACCCGAACTTTGGCAGTTCGAAAGTTCGCGAATTTCAAACTTTTTGGGCGTGGTCGGTTCGGGTTCGAAAAAAAAAAAAATTTTGAAAAAAGTATAGAAAATGCTTAAAAAAAATACTAAATCTAGAAATAAAGAGACTCTTTACTGCAGAATATTATAAGCAACGGATTATTAGATATTGAATTAAAAACTAATGTGTACGTGGAAAGATTATCAACTTTAAATTACCTCTGTTCACAAACGGGCATAACACCAGGTGTTTTTAGTCTGGTAATCAATTTGATACATTGTACAATATACTGAGGGTGGGGTGATGCCTGCTTCTGATTGAGAATTAATTTCCCTAAAACATCCTAATATGCTGCATATAACTGGTGTTTGAAAAAAATCTAAAGCAATGTTATTTTTCACCTCGGGATTAAACATTCACAGGGTTATTCAGAGAGCGGTGAAAAGCAGGAGAATAACTGGAGAAGTGAAAATTCTAGGTCAAAATAGCAAAACCAGAAAAATTCTAGATTGTTCTCTTCTCTTGCTAGTTCTCCTGGCTTTCACCTCTCTCTCAGGGTTGTTCAGAAAGGTGAAAACCAGGAGAATGGCAGGAAAAGAGAACAATCTGGACCAAATAGCCGATTTGGAAAGTGAGATAAGGCTAGGGTCAGACTAACGCATTTTTCGCAGCGACTCTCAAAAAGTGCGTCCGAACGCATTGCCATATTTTTTCACGGATTGCGCGAAAACGGTCATACAATGCGCATTTCTGTGCGTGATTTTTTACAGATCCAAACCAGGAAACTTTGGGTGTCTGGACGTTATGTTGGCCGGACATGAGCAGGGTCTGACGTCTCCAAATCACGCACACACGCCGCTAGTGGACGCAGCGCACTCTGTACGTCCGTACTAGTGGTTCTGCATTCTCGAAAAAATGCGTTAATTTTCCACTTGCGTTGCACGGCCGGACTTTCGTGCGACCGTACTTTGTATATTGGCTGTCATTGCCCGTCATTTGCTGCTAGTGCGGCTGTGATTAAGTGCGCCTAAACGCACGTTAAAAATTCGCTAGTCTGACCCTAGCCTAAATGGGAGAATTTTTCTGGTTTGGCTATTTTGACCTAGAATTTTCCATTCTCCAGTCATTCTCCTGCTCTTCACCGCTCTCTGAATAACCCTGACAGGGTTATTCAGAGAAAGGTGAAACTCAGGAGAATGACTGGAGAATGGAAAATTCTAGGTCAAAATAGCCAAACCAGAAAAATTCTCCCATTTATCTCACTTTCCAAATCGGCTATTTGGTCTAGATTGTTCTCTTCTCTTGCCAGTTCTCCTGGCTTTCACCTCTCGCTCAGGGTTGTTCAGAGAAAGGTGAAAACCAGGAGAATGCCAGGAAAAGAGAACAATCTAGACCAAATAGCCGATTTGGAAAGTGAGATAAGGCTAGGGTCAGACTAACGCATTTTTCGCAGCGACCGTCAAAAAGTGCCCCAGACCAGGTGAGAGAAATGGTGGCGGGGTCGGAATCCTGCTCTCTCCCACCTGCACCTACCAGCATCTCCCTCCACCCCCATCCCTCTCCTTCTCCTCCTTCGAGACACACTGCATCCGCCT
Organism: Leptobrachium leishanense; assembly: GCA_009667805.1. NCBI lineage: Eukaryota > Metazoa > Chordata > Amphibia > Anura > Megophryidae > Leptobrachium > Leptobrachium leishanense. Next base: position 10,671,402 of record CM019068.1, on the reverse strand, counting down.
GTTCTCTCCTCTGGCTCTCAGGGTGGCAGTCATCTACCGCCCACCGGGACCAACCTCCCAGTTCTTTGACCACTTTGCTACCTGGCTTTCTCACTTCCTGTCTTCTAATCTTCCATGCCTAATTCTCGGGGACTTCAACATTCCCATTGATGATCCTTCCGCTCCTGCTGCCTCCAAACTTCTTTCACTCACGTCCTCCCTTGGACTCACACAATCCTCCCTCCTCCCTACCCACCGCGATGGTCACGCTATTGACCTTGTCTTTTCCAACCTCTGCTGCATTTCTGAGTTCAACTGTCGCCCTTTCCCCATCTCTGACCACCACCTTCTCTCTTTCAACCTATCTGGACTTCCTAAACACCCTGCTCCCCCACCCCGCACATACACTCGCAGAAATCTACATGCTGTGGATCCCCATCAATTCTCCAACCTACTTCACCACCTCCCTCATACCTCATCCTTCACCTGCCCTGATGCTGCCACTAATCACTACAACACTACTCTTATCTCTGCTCTAGACACTCTTGCTCCTCTTCGACTCTGTAAGGCCCCACGCCTCCAGCTTCAGCCCTGGCACACCCTCCAGACATGCTACCTGCAAAGATGCTCCCGCACCGCAGAGCGTGCCTGGAGGAAATCCCGCTCTGAAGCTGATTTTGTTCACTTCAAGTTTATTCTCCGGTCATACACCTCTGCCCTCCACTTGGCCAAACAATCCTTCTTCTCATCTCTTATATCTACGCTGTCCTCCAACCCTAAAAGGCGTGATTTCTTACAGATCCAAACCAGGAAACTTTGGGTGTCTGGACGTTATGTTGGCCGGACATGAGCAGGGTCTGACTTCTCCAAATCACGCACACACGCCGCTAGTGGATGCAGCGCACTCTGTACGTCCGTACTAGCGGTTCTGCGTTCTCGAAAAAATGCGTTCATTTTCCACTTGCGTTGCGCAGCCGGACTTTCGTGCGACCGTACTTCGTATATTGCCCGTCATTTGCTGCTAGTGCGGCCGTGATTAAGTGCGCCTAAACGCACGTTAAAAATTCGCTAGTCTGACCCTAGCCTAAATGGGAGAATTTTTCTGGTTTGGCTATTTTGACCTAGAATTTTCCATTCTCCAGTCATTCTCCTGCTCTTCACCGCTCTCTGAATAACCTTGACAGGGTTATTCAGAGAAAGGTGAAACTCAGGAGAATGGAAAATTCTAGGTCAAAATAGCCGAACCAGAAAAATTCTCCCATTTATCTCACTTTCCAAATCGGCTTTTTGGTCTAGAAGTTTCCATTCTCCTGCTTTTCACCGCCAAAAAATCAGTAAACTTTTTCTGCGTGTCTGAAAATGTCTCCTCTTTTCATACAGACTGCCGCCCCAAGCAGTGGTTTATGGATAGATTAAAGGAAAAGCATTTACCGTCATTTGTAATGTCATTTTTTGGTTTTTACATATTTCTATACATCCTAGAAATCCGCCACTTCACGGGCAGGTTATGGGGACCTTCTAGGCACGATATTTGAAGGAATTTTTCATTTTTATTTTTAACCCTTATTTCATGGAAAACTCACTGTCCCTTTAAAAACGTTTTTTTTTTACTTTTTGTCCTTGTTTCCTGTCCCCCAGGGCACTACCCGGACCCCCATACACCTTTTATGGCAAATATGTAGCATATATGCCCTCTTGGAGGGCACTCTAAAAAACCGAATTTTCAGCCCCATTGACTTGCATGGGGGTTCGGGTTCGGTCCCGAACAAACGGGAAGTTCGGGTTCGGGCTCGAACCGAACTCGGTGAGTGTTCGGCTCATCCCTACTCTCCAATAGTGATGGTTCGAAAGAAGAATGGTTCTATTTGTCTTTGTATAGACTATCGCACGCTAAATCAGAGAACCATTCCGGATCAATATGCCACTCCTCGGATAGAAGATGCCTTACAGTGTTTGTCTAGAGCAAAATGGTTTAGTGTACTAGACCTGCGAAGTGGGTATCATCAGATACCAATGCATCCTGAAGACAAAGAGAAGACTGCGTTCATCTGCCCACTGGGGTTCTTTGAGTTCAACAGAATGCCTCAAGGCCTTACGGGGGCTCCCGCCACATTCCAACTGTTAATGGAGAAGACAGTCGGGGACATGAACCTGATCGAAGTGTTGGTGTATCTTGATATTATTGTGTTCGGGAAGACTCTGGAAGAACATGAGCAGCGGTTGGAAAAGGTCTTGAAGCGGCTCCACGAAGAAGGGTTGAAACTGTCTCTGGAGAAGTGTCAATTCTGTTTACCTTCCGTCACGTACCTGGGACATGTTGTTTCGGCAGAAGGTGTTTCGACAGATCCTCAGAAGTTGGAAGCCGTAGCTTCTTGGCCTAGATCCCGAAATGTTACTGAACTTAGATCTTTCCTGGGGTTCTGCTCATATTACCGAAGATTCGTAGGAGGCTTTGCCAAGATCGCTCAACCCCTGAATAAGCTCCTACAGAAGGAATACGCAGAAGATCGAAGTTCGTCGGCTCCGGGGCCAAGGAAGGCTCGAGAATCCATCCAAGAAGAATGGACTAATCAATGCGAAAGTGCTTTCATGAAGCTGAAAGAGAGTCTAACTCGAGCTCCTGTCCTGGCTTACGCTGATCCTCACAAGCCGTATGAATTGCATGTGGATGCCAGCAGAGAAGGTCTAGGGGGAGTCATATACCAAGAATATGGTGGATTGTTGAGGCCTGTAGCGTATGTGAGTCGAAGCCTTACGCCTTCAGAGAAGAACTATCCTACCCACAAATTAGAGTTCCGAAGCCTTGAAGTGGGCGGTAGTAGACAAGCTGAAAGATTATCTGTATGGAGCTGAATTTGTGATCAAGACTGACAACAATCCTCTTACGTACGTCCTTACTACGGCGAAACTGGATGCAACGGGACATCGGTGGTTGGCCGCTCTGTCAGGGTTTCGGCTCAGCCTTAAGTATCGCCCTGGAGTGAATAATCGAGATGCAGATGCTTTGTCAAGAAGACCCTACACTACAGAATGGACTCATGTCAAGGAGCAGAGCGCCGGGTCAAGGGAGTAGTTGAAGCAGAAGCTATAGGAATTATGGCTGCGGCTGTTCCAGAGTTTTATTGTAATCCTACACAGCTGAGGGATGAAAGTCCGCCTACTTTCTCGAAACAGGACCTAAGAGCCGATCAGGCTAGAGATCCTCTGATTGCGTTAACAGTAAAGGCCATAAACACGAACCAAAGGGAAATTCTACTGACAAACTCCCCAGAAGGAGCCCGATTGGTATACAAAGAGTGGGAATGGCTGAAGGTGTTAGATGGGGTGGTCTACCAAAGGGGCCCCTCGAACAATGCTGAAGAGACACAACAGTTGTTCCTTCCCACCAAACACAGAGAGGGTGTGCTGAGATCATTACACGATGACCATGGACATTTGGGTGCAGAGAGAACTTTTACGCTAGTGCAAGACAGATTTTATTGGCCCTGTATGAGATCTGAAGTTGAAAGTTACTGCCATTCATGTCTGAGGTGTATTCAGAGAAAAACCCTACCAACTCGAACTGCTCCAATGAGCCACCTGCAAAGTCAAGGACCCATGGATTTGGTGTGCATTGATTTCCTGTGCTTAGAGCCGGATGCTAGTGGGCAGGGAAATATTCTAGTAGTGACTGATCATTTGACGCGTTATGCCCAAGCGTTCTCTACTAAAGATCAACGTGCTCCTACGGTGGCAAAAGTTTTGATGGAGAAGTTTTTTGTTCATTATGGCCTACCAAGGAGAATCCACTCGGATCAGGGCAGAGACTTTGAGAGCCGGCTTGTTGGGAAATTGCTAGAACTGTTGGGAATTCAGAAGACCCGAACCACTCCATATCACACTCAAGGTGACGCCCAACCCGAAAGATTTAATCGCACGCTGCTAAATATGTTGGGGACACTGTCAAAAAGAGAGAAGCAGAGCTGGAGTCGTCACATAGCTACGCTGGCGCATGCGTATAACAGTACGGAGAGTGAGGCTACTGGATACCCGCCTTACCGTCTCATGTTCGGAAGAGAAGCTCGACTGCCTGTTGACTTGGCATTTGGGCTATCTCTTGATCAGACGTCTGTGGCCTCTAATAAAAATTATGTGGATAGACTTCGGAAAAATCTGGCTTCTGCGTTTGAACAGGCCCGTTTGACTTCAGGAAGCCGAGAACAGAGGAATAAGCGAAACTATGATCTGAGAGTTCGTATACAGGATCTACAGCCGGGTGATAGAGTGTTGCTTAAGAACTTGGGTGTTTCTGCAAGGCATAAGCTGGCGGATAGATGGAGTTCTCAAGTCTACATTGTCTGCAAGCAACTGCCGGGTTTGCCAGTTTGCCAAATCTGACCGGATGAAAAGGCGGGGCCTCTAAAAAACTGGCACCGAACTCATCTGTTGCCTTTAAGAGATGCTGTGAGAATACCAGTTGGAGACGAACTTTCTTTGCCGGACCCACCTGTTTCACGCTCGATTCCTGTTACTCGGTCCCAACACACACGGGTTGTGGAAGATAGTGAAGGAGACAGTGAGGAAGGAAGTTGTCTGGACTGGGTGCGCTCGCCTGAGCCTGAAGAGGTCATTCCAGCTTCTGAACGGTGGGAAAGTAACCTGAGGCCCGAGGCTCCTGAATTCCGATTGGAAGTTCCTGAGACTTTGGAAATTCCTGTAGTTCCAGAAGATGTGTCCATAGATTATAGTTGCCTTCACTGGAAGGCTCATATTCGGAAGAGGTGTCTGCTCCAGTTGTGGACGAAAGAATTGAGCCTGTAAATGTGGCACTCCCACCCGAAGAAGAGATGATTGAACCAGAGTCTAAACGCTCTATCCGACCCCCTCAGAGACTCACCTACGATTCACCGGGGCATAGCACTGAAGAGGCTGTTACCACAGTGCGAAGGTTGCCTGAAGTGTCTGCTATGCTAGCTGAGGTAGTCAGGAGCATGAGACAACTTGAGGATGTACAGTTGTGTTCAAAGTTATTCAACCCCCACTGAAATTGAGTGTTTTGGCCAGTTTGACATTGATTTTGATCATTCAGTCATCTTGCTTACAATTAAATCAAAGAGGCACGTGTAGGTCAGACAAATATAACATAACATTTATAATGAAATAACCACAAATGTCTTTTCTGTGCTCACATCATTATCAGTTTTATTCAACCCCAAGTGACATTCAATCTTAGTACAACATCCTTTTACAGTTATAACAGCTTTTAAACGTGAAGCATAGCTTGACACAAGTGTCTTGCAGCGATCTACGGGTATCTTCGCCCATTCGTCATGGGCTAAAGCCTCCAGTTCAGTCACATTCTTAGGCTTGCGCACTGCAACTGCTTTCTTTAAGTCCCACACCAGAGGTTCTCAATCGGATTTAAGTCAGGTGACTGCGATGGCCACTCCAAAATGTTCCAGCCTTTAATCTGCAACCATGCTCTAGTGGACTTGGAGGTATGCTTGGGATCATTGTCCTGTTGAAAGGTCCAACGTCTCCCAAGCCTCAGGTTTGTGACGGACTGCATCACATTGTCATCCAATATCTCCTGGTACTGAAGAGAATTCATGGTACCTTGCACACGCTGAAGCTTCCCTGTACCTGCAGAAGCAAAACAGCCCCAAAGCATGATTGACCCCCCGCCATGCTTCACAGTAGGCAAGGTGTTCTTTTCTTCATAGCGTTGATCCATGGGCCCAAACAGTTCTAATTTTGTTTCATCAGTCCACAGAACACTATCCCAAAACTTCTGTGGTTTGTCCACATGACTTTTGGCATACTGCAGTCGACTCTTCTTATTCTTTGGAGACAGCAAGGGGGTGCGCCTGGGAGTTCTGGCATGGAGGCCTTCATTACGCAGTGTGCGCTGTATTGTCAGAGCTGAAACTGCAGTACCCACATCTGACAAATCTTTTCTCAGTTCCTCAGCAGTCACACGGGGACTTTTCTCCACTCTACGCTTCAGGTAGCGCACAGCAGTCGAAGTCAGCATCTTCTTTCTGCCACGACCAGGTAGCGTTTCAACAGTGCCCTTTGCCTTGAATTTGCGAATGATGCTTCCTATGGTCTCTCTTGGTATGTTTAACATCTTTGCAATCTTCTTATAGCCATTGCCCTTCCTGTGAAGAGTAATCACCTCTTCTCTTGTCTTCCTGGACCATTCTCTTGACTTCACCATGTTTGTAACCACACCAGTAAATGTCTAGAAGGAGCTGAGTATCACAGTCATTTTAAAGCTGCCTAATTGGTGCTTATTATGCTTTATTGCTGCTCCGTGACATCCACAGGTGTTTTCAATACCTGATTGAAAACACTTGAATGAACCTCTGTTCTTCAGAGTGGTAGTCTTTAAGGGGTTGAATAATTGTGTCAATGAAGAATTCACAAAAGAAACATTTACTACTGTATTACAAAACCAATTGATGTCATTTTAGTTGCATATGGTTCTTTAAAAAGTCCTTGTAGGATTTCATTCTGAATACAATTACAAATGTACACTAAATTCCCTAAAACCCTTTACAGCATTGGGGGTTGAATAATTTTGAACACAACTGTATACCTGACCCATTGTATGTTTGCTACTGAACCTGTGTATATTGCTTAATGGAAATGCTGGAATGTCATGTAATTGTTACACTTCCTTGGAGAGACCCAAGAGTTCAAGGGGGGGGGGGGGAGTGTAGCGCTGCTTTAAAATTGTGCTTGCTGCATTTACTTGTTGTGGCCACCAGAGGGAGACAGGGGCAATATGGACTATGCTGGACACAAACGGAACTACAATTTCCATCGTGCTTTGCGGTGGAGACAAGAAGTGGGTGGGAGACAAAGGAAGGACATCCGCAGCCTCGGCGGAGGATAGCCAGTGTGAGCCGAGTGGCGAAAGGTGGAAGACGCATGTGAGACTGCCAGAGATTGTGACCAGGCCGGAGAGCAGGCGCTGCCTCGCGGGTGCTGGGGATCGGGACAGTGACTTGCCAGAGACCTACCTACGCACCCTTGAGAGGTTTTGTACAGACACAAAGTTCCGGTTGGACCCCGAGTAAGGAGACCGCGATGATCCACTGGGAGTGCAGGCGGTAGGCCGTAGTTTCTCATTGCGGAGATCGGACAAGCAAGGGAAGCGGATCCGGTGGCACAGAGTTCCAGAGAGTAAAAGCGGAGAGACATCCTTGATCGGGCAGCGGAACAGATTGTCTAACGGATGGGTGAGAGGCCTTCCAGGCCACAGTTCCAAGTTTAACCAAGCACGCTGCATTATTGTCTAAATCTACAGGGCCCCAACGTGACTAGTCGAAGATTTGCTCATTACATTCACTGGCCAGTTGAATACAGTACCCGGGTACACGAGATCATACACACACACACACCTTTCTGAGACATTACTTTCACGGGACTTGCACTCCAGAACATTCAGGGGTTAAACTTTTCTTTTGCCGCCACGTGTTTTTCCCGCATTATGAAATCCTGTCATTCATATACCGTATCTACATTATATATGCCGCTTTATTGGGATCAGTAAAGTATATAATCTATAAAATCCACAACAGTGCTGGTGTATATTTATTCCCTAGAGCGGTGAGACTAACCCGAGGTTAATTCAGCGGCTCCTTCGGGGGGTGAGCGCTACACGTGGGGGCTCGTCCAGGATTCCAGTCTCTGTAATAAAACCGCAATTAAAGGGTTAATTATGGATCCAGACACTGCTGCCAAATGGTGTGAGGAGCAAAATAGCCAGATAGAGTTAAGCATAGTCAGGAATATTCCTGCAGACACTTGGGCCGAAGATCAGATTCGCCGTGGCCGCGCTGACACCAGATCATCGGGGCTTAATCCTGGACATTAAAGCGAACCCGGATCTTTCTCACACATACAGTTGTGTTCAAAAGGATTCAACCCCCAATGCTGTAAAGGGTTTTAGGGAATTTAGTGACATTTGTAATTGTATTCAGAATGAAATCCTACAAGGACTTTTTAAAGAACCATATGCAACTAAAATGACATCAATTGGTTTTGTAATACAGTAGTAAATGTTTCTTTTGTGAATTCTTCATTGACACAATTATTCAACCCCTTAAAGACTACCACTCTGAAGAACAGAGGTTCATTCAAGTGTTTTCAATCAGGTATTGAAAACACCTGTGGATGTCACGGAGCAGCAATAAAGCATAATAAGCACCAATTAGGCAGCTTTAAAATGACTGTGATACTCAGCTCCTTCTAGACATTTACTGGTGTGGTTACAAACATGGTGAAGTCAAGAGAATGGTCCAGGAAGACAAGAGAAGAGGTGATTACTCTTCACAGGAAGGGCAATGGCTATAAGAAGATTGCAAAGATGTTAAACATACCAAGAGAGACCATAGGAAGCATCATTCGCAAATTCATGGCAAAGGGCACTGTTGAAACGCTACCTGGTCGTGGCAGAAAGAAGATGCTGACTTCGACTGCTGTGCGCTACCTGAAGCGTACAGTGGAGAAAAGTCCCGTGTGACTGCTGAGGAACTGAGAAAAGATTTGTCAGATGTGGGTACTGAAGTTTCAGCTCAGACAATACGGCGCACACTGCGTAATGAAGGCCTCCATGCCAGAACTCCCAGGCGCACCCCCTTGCTGTCTCCAAAGAATAAGAAGAGTCGACTGCAGTATGCCAAAAGTCATGTGGACAAACCACAGAAGTTTTGGGATAGTGTTCTGTGGACTGATGAAACAAAATTAGAACTGTTTGGGCCCATGGATCAACGCTATGTTTGGAGGAGGAAGAACAAGGCCTATGAAGAAAAGAACACCTTGCCTACTGTGAAGCATGGCGGGGGGGTCAATCATGATTTGGGGCCGTTTTGCTTCTGCAGGTACAGGGAAGCTTCAGCGTGTGCAAGGTACCATGAATTCTCTTCAGTACCAGGAGATATTGGATGACAATGTGATGCAGTCCGTCACAAACCTGAGGCTTGGGAGACGTTGGACCTTTCAACAGGACAATGATCCCAAGCATACCTCCAAGTCCACAAGAGCATGGTTGCAGATTAAAGGCTGGAACATTTTGGAGTGGCCATCGCAGTCACCTGACTTAAATCCGATTGAGAACCTCTGGTGGGACTTAAAGAAAGCAGTTGCAGTGCGCAAGCCTAAGAATGTGACTGAACTGGAGGCTTTTGCCCATGACGAATGGGCGAAGATACCCGCAGATCGCTGCAAGACACTTGTGTCAAGCTATGCTTCACGTTTAAAAGCTGTTATAACTGTAAAAGGATGTTGTACTAAGTACTAAGATTGAATGTCACTTGGGGGTTGAATAAAACTGATAATGATGTGAGCACAGAAAAGACATTTGTGGTTATTTCATTATAAATGTTATGTTATATTTGTCTGACCTACACGTGCCTCTTTGATTTAATTGTAAGCAAGATGACTGAATGATCAAAATCAATGTCAAACTGGCCAAAACACTCAATTTCAGTGGGGGTTGAATAATTTTGAACACAACTCTGTTCTTTTTGAGAGGAGAAAGGGTGTTCCAGTGTGTTTTCAGGGCGCGAGCGTGAAGCTGACCGATGAGGTGGAAGTTCAACTGATTCAACCAAGTGCGCCACGTGGCGATCCCGCGAGTGTTCCCGCACCCAGTCCGCTGGCCATGATCGGGCCTGAATTCATAGTGGCTATTGGAGATTTGCTGGCTAAATGTCAGAGAACAAGCCCTCCACACACTAACTTTGGTTATCGACGGTTGAGAAATTTTACAGGAAACGTACTAACTCCGGCGGGAGAAGAAACCTTTGAAGAATGGGTAGAACAGGTGATGCAGGCTCTGGATGAGTGGGACGTCCCTGAAGCGCAGAAGAAGCAAAGAATTACTGAGAGCTTGAAGGGACCTGCGTCAGAGGCTGTAAGAAACCTAAAATTTGCTCATTCCATTCACTGGCCAGTTGAATACAGTACCCGAGTACACGAGATCATACACACACCCCTTTCTGAGACATTACTTTCACGGGACTTACACTCCAGAACATTCAGGGGTTAAACTTTTCTTTTGCCGCCACGTGTTTTTCCCGCATTACGAAATCCTGTCCTTCATATACCGTATCTACATTATATATGCTGCTTTATTGGGATCAGTAAAGTATATAATCTATAAAATCCACAACAGTGTTGGTGTATATTTATTCCCTAGAGCGGTGAGACTAACCCGAGGTTAATTCAGCGGCTCCTTCGGGGGTGAGCGCTACAGTGTCAAGACACAATAAGAAAGACATTTATCCTTTCATTAATTTATAACGTGCAAACATTTCCTACAATTTATTGAATGTGGAAAAACCTGATTTCCATAAATGAAATCGTTGTAAATAAAGAGCAGCGATCAGGAAGCCGCCCTCATCCGAGGCCGCTCCAAAAGCCAGGGCCAAAAAACAGGGGCTTCCAGATCCTTCATACAGTCAGGTCTATGGGCAGCGCATGAAAAAAGCTATCCTGCGCTATACAGAATTCATGTAGGAAATCAAAGCGTCTCCCGGGAGACTCACCTCCGTTCCTATCCTGCAGCGTGTGCGTTATACACATTGCTGGGCAGCACCTTCCCGGCGCTGCCCCTCTGCATGAAATGGTGATATGCATACAGGAAAACATGGCTGATCTGACAATGCTACAACTTGCTCACCCGCTACAAATACTCAGAATTAAATGCACTTTATTATCTTTTCCCCCAGATTTCAGAATCCTGAACGTCGCGCTGGTGTCTCTGGCTCTGATCATCGTGATGGTCACCGCCATAATCTGCACCGTCTCCTATCACCGGCGCAGAAGGTAAGAGCTGCAGGTTTGGTGTCTAGTTATTAAGGGCAGGAGGCAGCAGCCTTCGCCTTCCAGATGTTTTGGAACTACATTTCCCATGATGTTCAGCCACTCCGACTCGTGGGGAATGTAGTTTCTTTTATATCTGCAAAGCCGAATGTGCCGACCCCAGACATGGGATGTGTAAGCGCGCACTACCAGCGCCAAAATAAAGCCCTTTTAATCACGTGGCACTTTATTAGTGCCGTCATATATTCAGAAATGATCTGCCCAACGTCTGCAAAGCCTCAACTGCACACATGTACGCAGACGACACTAAAGCGACACTAATCTATACCAGCAAACCAAATCTCCCACAGCTGGAGGCTGCGCTGCAAGAACAATTCACAGAGAAAGAAAAGTGGATCACAGATAACTAAACTACAGAAATTGCAAACTCCCCATCTACGTGTCAGGACAAAATAAAATGGCAGCTGACCACAGTCACTTCTCTCAAATACCTAGGTATGTGGTTAGACCCAAATCTATCCTTTGGCCCCACATCAAAAAACTCTCATCTAAACTTTACCCCAAACTAGGTGCCCTGTACAGAAACAAATCCTGCCTGAGCCCCGCGGTAAGAAAGCAGATTGTACAACAAATGCTTATGGCCGGCTAGTATTGAATACGGAGACGTAGTGTATGCAGCCGCCCCGCAAACACACCTTCAGAAACTTACTACATTGTATAACTCATTCTGTCGCTTTGTGCTACAATGTAACTACATGACACACCATTGTGACATGTTAAAAGAACTAAACCGGCCATCGCTGGAATCCAGACACACCCTTCACCTTTCCAACCTGGTGTTTAAGAGCTTTTCTGGGAAGCTGCCACCCTACCTGAATATGCTGCTTCCCCCGGCAGTTCCCTCATCCTATAACCTCCGATCCAGGACCAGCACCTAACTTACAATACCACAATACAAAAAGAATGTGGCTCCATCCTCATTTTCCTACAGAGCACTGGAAATATGGAATAACCTCCCAGACGCCATCAAATCTTCCACCAGTCTTAAGTCACTTAAGAGTTCCCTATTAACATACCTCAATACAGAATGCACCTGTAAACATGTAGCACAGTGACTATATACAGAATGCACCTGTAAACATGTAACCCAGTGACTATATACAGAATGCACCTGTAAACATGTAACATAGTGACTATATACAGAATGCACCTGTAAACATGTAACACAGTGACTATATACAGAATGCACCTGTAAACATGTAGCACAGTGACTATATACAGAATGCACCTGTAAACATGTAACACAGTGACTATATACAGAATGCACCTGTAAACATGTAACACAGTGACTATATACAGAATGCACCTGTAAACATGTAACACAGTGACTATATACAGAATGCACCTGTAAACATGTAGCACAGTGACTATATACAGAATGCACCTGTAAACATGTAACACAGTGACTATATACAGAATGCACCTGTAAACATGTAACACAGTGACTATATACAGAATGCACCTGTAAACATGTAGCACAGTGACTATATACAGAATGCACCTGTAAACATGTAACACAGTGACTATATACAGAATGCACCTGTAAACATGTAACACAGTGACTATATACAGAATGCACCTGTAAACATGTAACACAGTGACTATATACAGAATGCACCTGTAAACATGTAACACAGTGACTATATACAGAATGCACCTGTAAACATGTAACACAGTGACTATATACAGAATGCACCTGTAAACATGTAACACAGTGACTATATACAGAATGCACCTGTAAACATGTAACACAGTGACTATATACAGAATGCACCTGTAAACATGTAACAATGACTATTTCCTACATATTTATTTTCTGTTAATCTATAGATTTGTGTTGTTTTTTTAATATTTTGCATTGTATTACTAAGTATTTTGTATTTCTGTAACACTTCAATGTTCTTGAATCCAGGACATACTTGAAAACGAGTGAAATCTCAATGTATCCGTCCTGGTAAAATCCTTTATAAATAAATATAGAAAGGGTAGTAGTTAATTTCATGATCACTGTTACTGCCCCCACTGGGAGACTATTCTATGTATCTACTACCCTTTCTATATCACTGTTACTGCCCCCACTGGGAGGCTATTCCATGTATCTACTACCCTTTCTATATCACAGTAAAAGGAAAATATTATTTCCCACAGACAATACCGTCGAGCTCAGGAGTACGAGAACGCGGTGAGGTACGACGCAGCGATCAGCCCCATTCACGTGACGGGGATTAAACGTGTGCTGAGTCTGCACAAGCCGCTGGTGCTGATGCGGAAGCAGGAGAGAGCGCGGCACAGCTCGCAGGTTTACTTCATCTACGACAACCCGGTGATGGCATTGGCGGAAAGCCAAGTCCAGGAACTTCGAGAACCCCTGGAGGACACGACTCTCCGTCCCCTGATCACCAGCGAGGTGAGGGCCACAGGCGTCCTGCTGAACCCTCGCGTGTTCTATGTCTGATTCCACCCAGGGCCCGGCCGGCAGGAGAAGGAGGTCAGAATAAGGAGCGTGTGGGTCTCACCTCCGCACGGTCACCTCTGGGACATAGAAGACATTTGCCCACCCTCCACAAGCCTGGGTAGATGTTGGTCACAGGTCCTGGGCAGGAATTAAAGAGACACGAGTCGACACCATCACTAATTCAGCATATTTACTTGGGGGACGGAGGGATTTCTAACCCCCTCATTTTAAGGGTTCTTCCATATATTTTCAGGGTGCGGGTGTCTGTTTAGGGGCCCCTCCCCCATACATTTGGGGTGTGCAGGTGTATGACAGAGCAGCAGATAAAAAGGTCATAATAAAAGGCCAGGCTGGAGCCAGTTTTAATGACAGATTTTAATCGCTTTCTTGATCCAATTAAAAAACCCACAACCAGGTCAGAAAGTCTGTGTTTTGGAACAAAGTCCTTGCTTTTCATTGGAAAATACAGAACGTTATAAAACGTAGAAAAAAGTGCTAAAGGGCTTTGCTGATGGGCTGCGTCTCCCTGATCAACCACTGGAGGGCGCCGGCTCGACCTTGCTTCTCCAGCTCTGCCCCAACCACGTCTCTGCACTTTTGGTGGTAAGCGTTCACCCAGGCGACCTTCACAAGAGAACAAGGGGGAGAGTTTGTACCCGAGGAGCAGAAAGACAATAAGTGGAGCAGAGAACACACAGAAACATGAACGAAACATGAACGACGATTCTTATGTAAAGCAGAACCAATGTGATCCCCTGCAGCCGCTCCCCGTGATCCACTCCCAGTGATCCCCTGCGGCCCCTCCCTCTGATCCCCTGCGGCCCCTCCCTCTGATCCCCTGCAGCCCCTCCCTCTGAGCCACTCCCTGTGATCCACTGCAGCCACTCCCTGTGACCCACTGCGGCCACTCCCTGTGATCCACTGCGGCCACTCCCTGTGATCCACTGCAGCCACTCCCTGTGATCCACTGCAGCCACTCCCTGTGATCCACTGCAGCCACTCCCTGTGATCCACTGCGGCCACTCCCTATGATCCACTGCGGCCACTCCCTGTGATCCACTGCGGCCACTCCCTGTGATCCACTGCGGCCACTCCCTGTGATCCACTGCGGCCACTCCCTGTGATCCACTGCGGCCACTCCCTGTGATCCACTGCGGCCACTCCCTGTGATCCACTGCGGCCACTCCCTGTGATCACACACACACTGTATGGCCAAATAAACCTCACCCCCTGTAATATCTGGTTGTGTCGCCTTTTGCTGTGATTGCGGCACACATTCGCCGCGTCATCGTGTGGATAAGCTCATGCAAGGTCACAGCATATATTGGCGTCCAGAGTGGCATTAATTTGTGGCAAGATCTTGTATTGATGATGGGAGAGTCACAGCGCTGCGTAAAGTCTTCTCCAGCACATTATCCCAAAGATTAACCTCAATGGGGTTAAGGTCTGGACTGTGCGGTGGCCAATCCATGTGTGGAAATGATGTCTCATGCTCCCTCAACCACTCTTGCACAATGTGAGCCCGATGAATCCTGGCATTGCCATCTTGGAATATGCCCGCTGTGCCATCAGGGGAGAAAAAACCCATTGATGGAAAAACCTGCTCATTCAGTATATTCAGGGAGTCACATGACCTCATTTTATGCTGAAACATATTAATCACTACAGTAATTATCCAATGGAAGTCGAGCTCCTATTGGCTGAGATACATTACATTACTGAGGGTTTGCGTGGCCAGACAGTGAGTGTGTATATAAATATATATAACGCTTGGGAATTATTTTACCTCTTTTTCTGTCAGTAATTCGATATTGATCATTTTAGTCTGTATTGGGACCAGAGTGATGGGTTCAAAGGTCAGGCTCCCCCGGTTCTTGAAGTCATACTGTGGGAAGATGAAAAAAGTACAAAGCGTGAAAAACTGAGAAAACGACCATAGGCTGCTGTGAATACTGGAGATGCACCGAAACCGTGCAAATGCCCCTAGGTATTTCTACAGATACCAGCACTGGGCTGGCTTGCCAGGTGGTATCTGAGGGGCTGGGGCAGCTGGCAGAATGCACTAACCGCATTCTGCCAGGCCCCTCTGCCTGGCCGCGTACCAACGAGTGGCCTTCGGCATGTGAAGGTCGGTATAATGGAGCTCCGCTGGCCTCCAGTCGCACGCTCGCGAGATCAATTTATAAGAGCTTCCAAAAGCAGACGCAGAAGAGAAAATAGCTCAGTCAGTAAAAAAGGGGGACAAAACATTTTTTAGATACATAAACGAGAAAAGAAAAGTAAAACAAGGATTAGTTAGATTAAAAACAAAAGGAAGGAAGGTATGTAGAAGAGGATAAAAGTCTCGCTGACTGCCTCAATGAATATTTTTGTTCAGTCTTTGCAGAAGGAAAAGAAGGAAAGGGACCTCAGTCAGGAGGAAACACTAACGAGACATTTACATATGAGTTTACAGAGGAGGAGGTTCTACAGCAGCTGTCTACAGTAAAGGCAAATAAGTCAATGGGGCCTGATGGGGTCCACCCTAAATTATTAAAAGAGCTCAGTGATGTAATAGCAAAACCGTTAACAGATTTATTTAACCAATCCTTGTTAACGGGAGTCGTCCCAGAAGACTGGAAATTAGCAAACGTTGTGCCCATTTACAAGAAGGGTAGTAGGGAGGAATCGGGGAACTATAGGCCAGTTAGTCTTACGTCAGTAGTGGGGAAATTTATGGAAACCATGTTAAAGGAAAGGATTGTTGAACATCTAAAAACACATAGATTACAGGATCAGAAACAACATGGGTTTACCTCAGGGAGATCATGCCAAACTAATCTTATTGATTGCTTTGATTGGGTAATAAAAGTAATAGACACAGGTGGTGCAGTAGACATTGCTTATTTAGATTTCAGTAAGGCGTTTGATACTGTTCCGCATAGAAGCTTATCAATAAATTGCAATCTTTGAGCTTGGATTCCAATATTGTTGAATGGATTAGGCAGTGGCTGAGTGACCGGCAACAGAGGGTTGTGGTAAATGGAGTTTATTCGGCGCAAGGTCTTGTTACCAGTGGGGTACCTCAGGGGTCAGTACTTGGACCCATTCTCTTTAATATTTTTATTAGTGATATTGCAGAAGTTATTAATGGAAAAGTATGTCTTTTTGCTGATGACACAAAGATTTGCAACAGGGTTGACGTTCCTGGAGGGATCAGCCAAATGACAAATGATTTAGGTAAACTAAAAAAATGGTGGGAGTTGTGGCAATTGAGTTTTAATGTGGATAAGTGCAAGATAATGCACCTGGGACGTAAAAACCCAAGGGCTGAATATAGAATATTTGATACAGTCCTAACCTCAACATCTGAGGAAAGGGATTTAGGGGTCATTATTTCAGAGGATCTAAGGGTAAGTAGTCAATGTAATAGAGCAGCAGGAAATGCTGGCAGAATGCTTGGAAATGCTGGCAGAATGCTTGGTTGTGTAGGGAGAGCCTGTATTAGCAGTAGGAAAAGGGAAGTGCTCATGCCACTGTACAGAGCACTGGTGAGACCTCACTTGGAGTACTGTGTGCAGTACTGGAGACCGTATCTCCAGAAGGATATAGACATCTTAGAGAGAGTTCAGAGAAGGGCTACTAAAATGGTGTACGGCTTGAAGGAGAAAAGTTACCAGGAAAGGCTTAATGATCTTAACATGTACAGCTTGGAAAGAAGACGAGACAGAGGAGATATGATAGAAACATTTAAATACGTAAAGGGAATCCACAAGGTAGAGGAAGGGAGTATATTTAAAAGGAAACAAAGTAGCAAAACAAGAGGACAGTCTTAGATTAGAGGGGCAAAGGTTTAAAAGTAACATCAGGAAGCATTATTTTACTGAGAGGGTGGTGGATACATGGAACAGTCTTCCAGTAGAAGTGGTAGAGGCCAAAACAGTAATTGAATTTAAGCAGGCATGGGATAGGCATAAGGCTATCCTAAACAAAAGATAAATCCAGGTAAAGTATCCATGTAATTGGGCGACTAGATTGGCCAAAAGGTTCTTATCTGCCGACATTTTTCTATGTTTCTATCCTGCGAGACCGCAGCACCAGCAGAGCTGCGTTGCAACCTTCACATGCCGACTGCTGCTCATTGGTATGCGGCCAGCCAGAGGGGCCTGGCAGAATGCTGTTGGTGCATTCTGCCAGCCGTGTGTGTGCGTCTGTGTAGATCTCTCTCTGGCATCTGGTCTGTGGGAGGTCAGGGTGTGTGCAGGCTGTAGGTAAACACGGTGTCTGGCCGTACATTTCAATATGAACATAAATTGGACAGACTCCTGCAGAATCCCAAGTTAATTAATTATTCAAAAAAGTCACATGACATTAAATAAAAGTATTTGAGAGAACCTGGAATAAAAAATTTTAAAAAAGTGCCCTGTTTTACAATAATGGTGTCGGTGCGTCCCTAGTGCAATCACGCCGAGGGCTTAAATAAATAATAATACACATGCTGCTGCACGAGGGGGGCGTTTTGAAAGGCCGCGAGGATAACCGCTATGAGCATCCGGCTGACGGCGAGCGTCGCATTAACGAGAGGATCTTCTTGTTAGCGTTACGCTCGCCGATTAGCAACGCACGTGCGATATTCCCGAGCCTGGAGCCCCAGCTGCATTAGCTCCTTTTGTCCAGCAGGTGGCGACGTCTGTCACATAGCACCATAATTTATATATTGGGACTATTCCCGCCCTATAGTTAAAAAAGGGATTATTTTTAATCCATTGGATCCTGTCAGTGTATTCTGTGCTTATTACCCGGCCGCGAGAGCGCTCCCTCACTCACACACCTTGGTTCTAGCGGACACAACCAGCACCAGGTTTTCAATCCTTATACCGAATGATCCATCTTCATAATAACCGGGTTCTGTGGACACAAAGCGGGGATAACTGTCACTGCAAAGACAGGAGTCCAACAGCTTCCAGGACGTCTCGGAAAGACGGACGGACGGACCCTGTGAGAGCTGTCAGACTGAGGGTCCCTTTAAAATTACCCACAAGCCCCGGCACGCACCACCTTCATCAGGAATTAACTTGTAAAAATTTACAGACTATCCGAGTTACGCCGGACATTGCATCGAGGGTTATTTAAAAAAAAATATATATATAAAAAAAAAAAAAAAAAAAAAAATGCATGAGGGAAACAAAAAAAAAAAAAAACACATCTTCCTGCGCGGCTATGACATCATACCATCAGAAAGGATCATCCCGGCTTCCAGGGGCTCATCTGCAAAGGTCTTGTAGCTGATGCCGCAGGGTCCCTCGTGAACGTTTAGGAAAGAGCCCACTCCGTGACCGGTTCCGTGCAAGTAATCCAGACCGGACTCCCATAAAGCCAGGCGTGCGAAGGAGTCCAGGAGGTGACCTGCGGGCAAAAAACACACCGAAAACAAAACATTACCCGCACAGTACAGACGATTCAATGAGTGACCCCTTTACCCGCTACAGCAGGGATCTTCGCCCCTCCCCAGATGTTTCTGGACTGCAGCTCCCATGATTCCCTGGCCATCTATTGTATTGAAAGAATTCTGGGAATTGTAGGCATCCGACATCGGGGGGGAGGGGCCTGAGTGCGAGAGCCCTGCGCTAGAATGTAAGCTCCTTTGGGGTTAGAGCCCGCTCTACCTTATTTCAGTGTTACTCTTATTGTGACCTCTGTACCACACTGCGGAATATGTTGGTGCAATTCACATAAATGTATAATAAACAACAAACCTATCACCACGAGGACCTTACGAGCCACACGGCAACACCGTCACCAAAATGCTCCGTCCATTCCATCATCACATTAGGGTTTGGTTTTAAATATTTTAGGGATCTATTCACAAAGCCGGGACTTTGTGCTTTGCCGCATTCCGGCATTTCCATTTCACCGAACATTTGGTGAATTCACTATTTAGCGACTGGTCATTGTATTTTACCGAAATTTGAGTCACCAAAGCAGTTATCGGATATTGGTGACATCCACAGAATTGCGCCGATACCCGACAAATTGTCAGCGGCAAATTCCAAACGGAGAAAAAAAAAATGTAAAAAAAGGAAATCTCCTAATTGATTAAAGGAACACTAATAAAAAATCCCCCCCCCCGGTTTTTACATTAATCTATCTTTATTACCTTAATAAATAGGTGGGGATTTATTTTTTTTTTAACTAATACTTACCCTAAAATCCATTTCTTTCCAACAGCGTTTTTTTTTTTTGTTTTTTTTCTAAATATATATAAATACGCACCTCCCTCCTCTTCCGCTCCCGTCCTTGTTCCTTTCACTTGGCTAATGGTTTACGTGAGAAGCGCGCATGCGCGCCTCTCACGTAAGCCAGCCAATCGGCAGGCTTCCTCCCGGCTCCATCTGCTGAGGATTAGTGTTGCGCGCAAGAGGATGAGCGCAACACTAATCAGCCGCTGCCGCAGCGAGTTGGAGACGTCATCACGCTGAAAGCTGAAAGTGCGATGACGTCTCCTACTCGGCAATAGTCGGCAGAAGCGGGAAATACAAATCCCGCTCTGCTGATTGACAGCTGGGAGGGCGGAGGAAAGTCCTGCGCGTCTCTCAGCTGATTGGCTGAGCGGAGGGAGGGGGGACAGACACGGGCATACTCAAGGCATCATGACCACCTAAAAAAAGCTTAGGTGGTCATGTTGCATAGAGTATCCCTTTAAATCTGTAAAAAAAATTATGTATTTTTCAAAAATGAATAAGAATAAGTGAATCTTAAAAGATTTTCTATTTATTCCGTTAAAACCTCGTATTAGATTCAGCTGCTTAAACCTGTCGAGTAGAAACTAAAAATAATTTAATTTTGCCGAACTCTCACCGCCATTCAGTGTTCTGTGAAACGACGAAACAATAGTTTCCAATGGGACTATTTTTGTGCAGCCGAATCAGAAAGCACTGAAAATTCATTGCTTTCTGAACAACCATCAGTGTGTAATACAGGGATCAGCATAGCACACGGTGCAGCACGGGGGATCAGCATACAGTAGCACACGGTGTAGTACAGGGATCAGTATAGTACATGGTGTCGCACAGGGATCACTCGGTGCAGCACATAGCGTAGTACAGGGATCACTCGGTGCAGCACATAGCGTAGTACAGGGATCACTCGGTGCAGCACATAGCGTAGTACAGGGATCACACGGTGCAGCACATAGCGTAGTACAGGGATCACACGGTACAGCACATAGCGTAGTACAGGGATCACACGGTGCAGCACATAGCGTAGTACAGGGATCACACGGTACAGCACATAGCGTAGTACAGGGATCACACGGTGCAGCACATAGCGTAGTACAGGGATCACTTGGTGCAGCACATAGCGTAGTACAGGGATCACTCGGTGCAGCACATAGCGTAGTACAGGGATCACACGGTGCAGCACATAGCGTAGTACAGGGATCACTCGGTGCAGCACATAGCGTAGTACAGGGATCACACGGTACAGCACATAGCGTAGTACAGGGATCACACGGTGCAGCACATAGCGTAGTACAGGGATCACTTGGTGCAGCACATAGCGTAGTACAGGGATCACTCGGTGCAGCACATAGCGTAGTACAGGGATCACTTGGTGCAGCACATAGCGTAGTACAGGGATCACACGGTGCAGCACATAGCATAGTACAGGGATCACTCGGTGCAGCACATAGCGTAGTACAGGGATCACACGGTGCAGCACATAGCGTAGTACAGGGATCACTCGGTGTAGCACATAGCGTAGTACAGGGATCACTCAGTTGAATGTGTTTGAGTGTTTAAGCGTCTGACCTTTGATGTAAGCTGTACATACGCCAACCATCCTGCTTGAGTGACGGGGGGGGGGGGGGGGTTCTCTTTATATCTTTATATAAAGGCTCAGGCGCCCGGATACACATCGCTCTTCCGGAATGTGCCGCACTTCACCTTCATGTTATTCTAAGTCGTCACTATAGATTGTAAGCTCAGTGAATCCGAGCCCTCAGCACCCGCTCAGCCAAAGGCTTGTTGCGACGCAGTGAAACGCGCCGACGACGCTCAGTGAGTGAATGAACAACAATCTAACCTTTAGTCCCGTTGGGAAAGACGGCGGCGCTCACAGCGATGTGTCCCTTTAACACGTACGTGAAACACTCCTGCAAACAGACAAATGTGATCACCGTCCAAGCTGCGGCTCGAGTCAAGCCCCGCCTCCCCCCGGAACATGAGAGACCCTCACCTTCTCGTAGTGTGTTGGGGAAGCAAAGTGCATCGTCCTGGTCACGTCAGTCGTTCCGTCCCTGGCGGAAACGAGAAAAAAAATAAAGCAAAAAAGGCTTATTATTCCTATGTCACAGAGACCAGATTTCTTACAGATAAACTTTATGGCACAAGGGGGTTATTCACTAAGCACATCTCTAAAAAAAAAATTAAAAAAAAAATTATATATAGACACACCCGTTCCCCCCCCCCCCCCCCAAATCATCAGAAAACTGTTTTATCCGAGTGAAAATGTCCCCAGCTTGACGCGTTAAGCGATGTTTCTCTCGTTGCCGGTCACTAATCTCCATCCGCTCCTTAAACAGCCGACACAAAACACTCAAACCTTTCCTACTGCTCTGTGTTTAACTTGTATGTATATTTGTTGTTCTCTCTAACGCATTGTACAGCGCTACAGAACGTGTTGGCGCTTTATAAATACTTGTAACTGAGTGACCCATCTTTTACATTACTCGGGTTCTTTAAAAAAACAAAAAAGAAAAAAACACTGGGTGGGGGAGGGGCTGTAAAAGAAAAAAGACACGTAATCCAGTTGACAGAATAAAACGTGTAGGTTGCTTTGGGAATAGAACCTCAATTCCTCCTGTTACCTTTCAAACGTCAACCTGTCTCCACGTAATGTTATTTATATAGCGCCAACTGGGTCTGCAGCGCAGTACAATAACCAATAGTGTATGAGACAAAATTAAAACCAACATAGGAACAAAAACAAGAGGTGTAGAGGGCGCTGCTCACAGGAGCTTACAATCTAGCGGGGTTGGGGAAGACAAGATGAGTTTTATTGGGCATCAGGATGATTAGCGCTGGGGTTATAGAAATGGTGAGGACATGGAAGGGGTCTCGGTCATGATGTGGGGGAGGAGAGGGATAGGTCGGCATCAGTAATGGTGTTGCCAATCTATAGAGATGGCTTATACTGTACTCGTTCAGCGCTGGGGAATAGGTTGGCGCTATATAAAGTATAATAATAAAACTGGCATTTTATAGAATGATCGGCTTTTATTGTGCGGTTACAGGTCGGCATTAAAGCCGGGCCGGCTCGTGGTTTTAGAATTTCACCGATGCTCTGGTTGCTTTTGCCAATGGGGGTGACAGCGATGGCTCCTGTCCGGCGTCCGGCTCTCCCGACATCTGACAAGCAGACTGGGCCCAGTCGCTGGATTAACAGACTCTGGGCTGACTGTGTAACCCCTCATTCTGCGGGTGTCAGTGATGGGGAGGGGGAAAAGGGTGAACAGGCCTGCTTCACCCCCCCCCCACTGGCCTCCAGACTGGCATCACGCCAGGGGTGCCCCCAGTCAACACTGCATTATTGCACACCCTCCCTCAAACACAGGGATCAGCAACTTGGGCCCTCCAGATCTGGAGCTGCATTTCCCACAGTCATTGTAATGAGTGGCTGAGCATCATGGGAGATGTAGTTCCAAAACATCTGGAGCGCTGAGTCTTATTTTCTCTTACTTGTACTGAGCTCCGGAGTCCAGGAGGAAAACCTCGTTCAGCGATAACGTCCTGTTTGTGTCTGGGACGGGCCTGGGGGGGGGGGGGTGAGAGGGAGAGCTGTGAGTACAGCGTCATAAAACCAGGCGGGCGCGTTGCTGTGGCGCTGCGAGAGAGACTGTCTTACTTGTAATGTATGATGGCGCCGTTGGGTCCTGTGCTTGAGATCGTGGCAAAGCTCAGCTCGACAAAATCCTCCTGCTGGCTGCAACACAGAACGGCGAAACGCGGCAGGTTATTACATAACGCGGTGCAGGAACACAACGGTCATCACTGAAACCTCAAAAAAATGCCCAAGTCTGTGAGCAAAGCCAAAGTGCAGAGCCTGAGTGACGGACCAACCCGGCTCCAGGGAAAACTCAGATTGAGAAACACAAGAATAATCATCAAAAACCAGGAGCCACAACGTCCCGATACAACCAGCTACAGCGCCGGATAATCTGCGACACCGACGCGTTTCATTCCACACCCTCAGTTCAAGAGGGAGGGGGGGGGGTTTGTGATTATTTCTATTTCAGACACGTTGTTTCATGTTAATATTTCCCCTCACACTGGATTCGACGCACTGAGAGGGGGAGAAAAGCCCAGGATAGAATAATTTGTGTGTAATATATATATATATATATATATATATACATATACATATACATACACACATACATACATATATATATATATACATACATATATATACACACACACACACAGCTCTACTTTTTCTTAATATTGTAATCGAGATCCTTTTCAAAATTAATAATAGAATAGATTTCCTTAAGATTATATAACCTTTATGTTGGTAATAATATATCAATATTAAGAAAATAAGATTGTTATTATATATCCCTTTTCTTAATAATAAATCTCTTTTATTTAGAGGATCTCTGGATGCATCGCACGTCATAACACGCGTAACATTCCTTCACACTGTTGCCTAACGCAGAGACAAAACATCCCAGGGAATCCCGATTGCATAATACGGTCTCTGCGATAGTCACCTGCGGAATTCCTCAGCCTTATCCGCAGCGGAGATTTCCGTGATAGAGCCTTTAGGAACCTGAAAAGACAAAAAATACACACATACACAATAAGAATAACACGTCAAGGTCTTGGGGAAGAGGAGTTTATTGTATAAATTCAAGGATACATTGTAGCAAGCGTCAACATTTCAGCGTGTGGGATCTTTGGGACATGTGGCAGAGGGATCGAAACACTGATTCTTATTTTTCACATTGTGTCAGTGAAATGACCAGGAAAACTCAGCCTCAGCAAGAACCTTGAGTTCTACTCTATGTTCTGTGAGTGAGGGTCCCCCCCCCACACACAACCGCAATGTTTAAAGGGCCAGTACCGCCAAAAAATGAAATGTCCTTATTGTGTTTATGTTGCTGATATCTTACATGTGTTCGTTTTTCTCTTGTATGTTTAGAAAATATTTTCCTCTATATGTGTCACTGTGTGCATCCATTGTGTGATATGTTCCTCTATATGTGTCACTGGGCGCATCCATTGTGTGATATTTTGTATCTTTCAATCACTTGCTCCTCACTGTGTGGTTTTGGCCATAGAATGGAGGGAATGGGCCAGTCACTGGCTCACATCATTGTATTGTGTGGGATGTATTCCAAGGACATCAGCAGGGGGGTGATCTCATTCAGCTGCCAGCTCTTAGGTTTGGTAGTCTGGAGAACACAATACACCCCTGCTGCCTTAACTGTTAAAAAACTGTAAATTACATAGATCACAGCCACAAAGTAAAAAAATACATTTGCACAGATTTTGGTAAATGTTGAATCATAGGCAAATTCACAAAATGGAAACCGGAGATAAAAACCTAACTTTATTTTTCCTTTTTACACAAAATTACTTCAAAGAAAGAAAAACAGCAGCATGTGTTTTAGAGCACCCGCGCGTGCCACACAGGGGACAGACCACCCGCGCGTGCCACACAGGGGACAGACCACCCGCGCGTGCCACACAGGGGACAGACCACCCGCGCGTGCCACACAGGGGACAGACCACCCGCGCGTGCCACACAGGGGACAGACCACCCGCGCGTGCCACACAGGGGACAGACCACCCGCGCGTGCCACACAGGGGACAGACCACCCGCGCGTGCCACACAGGGGACAGACCACCCGCGCGTGCCACACAGGGGACAGACCGGAGCGGAGAGAAGGTTGCTGCCATTATCACAGACGATCATTCCCAGCTGGGGCTGGCGTGGTGTTAACCATCTCTGCACCTGGCCCTGCAGAGCTGACAGAATTTCTGGCCCGGTGGCTCCTGTCCCCTAAACAAACCAGCTCAAGCACAGCATGACGGATCCCGCTACTCGGAATGAAGCATGGGATAGGCATAAGGCTATCCTAAACAAAAGATACATCCAGGTAAAGTATCCATGTAATTGGGCGACTAGATGGGCCGAAAGGTTCTTATCTGCCGACATTTTCTAGGTTTCTAGCTTTCTATTACTCAGGAAATGCCGGTGTTGAATCGCAGACACTGGAGAGCCGACAAACACCGGCATTTCAGCAAAGTAAAATCCACAGAGGAGCAGCAGGAGATTCACCGCGCAGCGTCTGTCACGGTGCGTTTTTCTTTTTGGAAATGCTGAATGTCGGCGTTTGTCGTCACCAGCGGCTCTTATTAACCCCCGCTGTGATTATTTTAAAAGACGAATCAGAAGTATCGATCCCCGGATTTATCTGCCAGTACCTCGTGCTCGAGCCAGTGGAAGAGCTCACAAAGTGCAACCGCGTCCTTTACCTAGAACAGAGGAGGAGGAGGAGGTTATGACATCAGCAATGATTCCTTACATCATCCTACACTCTGAATGCGCCAATACCAACACGCAGGATAATAACCCCCCCCTCCTCTTAACCCACGAGGATCTTGTGACGCAATGATTTGATCACAATGCAGACGTCAGATCACAAAAAATAATAAGTCGTCCTGTTCCAATCAATATATAGAGCTCTAAACACTGCGTAAGCGCCGCCCTCAGCGCCCTGAGGGAGCAGGACAAGATAACAAGATCCTTCTCTCGTCCCCAAAGGGTTAAAGTCACATTACAGGGCGAGTATTGGGGGGGGGGCTGGCAAATGTGGAATTAACCCCGAATTGTCAAGTTACAGTGTGCGAGAAACATGAATGGGTAAAAGATTTCCGCTCAAAGAGAAACGTTATCTAGACTTACGTGTGCCCGTCTCATGCCAGCAACCTCCGAGGCGTTCTTCACCGCCTTCGCCAGGCAGACCGGTGTGTACGGAGAAAGCAATCTGTGACTCTGCAGGGGGAAGGAGATTCTTTACAATAAAAAAAACACGTATAAATGCACAAAAAAAAAAAAAACCGATAAAACCAGGATTTTATCAGAAATTAGCAGCAATCGTCCAATGGGAACGCGAGGACGGTCACTGGCGAGGCTCGGGGCTCAGCCATGGCACCACGCTGAGAAGGTGGCACAGGGGAAGTGATCTCCCGTCCCGTGGTGCATGCTGGAGGACGGCCGCAGTTTCGTAGCCGTGTACCTTGGGGATGGCTTCGGTCAGAGCGTAGCTGGCCTTGTCGCTGATCCACACTCTCTCTTTGGGGGCCAGGCCGGCGCAGATACTCTGAAGAGCAGGCAGCACGGCGTCGTACGGTTCCAGCTGGACGCGGAATGCGTCGGGGGAGACGCATCGAGCAGGAGGTGCTCCCTAACTGCAGGGTCTGCCAGGCGATCACCGCTAATAAAGAGCCTGCACGGAAAAGGAGAGCCGCGACAGAGTCACCATGATAGAGCAGCAGCGATACGGCGACGCACGTTACCCGGACCCCTTAAAAATCTCTTCCAACGCGTTTCTCTATGAGCAAAAATATTACAACAGTTTAATGAGGTTTGTATCAGCAAACCAAAAAACCTAACCTGCTGGACAGGTTTGCACGGCCGCAGTGACATAGCAGGAGCTTGTAAGCATATGCCTGATTGTAAATCCGGCCCTGCAGGCTGGCGGTGTATACCCAGGAACCGAGGCGGGCATTTTCTGGGCCAAATTATTATTATTTTTTTGTAGAGTTATTCGGAGTCTGACACATTCTGGTTGCCCTGGTTACGGTTAGAAACATTAGGATTTAGGTGCCGAGAACTAAAACCATTTATTGGAGACCAAGCTGTGCCCCCCCCCCCCATACGTTAAATTCTCACCTGATGGTATTCAGGCCTATGATGGAGTAAGCGAAGAACACAGGGTTGTATTCTACGTCAGACCCTCGGAGGTTAAACAGCCCTGAGGTTAAACAAGGAACAGGTTAATGAATGCGGATTCACACGCGCATTCCCTCCCCGCCCGATACACCCGCAATCTGAAAGGATTCACCCGCATTCCCTCCCCGCCCGCAATCTGAAAGGATTCACCCGCATTCCCTCCCCGCCCGCAATCTGAAAGGATTCACCCGCATTCCCTCCCCGCCCGCAATCTGAAAGGATTCACCCGCATTCCCTCCCCAGCCGCAATCTGAAAGGATTCACCCGCATTCCCTCCCCGCCGCAATCTGAAAGGATTCACCCGCAATCTCATGGGACATTCCTGAATGTATATGATGTAATTATTTGCATTTCTGGTAGATAAAAATAAATCATTTGAAGGGGAGCGACACAGCAGATCGAAATAGTGCCGACATAATCTGGGGCTTTGCTGCGTGATTGCAATTGAAACCTGTCCTCTGCTGCAAACTAAATTCATTTGCTTTTGGGCTCCGGAAGATTCCCTCAACGTTTTAGCCCTGTGGGTATAATGTGCTAAAACTGGTTAAAATCATCTGGGGAATATCCCGACACATACAGGGCTATTCAGAGAGAGGTGAAAACCTTGAGAGAGAATAACTGGAGAAGTGAAAAAAAACAGAAAAAATCTCCCATTTATCTCACTTTCCAAATCGACTATTTGGTCTAGATTGTTCATTCTCCTGCCAATTCTCAAGGTTTTCACCTCTCTCTGAATAGCCCTGATTGTATGTTCCGTAGCCGACACGGAGACACGAGCCGCAGCACTACTTGCAGTAACTCCTTTTGGCCATTAGATGGTGACATCTCCCTGTCACATTTATTTATAAAGTATTTTACCAGGAAGGATACATTGAGATTTCTCTCGTTTTTCCAGTATGTCCTGGGTTCAAGAACATTGAATTGTTACAGAAATACAAAGTTAGTTACAGGTACTTAAACAGCGCCAACAAATTCCATAGCGCTTTACAATGGGGAAGCACAAACAGCAGACTTACATGATAGAGGAGGAAATAAAACCCTGGTCATCGGATAACTGTCCAGGTTATATATCACTTTAAACAAAAAGCTCAGGCAGACATCCCATGAGCTTACACTCTAAGGGACTAGGGTAACAGAAATAAATGGGAGCAGAGGGAGGGTGAAACTGGTGGACAGAGGGATTGCATGAAATGGACCAGATTTTTTGGTCTTAATAAGGGTGATCAGGGAGAAAAGTGGAGACAGCTGGAAAGGATGCCTGAAA
The DNA here is from genome assembly GCA_009667805.1 of Leptobrachium leishanense. Classification (NCBI taxonomy): domain Eukaryota; kingdom Metazoa; phylum Chordata; class Amphibia; order Anura; family Megophryidae; genus Leptobrachium; species Leptobrachium leishanense. The sequence continues at coordinate 10,642,828 of CM019068.1, read as the reverse complement.
TTAGGGACCAGCTCTGGGTGGTTCAGGGCAGCAGAGGGAAGGAATGGAGGTCACATAGGGTATTACAGTAAGGAACACACCGAGAATATTCCCACATATTACAGTAAGGAACACCCAGAATATTCCCACACATTACAGTAAGGAACACACCCAGAATATTCCCACATATTACAGTAAGGAACACACCCAGAATATTCCCACATATTACAGTAAGGAACACACCCTGAATATTCCCACATATTACAGTAAGGAACACACCCAGAATATTCCCACATATTACAGGAAGGAACACACCCAGAATATTCCCACATATTACAGTAAGGAACACACCCTGAATATTCCCACATATTACAGTAAGGAACACCCAGAATATTCCCACATATTACAGGAAGGAACACACCCAGAATATTCCCACATATTACAGGAAGGAACACACCCAGAATATTCCCACACATTACAGTAAGGAACACACCCAGAATATTCCCACATATTACAGGAAGGAACACACCCAGAATATTCCCACATATTACAGGAAGGAACACACCCAGAATATTCCCACATATTACAGGAAGGAACACACCAGAATATTCCCACATATTACAGTAAGGAACACACCCTGAATATTCCCACATATTACAGTAAGGAACACCCAGAATATTCCCACATATTACAGGAAGGAACACACCCAGAATATTCCCACATATTACAGGAAGGAACACACCCAGAATATTCCCACACATTACAGTAAGGAACACACCCAGAATATTCCCACATATTACAGGAAGGAACACACCCAGAATATTCCCACATATTACAGGAAGGAACACACCCAGAATATTCCCACATATTACAGGAAGGAACACACCCAGAATATTCCCACATATTACAGGAAGGAACACACCCTGAATATTCCCACATATTACAGGAAGGAACACACCCTGAATATTCCCACATATTACAGGAAGGAACACACCCAGAATATTCCCACATATTACAGGAAGGAACACACCCAGAATATTCCCACATATTACAGGAAGGAACACACCCAGAATATTCCCACATATTACAGGAAGGAACACACCCAGATTGTCCCCCAAAACTAAATCGGAGGGTGCAAGCAACATGCGGGGAAAAAAATGACAAGCTCAGAGTCGTGTCTATAAATGCTCGCAGTTTAGTCAATAAAATCAATGAACTGGAGGCAATGATGGCAGCTGAAAAAGTAGATTTAGTGGCGGTTACTGAGACATGGTTCAGTGAGAAAAATAACTGGGACATAATACCGGGGTACTCTTTATATAGAAAAGACAGAGAAGGTAGGAAAGGAGGAGGAGTGGCCCTGTATGTGAAAAACAACATAAAAACGAACCAAATAAAAGTGAGCGAGGTGAACATAGAGTCAGTTTGGATTACGCTAACATTTGGCAATCATACAGTAGCTCGTGTAGGTGTGATCTATAGACCCCCTGGACAAGCAGAAGAACTAGATAATCTGCTGGTTGAGGAAATAGCCAAAATGGCAATGAAGGGGGAAGTTATTATCATGGGGGACTTTAATCTTCCTGATGTGAACTGGAAAACCAAAACAGCTGGGTGCACCAGGAGTACAAATATTCTAAACTCCCTACTGGCATTATCTCTAACACAAGTAATTGAGGAGCCGACCCGTAAAGAGGCCATATTGGATTTAATATTCACAAATGGAGGTTTGGTATCAGACGTTGTTGTAGGTGAAAATTTGGGATCTAGTGATCACCAGTCAGTATGGTTTAATATAAGAACAGGGATGGAGCCGCACCACACAAAAACAAAAGTTTTAGACTTTAAAAAAACCTGATTTTTCTAAAATGAGATTTTGGGTGAAGGAGTCATTATCAGACTGGAGGAGTTTAAAGGGTGTCCAGGAGAAATGGGATCATTTAAAAGGAAGCATTATTGAAGGCCACAGGCAATTGCATTCGACTTGTTAGCAAAAACAAAAAAGGGAAGAAACCACTGTGGTACTCTGCAGAAGTGGCCAAAATAGTGAAGAACAAAAAGATAGCATTCAATAATTATAAAACAACTCAGAGTGAAGAAGATAGGCAAACCTATAGGATTAGGCAGAAAGAGGCATAAACGAGAAAAGAAAAGTAAAACAAGGATTAGATTAAAAACAAAGGAAGGAATGTAGAAGAGGATAAAAGTCTCGCTGACTGCCTCAATGAATATTTTTGTTCAGTCTTTGCAGAAGAAAAGGAAGGAAAGGGACCTCAGTTAGGAGGAAACACTAATGAGACATTTACATATCAGTTTACAGAGGAGGAGGTTCTACAGCAGCTGTCTAAAGTAAAGACAAATAAGTCAATGGGGCCTGATGGGATCCACCCTAAATTATTAAAAGAGCTCAGTGATGTAATAACGGTTTTGCTAACAGATTTATTTAACCAATCCTTGCTAACGGGAGTCGTCCCAGAAGACTGGAAATTAGCAAATGTTGTGCCCATTCACAAGAAGGGTAGTAGGGAGGAATCGGGGAACTATAGGCCAGTTAGTCTTACGTCAGTAGTGGGGAAATTAATGGTAACCATGTTAAAGGAAAGGATTGTTGAACATCTAAAAACACATAGATTACAGGATCAGAAACAACATGGGTTTACCTCAGGGAGATCATGCCAAACTAATCTTATGGATTTTTTTGATTGGGTAATAAAAATAATAGACACAGGTGGTGCAGTAGACATTGCTTATTTAGACTTCAGTAAGGCTTTTGATACTGTTCCGCATAGAAGCTTATCAATAAATTGCAATCTTTGAGCTTGGATTCCAATATTGTTGAATGGATTAGGCAGTGGCTGAGTGACCGGCAACAGAGGGTTGTGGTAAATGGAGTTTATTCGGCGCAAGGTCTTGTTACCAGTGGGGTACCTCAGGGGTCAGTACTTGGACCCATTCTCTTTAATATTTTTATTAGTGATATTGCAGAAGGTATTAATGGAAAAGTATGTATTTTTGCTGATGACACAAAGATTTGCAACAGGGTTGACGTTCCTGGAGGGATCAGCCAAATGACAAATGATTTAGGTAAACTAAAAAAATGGTGGGAGCTGTGGCAATTGAGTTTTAATGTGGATAAGTGCAAGATAATGCACCTGGGACGTAAAAACCCAAGGGCTGAATATAGAATATTTGATACAGTTCTAACCTCAACATCTGAGGAAAGGGATTTAGGGGTCATTATTTCAGAGGATCTAAAGGTAAGTAGTCAATGTAATAGAGCAGCAGGAAATGCTGGCAGAATGCTTGGAAATGCTGGCAGAATGCTTGGTTGTGTAGGGAGAGCCTGTATTAGCAGTAGGAAAAGGGAAGTGCTCATGCCACTGTACAGAGCACTGGTGAGACCTCACTTGGAGTACTGTGTGCAGTACTGGAGACCGTATCTCCAGAAGGATTTAGACATCTTAGAGAGAGTTCAGAGAAGGGCTACTAAAATGGTGTACGGCTTGAAGGAGAAAAGTTACCAGGAAAGGGTTAATGATCTTAACATGTACAGCTTGGAAAAAAGACGAGACAGAGGAGATATGATAGAAACATTTAAATACGTAAAGGGAATCCACAAGGTAGAGGAAGGGAGTATATTTAAAAGGAAACAAAGTAGCAAAACAAGAGGACATAGTCTTAGATTAGAGGGGCAAAGGTTTAAAAGTAACATCAGGAAGCATTATTTTACTGAGAGGGTGGTGGATACATGGAACAGTCTTCCAGTAGAAGTGGTAGACCGCCAAAACAGTAATTGAATTTAAGCAGGCATGGGATAGGCATAAGGCTATCCTAAACAAAAGATAAATCCAGGTAAAGTATCCATGTAATTGGGCGACTAGATGGGCCGAAAGGTTCTTATCTGACGACATGTTTCTATGTTTCTAATATTCCCACATATTTCTTACTCTAATAATTAAAAAAAATTCCAAAAAAATAAATAAAAATTGGTTTGACAGGGATTTTCTGGAAAATCCCTTGGTAGTGAAGGGGTTAATTAATGCCATGCAGGATTAATCTTTCTCTTCAGCGGAATGTAAACTTAAGATTCATTAAAAAGAAAAAAAGTGACACAGGATGAATAAAAAATCTGTAGAAGGAAAAAAAATAATTAATCGCACCATATCCAGGTGATCTCCTGCACAAACGCACCATATCCAGGTGATCTCCTGCACAAACGCACCATATCCAGGTGATCTCCTGCACAAACGCACCATATCCAGGTGATCTCCTGCACAAACGCACCATATCCAGGTGATCTCCTGCACGATGGCATAATGCAATCATGTGTTTTATCTGAACTCAGGAAACACCTCCACCATAATTAGTGAATCCAGTTTCTGCCGCCTTCTGATTAATACAGGTTACAGACGCTCCCCCTGCGGTTGCGCGTGCGATGACGCGCTCTCCCCCCCTGCGGCTGCACGCGATGACGCGCTCCTCCCCCCCCCTGCGGCTGCACGCGATGACGCGCCCCACCCCCCTGCGGCCGCACGCGATGACACGCCCCCCCCCTACAGCCACACGCAATGACACGCCCCCCCCCCCCTACGGCCGCACGTGATGACGCGCTCTCCCCCTGCGGCTGCACGTGATATGGTCATTAACCCCGGAGCCCCGCGTTGCTGCTGCACAAACACGTTAAAATAATATTTTATGTTCTACAGTTTATCTCCACCACGTTTCGCGATAATAAAGCGCCACCTACACGCCACCTCATCCAGAGCCGTCAGCACCATCCAGGACGCCTTTTTCTCGGCCATGCTGGCGCGGAGATCCTCGATCTTTTGTTTCCAGGAAATTCCTGCAGAAAAGAAAAAAAAAAAAATCACAAAATCCTGTTATCACGTGGAAAGAGCTTTATCCCACGAGGGGTTAATATTCAACGTGGGACTCGACGCAACAATCACGTGACTGAATTCAGGCCTCAGAGTCAGCTCCGCACCGAGGATACGCGATTTAAAGGGCCGGATTACGATGAATGAAGCCTCAAATCACATGACATGACCCCCAGCTCCCATCCGCGCTCCCCCCCCCATGTTATTGTTCTGAAGCCGCTTTATTTTTCGGGTGCTGCTGTCTTCTAGAAGCCTCTTACAGTGCTCAGCTGCACCAACTAACTACAAATAAAAAAAAAAAATAGTAATAGGAAAATCCCCCCCCCCCCCCCAAAATCAAAATAAAATGATAAAAAGTTTGTTTTTGTGCGTTTGCAGGGGGCACCAATTACAGGGTGGAGAAAAATTAAATGATTTTATTTCATTTCCTTTTTTTTCTAGAAATCTAGACACAGCTTCAAGGGAAAAAGATAAAGGCATAAAAAAAAAAAAAAAAAATTATATAAAAGATTTACGACCCAAACGGTTATTAACGATGCAGGGATTACTATCAGGGTTATTCAGAGAGCGCCGAACAGGCCCTGAAATGTCACCTAACAGCGAGGTTCCCCGTACGGTGACATTTCAGGGCCATTCGGAGAGCAGACAGTTCAAATTTTGGCGAACTGCCAGCAAGTACGGTGCCTGTTCGACAGCAGTGAAATCCCCCACAGAGAAGCAATGGTTAATCTATTAATATTGAACAGCAGAGAAATGTCAGTGGTTTCATTCAACAGGTTTATTCAGGCGAATCCCATAGGTTTCAATGTTACAAATATTCCCGTTTTAATTCAATATCTAATAAACCGTTTATTATTTTAATCTGCAGCAAAAAGTGTATTTTTCCCTGTTTTTTTAAATAGCAGGGGGGGGGTTATTACCAAACAGACCTTTTTATTCTCATTCATTGGATCTTACATGTAAATTCCAGACATTTTTTCTTAAGTAGTTTTTTTTCCAAGCAGTGTTTAAAATTTGACACTTTCAATCGTTCGGGTTTTTTTTGTATCCAGTTAGGCTTTTTCTGGCGGCTGGTCGGTGCTGTGTTCAGCAGGTTTCGAAGCGATCAGAGGTGTCGGATCATAACGGCAGGGTGAGCGGCAGACTTTTGGATCCATTCTCTGCTCTTCAGGGTTCCTGCATTCACTGCAGGGTCGGGAATTTGATTCATGAAGTGCAGGGAACGAGAGCACTGAAACGTCAGCAACATGTCGAAGCTCTCTCTCTGAAGAATAACCCTTTATTGGTCACATAGCAGGAGGTCGTGTATTCATTTGTTGAACTCCATTAACCTCTTCACTACCAAAAACCTGTATGCAGGACTGTGCATTGAATAAAAAAAATAAAGAAGCAGCTCTAACCCTCACCGTAACAAAAAAAGCTTCACAAACTTTGCTGCAGCGTTCCAGCAGCCAGGGATTGGTCAGAATGCAGGGAAAGCTGTGGGGTCAGTGGCTGCCGTAAAGAAATGACATTCAGGGGGCAATAATGAGGGTAAATCCCTGTACAGTACAGATACAAGGTGTTGCTGTAATTGCCATACACAGGCATTATGCAGCACATACAGATACAAGGTGTTGCTGTAATTGCCATACACAGGCATTATGCAGCACATACAGATACAAGGTGTTGCTGTAATTGCCATACACAGGCATTATGCAGCACATACAGATACAAGGTGTTGCTGTAATTGCCATACACAGGCATTATGCAGCACATACAGATACAAGGTGTTGCTGTAATTGCCACACACAGGCATTATGCAGCACATACAGATACAAGGTGTTGCTGTAATTGCCATACACAGGCATTATGCAGCACATACAGATACAAGGTGTTGCTGTAATTGCCACACACAGGCATTATGCAGCACATACAGATACAAGGTGTTGCTGTAATTGCCATACACAGGCATTATGCAGCACATACAGATACAAGGTGTTGCTGTAATTGCCATACACAGGCATTATGCGGCACATACAGATACAAGGTGTTGCTGTAATTGCCATACACAGGCATTATGCAGCACATACAGATACAAGGTGTTGCTGTAATTGCCACACACAGGCATTATGCAACACATACAGATACAAGGTGTTGCTGTAATTGCCATACACAGGCATTATGCAGCACATACAGATACAAGGTGTTGCTGTAATTGCCATACACAGGCATTATGCAGCACATACAGATACAAGGTGTTGCTGTAATTGCCACACACAGGCATTATGCGCACATACAGATACAAGGTGTTGCTGTAATTGCCATACACAGGCATTATGCAGCACATACAGATACAAGGTGTTGCTGTAATTGCCACACACAGGCATTATGCAGCACATACAGATACAAGGTGTTGCTGTAATTGCCATACACAGGCATTATGCGGCACATACAGATACAAGGTGTTGCTGTAATTGCCACACACAGGCATTATGCAGCACATACAGATACAAGGTGTTTCTGTAATTGCCATACACAGGCATTATGCAGCACATACAGATACAAGGTGTTGCTGTAATTGCCATACACAGGCATTATGCGGCACATACAGATATTGCATTTCTAATAATCTCATTCTGATCACTACAAATCCCCATAAGCAGGAGATCTCACCATTTTATTATCTGTCTGCAACACATTTGACACAAAGTCCATTTCTGCCTGAATGCTGATAATGCGGACCCCGTGAGCTCTAGATGGCACAATCTTTCAGCCCAGCAAGGATCAACGGATAGAAAAAAAAAAAAATGGGCAAATATACCATTTTTTTTATCCATCTCTGTATAATATTGTGTGTGAAATTGCGGTTTTATCCGGTTTAATTAATTGTTGATTTTGTAACCCAGGTTTCAAATAAGTCTTATATATGGTTTTGTTTTTTTCCCCCCCAAAAAACAGTCACTTGGTAGTGAAGGGGTTAAGTGCTAAGTGTCAAGAAGGGAAATAGATATGCACAAGAAACCAAGTGTGGGGAAGGGAGAGTCCGGCTGTAAGCAGGAACACGTGAAACCTTGTGAGTAATTAATTCAGAATAAAGGTTACACAAACCTGAAATATTGTTTAAACAGTAAACCTGCGCCTGATGTATCCGAGTCAGAGCGAGAGCGACAGGAAGGGGGTTACAGTAGAAAAAAAACGGGATTTAACAGAGTCTTACAGTGTTATTCAGAGAGCGGTGAAAAGCAGGAGAATGACTGGAGAATGAAAAATTCTAGGTCAAAATAGCCAAACCAGAAAAATTCTCCCATTTATCTCAGAATTTTCCATTCTCCAGTCATTCTCCTGCTTTTCACGCTCTCTGAATAACCCTGATAGTGACTTCTGATTTCAGTTTGATTTAAAAGAAACTCCTCTGGATAATCTGCAGAAACGTTAAAGGGACACAAACACAAACACAAACTGTAACTGGATTACAATGAAATACACATGACTAAACACGCTGGTTTTTTTTTTCTTTGTTTGAAGTAATTGCACGTAAAAAGGAAAAATAAAGTTTCTGTTCCCATTTTGTGGATTTTACCCATGATGCAACATTTAACAAAATCTGTGCAAAAGTTTTACTTTACTGCCGTCTTTATCCTATCTACAGTATTTAACAGTTAATGAGGTAGAGGAGGGAATGTTTAGATAAGGCTGCAGGAGGTGTATTGTCTTCTCCAGGCTACCTAAGAGCTGGCAGCTGAACAAGATAAAACAGGGAGCTTAAAATACTTCTAATCTACCCCCTGGTGATGTCCTTTGAATACAACCCACACGATACAATGATGTGAGTCGGTGACTGACCCATTCCCTCCCTTCTATGGCCAAAGCCACACAGTGACGAGCAAGTGATGAAAAGATACAAAATATCACACAATGGATGCACCCAGTGACACAGGAAAATATCACACAATGGATGCGCCCAGTGACACAGAGGAAAATATCACACAATGGATGCACCCAGTGACAGAGGAAAATATCACACAATGGATGCACCCAGTGACACAGAGGAAAATATCACACAATGGGTGCGCCCAGTGACACATATAGAGGAAAATATCACACAATGGATGCGCCCAGTGAGACACAGAGGAAAATATCACACAATGGATGCACCCAGTGAGACACAGAGGAAAATATCACACAATGGATGCACCCAGTGACACATATAGAGAAAAATATCACACAATGGATGCACCAGTGACACAGGAAAATATCACACAATGGATGCGCCCAGTGACACAGAGGAAAATATCACACAATGGATGCGCCCAGTGACACAGAGGAAAATATCACACAATGGATGCACCCAGTGACAGAGGAAAATATCACACAATGGATGCACCCAGTGACAAAGAGGAAAATATCACACAATGGGTGCACCCAGTGACACATATAGAGGAAAATATTTTTTTAACATACAAGAGATAAACAAACACATGTAAGATATCAGCAACATCAAATAAACACAATAAGGACATGTCATGTTTTGGTGTTACTGGCCCTTTAACTGAGCCGCACTGTCTGCAGGGCACAAACCTGTGTACTTCAGTCCCAAAGTGATCAAAGGCTGGCACGGCCGAGGGGGGCGATCTGCCCAGATGGCATCGATCAGGTTTTCTTGCACAGGAACCAGCGAGTGGCCGGCGTTTTTTAGAGCGAGAGTCATGCTCTTCCACTGATCTGTGAAGACCAATCAGATCCATCATACAGAGGTTTGGTGCACAGGGGGCGGCGCATCACGAGTGTAAAGAGGCCACGGTGCTCCTTGGTGCCGGAGGTCACCCTGCAAGCCGCTTTTCACTATGTGATCACCCTCTGTGTTACGGCTTTTATTAGAATGTCAGTTTTGGTGCCGCCGGGATAAGTAGCGATGTGAAAAGTCCTGGAATAACGTGTCAATACCTGATTGGATGATAAATGGATCCACGCCGACCCGTGAGCCTTCCGGAAGCACGTTTACCAGCCAGTCCTCCTGGCTCGGGGTGTCCTTCAGTCCTGGGACAGAATAGGGTGATCAGGTTGGAAAGATGTACAGGATCCTCTGAGAGGCTCAGGATCCCCCCCGCGCACCCACTATAGACCCCCCCCCCCAACTGTTCTCCAGCACAACCTGCGCGTGATGCCACGTTCCCACCTCGGACCCCTTACCCATTCTCATGAGCGTCCAGTTGCTGTCCATCTGCTGCGCAGCCTGCAGGAAGTATCGCCCGTCCGTCCATAGTGCGGCGTGCTGCTCGGTGACAATGGCGGTCCCTGTATGGATTCACGGAATTGAAGGTGAGGTGTGCGAGGTGCGGGAGGCGAGGTGCGGGAGGCGAGGTGCGGGAGGCGAGGTGCGGGAGGCGAGGTGCGGGAGGCGAGGTGCGGGAGGCGAGGCGAGGTGCGGTGCGCGAGGCACAGGTGTTCATTACAGACTGCAGAGGGAGAATCTGGGATCTTGTAAGGCCAGAGAGAAGGAGGTTACAAAAGTCAAGGCGGGAGATAATAAGAGCTTAATTGAGAATTTTAGTAGAGTCCTGATTAACACTTTGCCGCTGGGTGGGTTGTGCTAGCGGGAGGGAGTCAACGCCGGCTGCTTTAGCCGGCCCCTCCTCAAGCCCGCATAGCAACTGATGGGTGATGCTCGGCATTGGCTGCAGGGGGGCGGCTTGAGTTCAGTCTGTCCCCCAGCAGCCAATGGTGCGCTCTGACTGCTAGGCGGGGTGGGGGACGGAGTGTAGAAGGCTTATTGAAGTCAGCAGGTCATACTAGTACACCCTGTGTCTTCAAGGACCACCCGCTGCAAGGACGGCATAGCACACCCTGCGGCGGTAAAGGGTTAAGAAAGCAACGTTTTTTAGGTGGAAGTAGCAGCATGTTGTTTTTTTACCAACAGAGCAGGAGACTGTATGAGGATTACAAAGGCCTCTTTCGGGAAGGAAGGTTTAAGTGTCGTAAATGTGTGAATTTATTCCAAACAATAAGTGTTTATTCGGCAAATCCCAAACTCTATACAGAGAGAGCTCACACCGCTTTCCCGGAGGTATCGGTATTTATTACAGCTCGATGCCACCCGGCTACTGGAACATGGATATCTACAGGAGCCAGAACGGTGCAGTGAGATGCAATGGGCAGGAGCCGGACTACCAAGTGTCCCTAATCCAGAAGGACTCTGAAAATTCTGGTTTTTGGACTCTTCCAGATTTTAGAATTCAGGATAAAAGGATGCCTGACCAGACAAACAGGAATGGATGTGAGGAGCTCATACAGCCTTGAAGTCTCTGACACAAAGCACTGTGCAGCTACATAAACACCATGTTCTTTAGATTGTGAGCTCCCGTGAGCGAGGCCGCCTCCCCTGCTATGTTCCTGCCCCCATATGCAGCGACCAGGGGTGTGGGAATCCTATCGCCCGACGCCCGGGACATGAAGATCCAGGTGCCGGACAAGTCGTTTTTTTTTAGATGCAGTCCGTCGGGCAAGAAGCCCGCCGGACTGCGGGTGTGTGTCCGACCACGAGGGCGTGGCGTCCTTCGCACCCGGCCGCTGTGCTTAGTTCATGTGGTGCCAGATCGGCGGCTGCATGTTGGCGCGGTGCTCATGGCGCTGTATCTGATTCCTGCCCGTACCCTTGCGCGCCCCCCCCAAAAGGGTAAGCCACTCAGCCCCGGGGGGGGGGGCCAGGGCTGCCATTCCCCATCTCGGTGTCCCAGCCATTCCTTCTTTAAAGTGTGAGCATGGCACCGCCTTGCCTGTCCGAGGACCCCGGCTCCTCCTCTCCCTCTCCGCTGCCCCTGTGGCTTTTTGCCCTGTCCATGTCTCTACTTGAGCTGCAGTGGAAGCTGAGGGGGAGCACAAGGAGGCTCACACGGGACCCGGCCACGAGGCAAGTGGCTTCCCGCAGCCCCTTCAATCTGCAGCCACTGGGCCTTCGACAGACTCCAGGTGCGTGTCCTGTACCCTGACCCTACTCCTGGCACTGCTACTCCCAGCATGCTCTGCCCGGGCCACCAACCATGCACTACTACTCCTTGCATGGCTTCCACACCCCTGAGCGACACAGGAAATCATGGAGTTTATAATCCACTCAGAGCAGCACATGTTTATAAAGATACAGCGTTACAGAGGGAAGCGTTATACCTACCCGCCGAGCCATCGAAACCGGATATAAAGGCGCGCCGGCAGTCACATGGTGCGACGTATTCACTCTGGGGGGGGGGGGGTAAAAGTGCAAATAATTCAGTGATTAATCATATTTCTCCTCAATTCAGTGATAAATCAATGAGGATCGTTTTCACATGTATAACCAGTGGATATATATTAAAAGGTCACAGTAATAATCCTCTCTGGTAAAAGAAGCATTTTAGCAGTGGACGTGATTTACTGAGTATAAAGCAGGGCTTGACAAAGCCAGGAGTCTGGTAGCCACTGGCTCCTAAATTTCCAGTTTATTTTACATTAATTTAAAAGCAGTCTTTGGCATCTAAAAACATCTAGGGGATTCAATGCTTTCTTTCCGTCTCCTACATTTAATGTAAATATATCCAGCCCTGAGATACATATATCTATCTAATAGAGGATCCAATCACAACAGAGCAAAGAAAAGAAGTAAACAATATCACAACGTCACAATGTACAGATGTTAACGCAAATATATATATACACATATATATACACAGTTGTGTTCAAAATTATTCAACCCCCACTGAAATTGAGTGTTTTGGCCAGTTTGACATTGATTTTGATCATTCAGTCATCTTGCTTACAATTAAATCAAAGAGGCACGTGTAGGTCAGACAAATATAACATAACATTTATAATGAAATAACCACAAATGTCTTTTCTGTGCTCACATCATTATCAGTTTTATTCAACCCCCAAGTGACATTCAATCTTAGTACTTAGTACAACATCCTTTTACAGTTATAACAGCTTTTAGGCTGGGGTCAGACCAGCGCACTTTTAACGTGCGTTCTGGCGCACATAATTACAGCCGCACTAGCAGCAAATGACGGGCAATGACGGCCAATATACGATGTACGGTCGCACGAAAGTCCGGCCGCGCAACGCAAGTGGAAAACGAACGCATTTTTCGAGAACGCCGAACCGCTAGTACGGACGTACAGAGTGCGCAGCTGCGGCATAGCGGCATGTTTGCGTGATTAGGAGATGTCAGACACTGCTAATGTCCAGCCAACATAACGTCCAGACACCCAAAGTTTCCTGGTTTGGATCCGTGAAAAATCACGCACGAAAATGCGCAACGTATGACCGTTTTCGCGAATTCCGTGAAAAAATACGTCAATTCGTTCGGACGCACTTTTTTACGTTTGCGTGTAAAAATGCTTTCGTTTGGCCCTAGCCTTAAACGTGAAGCATAGCTTGACACAAGTGTCTTGCAGCGATCTACGGGTATCTTCGCCCATTCGTCATGGGCAAAAGCCTCCAGTTCAGTCACATTCTTAGGCTTGTGCACTGCAACTGCTTTCTTTAAGTCCCACCAGAGGTTCTCAATCGGATTTAAGTCAGGTGACTGCGATGGCCACTCCAAAATGTTCCAGCCTTTAATCTGCAACCATGCTCTAGTGGACTTGGAGGTATGCTTGGGATCATTGTCCTGTTGAAAGGTCCAACGTCTCCCAAGCCTCAGGTTTGTGACGGACTGCATCACATTGTCATCCAATATCTGCTGGTACTGAAGAGAATTCATGGTACCTTGCACACGCTGAAGCTTCCCTGTACCTGCAGAAGCAAAACAGCCCCAAAGCATGATTGACCCCCCGCCATGCTTCACAGTAGGCAAGGTGTTCTTTTCTTCATAGGCCTTGTTCTTCCTCCTCCAAACATAGCGTTGATCCATGGGCCCAAACAGTTCTAATTTTGTTTCATCAGTCCACAGAACACTATCCCAAAACTTCTGTGGTTTGTCCACATGACTTTTGGCATACTGCAGTCGACTCTTCTTATTCTTTGGAGACAGCAAGGGGGTGCGCCTGGGAGTTCTGGCATGGAGGCCTTCATTACGCAGTGTGCGCCGTATTGTCTGAGCTGAAACTTCAGTACCCACATCTGACAAATCTTTTCTCAGTTCCTCAGCAGTCACACGGGGACTTTTCTCCACTCTACGCTTCAGGCAGCGGCGTACCGTGGGTTATCAGCACCCGGGGCAAGGCAAGAATTGTGCGCCCCCCCAACCTGTGGACACGGTAACACACCCTGATTCCCTTCTACCAGTAGAGTATTGACCCTCGTTACCCCACAAGCACATGTTTTGTATATTAACAAAATACTGATCTAAAAAAATGAAACAAACATGCCCCCCTACGCTACACCACTGCTACCAGTCACCCTGTCCCAGTATACCCTAGTATAGTTCCACTCCCACACTATACCCAGTCACACTCTCTCCCAGTTCCCCCAGTCACACTCTCTCCCAGTTCCCCCAGCCACACCCTCTCCAGTTCCCCCAGCCACACACTCTCCAGTTCCCCCAGCCACACACTCTCCCAGTTCCCCCCAGCCACACTCTCTCCCAGTTCCCCCCAGCCACACTCTCTCCCAGTTCCCCCCAGCCACACTCTCTCCCAGTTCCCCCCAGCCACACTCTCTCCCAGTTCCCCCCAGCCACACTCTCTCCAGTTCCCCCAGCCACACTCTCTCCAGTTCCCCCAGCCACACTCCTCTCCCAGTTCCCCCCAGCCACACCCTCTCCCAGTTCCCCCAGCCACACACTCTCTCCCAGTCCCCCCAGCCACACCCTCTCCCAGTTCCCCCCAGCCACACCTCTCCCAGTTCCCCCAGCCACACCTCTCCCAGTTCCCCCCAGCCACACCCTCTCCCAGTTCCCCCAGCCACACCTCTCCCAGTTCCCCCCAGCACACTCTCTCCCAGTACCTCCAGCCACTCTCTCTCCCAGTACCTCCCAGCCACTCTCTCTCCCAGTACCTCCCAGCCACTCTCTCTCCCAGTACCTCCCAGCCACTCTCTCTCCCAGTACCTCCCAGCCACTCTCTCTCCCAGTACCTCCCAGCCACTCTCTCTCCCAGTACCTCCCAGCCACTCTCTCTCCCAGTACCTCCCAGCCACTCTCTCTCCCAGTACAGTACCTCCCAGCCACTCTCTCTACCAGTACCTCCCAGCCACTCTCTCCCAGTACCCCCAGTCACTCTCTCCCAGTACGCCCAGTCACTCTCTCCCAGTACCCCCAGTCAATATATAATTATACACACACACTGCCAAACTGATATTAGAAGCAACGCTCTACACGTCTAGGCTCAAAAAAGTAGCCAAAAGACCCCGTGCACAAAAATTACCCAACAGCAAAAAGCACCCGGTAACAAAGTGATAAATAAATAGAAGCAGCTAAAATCATAATTTGGGTCAGAACAAACCAACTCGCAGAGGCGAGGAATACATTGATAAAGGCGAATCCTCGCTGAAACGTTGGCTCCTATGTTTTGTAGCTGACTCCTAGATTCAAAGCAAACTTGCCAGGCCCGGCGGCGTATAAATACACTGATATGTGATACAGGACGACGCCGAATCTCACACAATACAATATAAACGGAAAGCTTTCCGGGGACTCATCAGGTTAAAAGCGGCCCGGGGGCGCGGAGACGCGGGGGCGAGGGGCACACACTGCCAGGGTAAGGCCAGGCTCCCCTATTAGATCCCTCTTAACGTGCTTTATTGCTCGTGCAGTTATAGATTGCCAGTTACCTGGTGAGCGTCGCCGGACGGCACGATGTAGGCGTGGAAGGGCTCAGAGAGGCTTATGGGAAATCGCATGTTCTGGCGCAGTTGTTGCAGGAGCGCGGTTGTCACTTTTGGTGCCATTCTTACAGCCTGCAATGAAAAACATTACTGAACCAAACAAACACTGAATGGGGGAGGGGGGGCAAATGGAGCAGGGGGGTAACATCTGGCAGGGCACTGTGGGGGCGGGGGGTAATAGCTGGCAGGGCAATGTGGGGCGGGGGGGGTCACTGCTGGCAGGGCACTGTGGGGGCGGGGGGTCACTGCTGGCAGGGCACTGTGGGGCGGGGGGCACTGCTGGCAGGGCACTGTGGGGCGGGGGGGCACTGTGGGGGCGGGGGGTCACTGCTGGCAGGGCACTGTGGGGGCGGGGTCACTGCTGCAGGGCACTGCACTGTGGGGCGGGGGGCACTGTGGGGCGGGGGGCACTGCTGGCAGGGCACTGTGGGGCGGGGGGCACTGTGGGGCGGGGGGGCACTGTGGGGGCGGGTCACTGCTGGCAGGGCACTGTGGGGCGGGGGGCACTGTGGGGGGGTCACTGCTGGCAGGGCACTGTGGGGGCGGGGGGGCACTGCTGGCAGGGCACTGTGGGGGCGGGGGGGCACTGTGGGGCGGGGGTCACTGCAGGCAGGGCACTGTGGGGGCGGGGGGGGGCACTGTGGGGGCGGGTCACTGCTGGCAGGGCACTGTGGGGCGCAGAGCAGGAAGCGGGGTGCCGCGGCTCCCTGTGAGGCCTCTCACTGTCAGACAGTCAGGTTTAGCCTCCCCGGGCTCCCCGTTACCATGCAGCTCCCCGAGTCTGTGCGGCGCCTCAATTTCCCGACTCCGGCGCACAGTGTCTGCCCGGCGCCGCGGAGAATGCCGGGAGATGTAGTCCCGAGAGCTGAACCAATCAGCAGACAGCAAGCCTTGCCTACTACAATTCCCCGTGAGCCACTGCGAGCGAGCCTGGTATAGAATCAGACTTCCTGCACAGAGAGACCTGCACTAATAGAGCCTCCCCTGCACTAATAGTGACCCGCAGAGCCCCCCTGCACTAATAGTGACCCGCAGAGCCCCCCTGCACTAATAGTGACCCGCAGAGCCCCCCTGCACCAATAGTGACCCGCAGAGCCCCCCTGCACCATAGTGACCCGCAGAGCCCCCCTGCACCAATAGTGACCCGCAGAGCCCCCCTGCACCAATAGTGACCCGCAGAGCCCCCCTGCACCAATAGTGACCGCAGAGCCCCCCTGCACCAATAGTGACCGCAGAGCCCCCCTGCACCAATAGTGACCCGCAGAGCCCCCCTGCACCAATAGTGACCCGCAGAGCCCCCCTGCACCAATAGTGACCCGCAGAGCCCCCCTGCACCAATAGTGACCCGCAGAGCCCCCCTGCACCAATAGTGACCCGCAGAGCCCCCCTGCACCAATAGTGACCCGCAGAGCCCCCCTGCACCAATAGTGACCCGCAGAGCCCCCCCTGCACCAATAGTGACCCGCAGAGCCCCCCTGCACCAATAGTGACCCGCAGAGCCCCCTGCACCAATAGTGACCCGCAGAGCCCCCCCTGCACAATAGTGACCCGCAGAGCCCCCCTGCACCAATAGTGACCCGCAGAGCCCCCCTGCACAATAGTGACCCGCAGAGCCCCCCTGCACCAATAGTGACCCGCAGAGCCCCCCCTGCACCAATAGTGACCCGCAGAGCCCCCCCTGCACCAATAGTGACCCGCAGAGCCCCCCTGCACCAATAGTGACCCGCAGAGCCCCCCTGCACTAATAGTGACCCGCAGAGCCTCCCTGCACTAATAGTGACCCGCAGAGCCCCCGCACTAATAGTGACCCGCAGAGCCCCCTGCACTAAGTGACCCGCAGAGCCTCCCTGCACTAATAGTGACCCGCAGAGCCCCCCTGCACTAATAGTGACCCGCAGAGCCCCCCTGCACTAATAGTGACCGCAGAGCCCCCCTGCACTAATAGTGACCCGCAGAGCCCCCCTGCACTAATAGTGACCCGCAGAGCCCCCCTGCACTAATAGTGACCCGCAGAGCCCCCCTGCACTAATAGTGACCCGCAGAGCCCCCCTGCACTAATAGTGACCCGCAGAGCCCCCCTGCACTAATAGTGACCCGCAGAGCCCCCCTGCACTAATAGTGACCGCAGAGCCCCCCTGCACTAATAGTGACCCGCAGAGCCCCCTGCACTAATAGTGACCCGCAGAGCCCCCCTGCACTAATAGTGACCCGCAGAGCCCCCCTGCACTAATAGTGACCCGCAGAGCCCCCCTGCACTAATAGTGACCCGCAGAGCCCCCTGCACTAATAGTGACCCGCAGAGCCTCCCCCTTCACTAATAGTGACCCGCAGAGCCCCCTGCACTAATAGTGACCCGCAGAGCCCCCCTGCACTAATAGTGACGGCAGAGCCCCCCTGCACTAATAGTGACCGCGCAGAGCCCCCCTGCACTAATAGTGACCGGCAGAGCCCCCCTGCACTAATAGTGACCCGCAGAGCCTCCCCTGCACTAATAGTGACCCGCAGAGCCCCCCTGCTCTAATAGTGACCCGCAGAGCCCCCCTGCACTAATAGTGACCCGCAGAGCCCCCCTGCACTAATAGTGACCCGCAGAGCCCCCCTGCACTAATAGTGACCCGCAGAGCCCCCCTGCACTAATAGTGACCCGCAGAGCCCCCTGCACTAATAGTGACCCGCAGAGCCCCCCTGCACTAATAGTGACCCGCAGAGCCCCCCTGCACTAATAGTGACCCGCAGAGCCCCCCTGCACTAATAGTGACCCGCAGAGCCTCCCCTGCACTAATAGTGACCCGCAGAGCCTCCCCTGCACTAATAGTGACCCGCAGAGCCCCCCTGCACTAATAGTGACCGCAGAGCCCCCTGCACTAATAGTGACCCGCAGAGCCTCCCCCTGCACTAATAGTGACCGGCAGAGCCCCCCTGCACTAATAGTGACCCGCAGAGCCTCCCCCTGCACTAATAGTGACCGGCAGAGCCCCCCTGCACTAATAGTGACCGGCAGAGCCCCCCTGCACTAATAGTGACCGGCAGAGCCCCCCTGCTCTAATAGTGACCCGCAGAGCCCTCCTGCACTAATAGTGACCGGCAGAGCCCCCCTGCACTAATAGTGACCCGCAGAGCCTCCCTGCACTAATAGTGACCCGCAGAGCCTCCCCTGCACTAATAGTGACCCGCAGAGCCTCCCCTGCACTAATAGTGACCCGCAGAGCCTCCCCTGCACTAATAGTGACCCGCAGAGCCTTCCCTGCACTAATAGTGACCCGCAGTGCCTCCCCTTCACTAATAGTGACCCGCAGAGCCCCCTGCACTAATAGTGACCCGCAGAGCCTCCCCCTTCACTAATAGTGACCCGCAGAGCCCCCCTGCACTAATAGTGACCGCAGAGCCCCCCTGCACTAATAGTGACCGGCAGAGCCCCCCTGCACTAATAGTGACCGCGCAGAGCCCCCTGCACTAATAGTGACCCGCAGAGCCCCCCTGCACTAATAGTGACCCGCAGAGCCCCCTGCACTAATAGTGACCGGCAGAGCCCCCCTGCACTAATAGTGACCCGCAGAGCCTCCCCTGCACTAATAGTGACCCGCAGAGCCTTCCCTGCACTAATAGTGACCCGCAGAGCCTCCCCCTTCACTAATAGTGACCCGCAGAGCCCCCCTGCACTAATAGTGACCCGCAGAGCCTCCCCCTTCACTAATAGTGACCCGCAGAGCCCCCCTGCACTAATAGTGACCCGCAGAGCCCCCCCTGCACTAATAGTGACCCGCAGAGCCCCCCCTGCACTAATAGTGACCGGCAGAGCCCCCCTGCACTAATAGTGACCCGCAGAGCCTTCCCTGCACTAATAGTGACCCGCAGAGCCTCCCCTGCACTAATAGTGACCCGCAGAGCCTCCCCTGCACTAATAGTGACCCGCAGAGCCCCCCCTGCACTAATAGTGACCCGCAGAGCCTCCCCTGCACTAATAGTGACCCGCAGAGCCTCCCCTGCACTAATAGTGACCCGCAGAGCCCCCCCTGCACTAATAGTGACCCGCAGAGCCCTCCTGCACTAATAGTGACCCGCAGAGCCCCCCCTGCACTAAGTGACCCGCAGAGCCTCCCCTGCACTAATAGTGACCCGCAGAGCCCCCCTGCACTAATAGTGACCCGCAGAGCCCCCCCTGCACTAATAGTGACCCGCAGAGCCCCCCTGCACTAATAGTGACCCGCAGAGCCCCCCTGCACTAATAGTGACCCGCAGAGCCCCCCTGCACTAATAGTGACCCGCAGAGCCCCCTGCACTAATAGTGACCCGCAGAGCCTTCCCTGCACTAATAGTGACCCGCAGAGCCTCCCCTGCACTAATAGTGACCCGCAGAGCCTCCCCTGCACTAATAGTGACCCGCAGAGCCCCCCTGCACTAATAGTGACCCGCAGAGCCTCCCCCTGCACTAATAGTGACCCGCAGAGCCTCCCCTGCACTAATAGTGACCCGCAGAGCCCCCTGCACTAATAGTGACCCGCAGAGCCCCCCTGCACTAATAGTGACCCGCAGAGCCCCCCTGCACTAATAGTGACCCGCAGAGCCCCCCTGCACTAATAGTGACCCGCAGAGCCCCCCCTGCACTAATAGTGACCCGCAGAGCCTCCCTGCACTAATAGTGACCCGCAGAGCCCCCCTGCACTAATAGTGACCCGCAGAGCCCCCCTGCACTAATAGTGACCCGCAGAGCCCCCCCTGCACTAATAGTGACCCGCAGAGCCCCCCTGCACTAATAGTGACCCGCAGAGCCCCCTGCACTAATAGTGACCCGCAGAGCCTTCCCTGCACTAATAGTGACCCGCAGAGCCTTCCCTGCACTAATAGTGACCCGCAGAGCCTCCCCTGCACTAAGTGACCCGCAGAGCCCTCCCTGCACTAATAGTGACCCGCAGAGCCCTCCCTGCACTAATAGTGACCCGCAGAGCCTCCCTGCACTAATAGTGACCCGCAGAGCCCTCCCTGCACTAATAGTGACCCGCAGAGCCCTCCTGCACTAATAGTGACCCGCAGAGCCTCCCCCTGCACTAATAGTGACCCGCAGAGCCCCCCCTGCACTAATAGTGACCCGCAGAGCCCCCCTGCACTAATAGTGACCCGCAGAGCCCCCTGCACAGTGACCCGCAGAGCCTCCCCCTGCACTAATAGTGTTCCGCAGAGCCCCCCCTGCACTAATAGTGACCCGCAGAGCCTCCCCCTGCACTAATAGTGACCCGCAGAGCCCCCCTGCACTAATAGTGACCCGCAGAGCCCCCTGCACTAATAGTGACCCGCAGAGCCTCCCCTGCACCAATAGTGACCCGCAGAGCCTCCCCTGCACCAATAGTGACCCCAGAGCCCCCTGCACTAATAGTGACCCGCAGAGCCCCCCCTGCACTAATAGTGACCCGCAGAGCCCCCCTGCACTAATAGTGACCCGCAGAGCCCCCTGCACTAATAGTGACCTGCAGAGCCCCGCTGCACTAATAGTGACCCGCAGAGCCTCCCCTGCACCAATAGTGACCCGCAGAGCCCCCCTGCACAAATAGTGACCCGCAGAGCCTCCCCTGCACCAATAGTGACCCGCAGAGCCCCCCTGCACCAATAGTGACCCGCAGAGCCCCCTGCACTAATAGTGACCCGCAGAGCCCCCCTGCACTAATAGTGACCCGCAGAGCCTCCCCTGCACCATTAGTGACCCGCAGAGCCTCCCCTGCACCATTAGTGACCCGCAGAGCCTCCCCTGCACCAATAGTGACCCGCAGAGCCCCCCCTGCACTAATAGTGACCCGCAGCGCCCCTCCCTGCACTAATAGTGACCCGCAGAGCCCCCCTTCACTAATAGTGACCCGCAGAGCCCCCCCTGCACTAATAGTGACCCACAGAGCCTCCCCTGCACCAATAGTGACCCGCAGAGCCCCCCTTCACTAATAGTGAACCGCAGAGCCCCCCTTCACTAATAGTGATCACAAATGTGTCCACATTTGTCCTCTCTGTTCAGCTACTCTAGGTTAACCCCTCAGAGGCAGACAGAGGATTTTGCACTTACTATGGAAGCATGTGTGGGAGCACTGCAAGATAAAGCGAGTGTGATCCTAGCAGTGCGAGTCTCTGCAATTTGTCACTAGGAGAGCGGCGTCTCTCTGTATCTTATGTTTATTCCCAGATTCCGACACCAAGAAAGATGGGGAGAGTCACCCTCTACCCGGCCACCTGCGTTTCACCCTAGAGCCGGGATATATTAACCTCTAGAAATCGTGAGTGTTTAATCCAGCACTGCACCTGCTTCTAGAATATTCCGCTAGAGCTGCACAATTGTGTTTTAGGCTAATGTCAGACGAGCGCATTCCGCGCGCATGCATAACACACAGACTTACTGACGGAAGATACTGTAGACCCCACACGGTCCGTGTGTTTTTGAACACGTAGGGAAAAAAAGGGAATTATGGGAAACAAAATTAACAGGAAAAATGATAAAAATTTGTAAAGGATATGAAAAAGGCATTGTGTGCGTCCATCAAGGTGCTGGACGTCGCAAATGCGCTGCATCAGAACGCTACGCGGGCGTGGCGCACTCTGCACGTCTGTCTAGCAGTTTTACATTCTTGCCTAACTTGCGTCCGTTTGCTACGTGCGTTGTGTGTGCGCAGTTCGGTGCGCACGTACTTCGTGTGTGCGTCTCCTATTCATCATGATTCTATGCTACAACGGACGTTAAACTGTGCGGCAACACGGACGTGATCACTGCGTTCGTCTGACACCGGCCTTATTTGTTTCCTTTTTTTGTCTTTGAAACCCTGGAAAAGACAGGAGGGACCCCGTGCAACGTATCTTCAATTTTTCTGGACGTTCTATGTAATAACATCACTACTACATGCTATGGGACCACGTCACTACTACAGACTTTCTTGTGTCTATAGGATTCGCCCTCTTATATATGTTTATATAAGTGCTCGTTATGACGGAATGAGATGTTGTTCCGCCTGCGGGTGTGCTCAACCTGCGTGACCCCTTCGCTTACCGCTGGCCCGACTACCGAGTGACGCGCACTCGGCGTCTCGTGCGGCCTGGCGTGACCCTGGGGAAGGGTTAGCGGGCGGTGGAGGGGACCCCTGCCTAGAACCAGCCCGACCACTGAGCCCTACAGCACTCAGCGTCCCGAGCAGCTGGTTCACTGACCTTGCGGGGGTGGGACGTCTGTGGAGATCGGATCTGCCGCGGAGGAATATCGGATGTGGGAAACGTTTCGGATCTTGCGGGAAACGTTTCCGATCGCGGTGCGGGTAACTTTTCGGATCTCGGTGGACGACTCTTCGAATCGGATCGAGGCTGGATGAATCTTCGGATCTGCCGGGATGGGCGAGAAATTCGGATCGCTGTATTTCCCCGATCGAATCTTCTTATGTAGCGCCGCTGCCCTGATGCTCGATGCAGGGTCAGCGCGCTCGATTCGGATCGGATGGGCACCGTATTCTGAGGCCGCGGGGGACACTCAGATCCGAAATACGGCGGAGAATCAAGCCACACCAGACACAGCTGAATGTACTGCAGGAACTCCCTTTATTGTTTACAGTACAGGCTTTTATTACTTCTTATCATAATTAGAATACAATGGGACTCCTTGCCCGCCCTCCCAGGACCCATTGGCCCTTAGCCTTCAGGGAGTCGCCAATTCGGACCGGATGGTCCGAATCGGCCATTTTACGATTCGAACCGGATGGTTCGGATCGGCCATTTTCCGAATCGAAATTCCAACTGCGCCACAAGGATCGGAAAATGGCGGCGAGCAAGGCAACAAAGGGGAAAATACTTTACACAATAAACCAACGGGGAACACTTTATTACACCACACAATGTCACCTCTAAATAAAAATACTGGTAACACGGGGTGCGTGCCACCACACCCAAGTGTCCATGTCACCACTGTCACTGCGCGCCGCCCCTGGCTGAGGGTGCTGGGCCATCCCGTCACACTCCTCCCCCTCCCCCAGTTCGACGCACCTGGTCTGACCCCACCGGGTCATACCGGGGAAGTCGGTGCTCCCAGGCCCATAGTCAGTCTGGGGAGGCCGGGTCACCAGGCCTCTCCATTTGGCCTTGCGGCCGTGCCAGCTTGGTCGGGACCCCATGTCCTGAGGGTGTCCCCGGCTGGGCGAGAGGACGCGCCTCTGGGCCGGAGGGCCTCCGGTGCCCCCCCAGGATTGTCACTCACCTGGGGAACCCGGGTGCTAACTGCACACGCCCCAGGTGCCCAGGTCAGCCGTGGGACAGGACCGTGGCGGGGTAAGGCTCCCGAGCCAAAAGTTGCAAAAATGGGCAGAGGCCAGCGGCGCTCTGCCCCGTTGCCAGCTCTTCCACTGGAGGGCCAGGTACGGACATGGCAACTGAAGGAACCACAAGAGCCAAACCTGGCTGCTCCTCCAGCCAGCTGGAAGGGAGAATCACGGGATGCAACGGCAGTCGCCCAGGGTCATCCACGCCCTGCCCCTCGGGGCGAATCGGGCGGAACGGGCAGAGGCCAGCGGCTCTCTGCCCTGGCGTCAGCTCTTCTGCTGGTTGGCCGGGTACGAAAACGGCAACCGGGAGGACAAACGGGGTCAAACCCGGCTGCTCTCCCTGGCCGCCGACGAGGGGACTGGACCGCTGCCGCGGCAGTCGTACAGGGTCATCCTCGCGCTGCCCCTCGAGGCAAACTGAGAGGGATGGGCAGAGGCCAGCGGCGCTCTGCCCCGTAGCCAGCTCTTCTGCTGGCGAGAGATCTCCTTGGAGAAGGATGGCTGCTTCACCCCCCGGGACAACCAAGGGTTGCGCACAACCCATCCCGGGGGAACCATCTGTCTGCCCCTCCTGGCAGACTTTGGGCAGTGGGCAGAGGCCAGCAGCACTCTGCCCCGTAGCCAGCTCTTCTGCTGGTTGGAGATCTCCTTGGGGAAGGACGGTTGCTTCACCCCCCGGGACAACCAAGGGTTGCGCACAACCCATCCGGGGGAACCATCTGTCTGCCCCTCCTGGCAGACTTTGGGCAGTGGGCAGAGGCCCGCAGCACTCTGCCCCGTAGCCAGCTCTTCTGCTGGTTGGAGATCTCCTTGGGGAAGGATGGTCACTTCACCCCGGGGCACTCGACGGTTGCGCACAACCCATCCCGGGGAGACCATCCGTCTCCTCCCCCGCTGGACCCGTGGCTCGGCCACCCTGTCCTCTTGCGGGGTGAGGGGGTAACTTCCTCAGACGACCCCCCCACGGGCACCCATGAGTCCGCCTCGGCTTCCCATAGGTCCCAAACCTGGGGACTGTCGACTTCCTCCGTCGACCCGTCCCACCACGGGGAGCTCAGGCTCGACTGCGGAACGCCGTCCAACAGTCTTCGATAAGCCACCTCGAGCTCCCACTCTCGCTCGGCTAGGGACTCCAGCTCCTCAAACACTGAGTCCCTGCTGTCTGACGGGATCTCCAGTTCCCGTCGCTCCAGGATGTCCTCCATCCGTTCCTCGGTCTCCTCTCCAAAATCGGGGTCGGCGGCCATGCTCGCGTAGAGCAGTCCTGTGCCCCCGTAGCGAGGCCCTGCAACGGAACTGCCTCCCAACGGGCGTACTGCCGGAGCGGCGGTTAGCCACCGGAGCGCGCGGTACGCGGCGTCCAGTGCGACCTCCTCCTGCACCAGACTCCAGAGCTCGGCCTCCCACTCTTCTGGGGCCCGACCTTGCAGGAACGCTGCCCGCACAGCGTACTGCTCCCGATAGACGTCAGCGTCGGAAGGAATGTCCACATCATGGCAGTCCCGCTCATGGTCCAGGGCCTCGTACCACAGTTCCTCTGTGGACCTCTGATCCCGCTCCAGGCCCTCCTGCAGCCTTCTTGCCAGCACGACCTTCATGTCTGCGAAGGTGCCGGCACAGGAGCACCGCTCCTCAATGGGGAATATGGCGTCCTCAGATGCAGCTCCAGGCGAGCTGTGAGTCTCCATCCGAGGGTCGCTGGGATGAGTGATGTCCTCAGTACAGGCTCCAGACGAGCTGAGAGTCCCGCAAGCGTCGTCACTGGGGTTTGTGGATTCCCAGGGTGAAGCTCCAGACGAGCTGTGAGTCTCGACCCAGGGTTCCACGGGGTAGGGTTCGGGGTCATTGTACTCAGTTTCTGCTCCGCGGAGCTCTGCCAACTGCAGCTGGTGCTGGCGTTCCTTCTCCAGCTCAACTTCCCGGTAGAACTCCCGAATCACCTTACATCGGTCCTCTGTCGTCGGGGCATCTCCAAGCAGTGCGATCCGACGCCGCACCTCTCTGAGGTCAGCGCCTTCCTCCACCTCTGCGTGGACCGGGCTGGGGACGGGCGTCGTCGCCTCGTCCTGATCCATCCTGGTCAGCTCCTTGATCAGGGTCTTCCTTTTCTTGTTACCCGGCGTTCCTCCCCGGTTCTCCAACAATCCCACGCAGGGTGTCCCGGTTGTAGGGGGTGTACACCGCCATGGCGTAGGTCTCCCAGGGGTCTGCAGAGAGCGATCCCACCGCTGCCACCAGTATGACGGAATGAGATGTTGTTCCGCCTGCGGGTGTGCTCAACCTGTGTGACCCCTTCGCTTACCGCTGGCCCGACTACCGAGTGACGCGCACTCGGCGTCTCGTGCGGCCTGGCGTGACCCTGGGGAAGGGTTAGCGGGCGGTGGAGGGGACCCCTGCTAGAACCAGCCCGACCACTGAGCCCTACAGCACTCAGCGTCCCGAGCAGCTGGTTCACTGACCTTGCGGGGTGGGACGTCTGTGGAGATCGGATCTGCCGCGGAGGAATATCGGATGTGGGAAACGTTTCGGATCTTGCGGGAAACGTTTCCGATCGCGGTGCGGGTAACTTTTCGGATCTCGGTGGACGACTCTTCGAATCGGATCGAGGCTGGATGAATCTTCGGATCTGCCGGGATGGGCGAGAAATTCGGATCGCTGTATTTCCCCCGATCGAATCTTCTTATGTAGCGCCGCTGCCCTGATGCTCGATGCAGGGTCAGCGCGCTCGATTCGGATCGGATGGGCACCGTATTCTGAGGCCGCGGGGGACACTCAGATCCGAAATACGGCGAAGAATCAAGCCACACCAGACACAGCTGAATGTACTGCAGGAACTCCCTTTATTGTTTACAGTACAGGCTTTTATTACTTCTTATCATAATTAGAATACAATGGACTCCTTGCCCGCCTCCCAGGACCCATTGGCCCTTAGCCTTCAGGGAGTCGCCAATTCGGACCGGATGGTCCGAATCGGCCATTTTACGATTCGAACCGGATGGTTCGGATCGGCCATTTTCCGAATCGAAATTCCAACTGCGCCACAAGGATCGGAAAATGGCGGCGAGCAAGGCAACAAAGGGGAAAATACTTTACACAATAAACCAACGGGGAACACTTTATTACACCACACAATGTCACCTCTAAATAAAAATACTGGTAACACGGGGTGCGTGCCACCACACCCAAGTGTCCATGTCACCACTGTCACTGCGCGCCGCCCCTGGCTGAGGGTGCTGGGCCATCCCGTCACACTCGTTATAGCTTTTACATTGTTACACTGCTTCGTGTTCTATCACATTTCTTTGATCATTGCATGCGCCGTTGTTGGATACTTTGTTTCCTATGTTTTTTTGGTCTTAACCCACTTGTAACTTGTATTGTTTTTCCTCCCTAGATATAGGGAGAACCTGTCTGCATAGGTTCAGGGACCGCATGATCTGCTTTGGTCTGTACAGAAACAGAGAGTGCTAGAACAGGAACCCCAGGAGGTAAAGCCGTCTACGAGGCTTCTCTCCTGAACTTGATCATCTAGTGCAATGCAGAAATAAATCTCAAACATGATATTTTCACACAGACCTTCGGTAAAGGCCACGGCTAACGCCTCATTAGTCCACTCTACATCTGACACTAATGTTTTGTACTCCATGTCATTCTCAAAAACCCGTCAGTTCCCCTGCTTATTGCGAAAGAGCATGCTTGCTTGTCTGGTTGGGTAATTCACCTCGGAACCCCTCATAATAATATATATATCAGCTTTTCTATGTTCCCATACGGTGTCGCCCAGAGCAAGGCTTTGTCAGACAAATGATTGATAATTTAACAGACTTTGGATTTGTCAGACGGTCAGAACCCTGGATTAAGCTCAAACAAAATATCCAGCTGAATTAGGAAGCCCCTACAAGCATTCGGGGTCCCATCGTAACGTAAAGGCGCTTTCATGCTTACGTACCTTCTTTCGGATACAGGAGGAGCAGCCTTAACTGGTACAGGAGGTAATGATGGCGCTCGGCCTGGTTGAGTCAAGAGGGTGTGCAGAGCTTCAGCAATCTAATCCATGCGGTGATCCTGTTCCTCCTGTTCTGCCGCCAATTTAGCCAGAAGAGTAGATTGATCTTTTGGATCCATTGGCCCTGTCGTAATGTCACAGACCCACCTTGGGTCTATGATACTGGTCCCTGTACACAGTATACTATCTACCCCCCCCCCCATCCTTTGATGGCGGTAACAGTAACTATCTTCAGGGAAAAGATCGTGAAGCACCAGCAAGGGTTAACAGACGCCAGAATATGAGGACACACTTAATCAAGGAAACAGAGATCTTATCTCCCAGAGAGATGGTCAGCCATATGCCGAGAGTGATACACACAGCAGGGTCATCAGGAATAGCCGGGTCGGCACACAGCGGCTTCAATATGAGTAGCCGGGGTTACACACGGAGAGGGTTCTTTAAGGAGAGTCAATACATGTACAGTTGTGTTCAAAATTATTCAACCCCCACTGAAATTGAGTGTTTTGGCCAGTTTGACATTGATTTTGATCATTCAGTCATCTTGCTTACAATTAAATCAAAGAGGCACGTGTAGGTCAGACAGATATAACATAACATTTATAATGAAATAAGCACAAATGTCTTTTCTGTGCTCACATCATTATCAGTTTTATTCAACCCCCAAGTGACATTCAATCTTAGTACTTAGTACAACATCCTTTTACAGTTATAACAGCTTTTAAACGTGAAGCATAGCTTGACACAAGTGTCTTGCAGCGATCTACGGGTATCTTCGCCCATTCGTCATGGGCAAAAGCCTCCAGTTCAGTCACATTCTTAGGCTTGCGCACTGCAACTGCTTTCTTTAAGTCCCACCAGAGGTTCTCAATCGGATTTAAGTCAGGTGACTGCGATGGCCACTCCAAAATGTTCCAGCCTTTAATCTGCAACCATGCTCTAGTGGACTTGGAGGTATGCTTGGGATCATTGTCCTGTTGAAAGGTCCAACGTCTCCCAAGCCTCAGGTTTGTGACGGACTGCATCACATTGTCATCCAATATCTCCTGGTACTGAAGAGAATTCATGGTACCTTGCACACGCTGAGAAGCTCCTCCTGTACCTGCAGAAGCAAAACAGCCCAAAGCATGATTGACCCCCCGCCATGCTTCACAGTAGGCAAGGTGTTCTTTTTTTCATAGGCCTTTTCTTCCTCCTCCAAACATAGCGTTGATCCATGGGCCCAAACAGTTCTAATTTTGTTTCATCAGTCCACAGAACACTATCCCAAAACTTCTGTGGTTTGTCCTCATGACTTTTGGCATACTGCAGTCGACTCTTCTTATTCTTTGGAGACAGCAAGGGGGTGCGCCTGGGAGTTCTGGCATGGAGGCTTTCATTACGCAGTGTGTGCCGTATTGTCTGAGCTGAATCTTCAGTACCCGCATCTGACAAATCATTTCTCAGTTCCTCAGCAGTCACACGGGGACTTTTCTCCACTGTACGCTTCAGGTAGCGCACAGCAGTCGAAGTCAGCATCTTCTTTCTGCCACGACCAGGTAGCGTTTCAACAGTGCCCTTTGCCTTGAATTTGCGAATGATGCTTCCTATGGTCTCTCTTGGTATGTTTAACATCTTTGCAATCTTCTTATAGCCATTGCCCTTCCTGTGAAGAGTAATCACCTCTTCTCTTGTCTTCCTGGACCATTTCTCTGACTTCACCATGTTTGTAACCACACCAGTAAATGTCTAGAAGGAGCTGAGTATCACAGTCATTTTAAAGCTGCCTAATTGGTGCTTATTATGCTTTATTGCTGCTCCGTGACATCCACAGGTGTTTTCAATACCTGATTGAAAACACTTGAATGAACCTCTGTTCTTCAGAGTGGTAGTCTTTAAGGGGTTGAATAATTGTGTCAATGAAGAATTCACAAAAGAAACATTTACTACTGTATTACAAAACCAATTGATGTCATTTTAGTTGCATATGGTTCTTTAAAAAGTCCTTGTAGGATTTCATTCTGAATACAATTACAAATGTACACTAAATTCCCTAAAACCCTTTACAGCATTGGGGGTTGAATCATTTTGAACACAACTGTAAACCAAATACGCAGAAAGCACAGAGGGATATAGAACCACGTCCGGGCACAGGGTCTGCCTGATCAGACTGACACTAAACCCGGCGGCTTTGCGTCATCATGCTGCGCCCACCCCATGTGACCGCTGCGGGCGTGCATATTACTCGGCGCCCGGCCAGCGAGCAGCGAGGACGGCGCTGACGGGTGCCGGGTCAGATCATGGACGCCGGACGTGATAGAGGCTGCAGAGCCTCCCGCTGCACTAATAGTGACCAACAGAGCCTCCCCTCCACTAATGGTGACCAGCAGGGCCTCCCCCTGCACTAATGGTGACCAGCAGGGCCTCCCCTGCACTAATGGTGACCAACAGAGCCTCCCTCTGCAATAATGGTGACCGGCACAGCCTCCCTCTGCACTAATGGTGACCGGCACGGCCTCCCCTGCACCAATGGTGACCGGCAGGGCCTCCCTCTGCACCAGTGGTGACCGGCAGGGCCTCCCTCTGCACCAGTGGTGACCGGCAGGGCCTCCCTCTGCACCAGTGGTGACCGGCAGGGCCTCCCTCTGCACCAGTGGTGACCGGCAGGGCCTCCCTCTGCACCAATGGTGACCGGCAGGGCCTCCCTCTGCACCAGTGGTGACCGGCAGGGCCTCCCTCTGCACCAGTGGTGACCGGCAGGGCCTCCCTCTGCACCAGTGGTGACCGGCAGGGCCTCCCTCTGCACCAGTGGTGACCGGCAGGGCCTCCCTCTGCACCAGTGGTGACCGGCAGAGCCTCCCTCTGCACCAGTGGTGACCGGCAGAGCCTCCCTCTGCACCAGTGGTGACCGGCAGAGCCTCCCTCTGCACCAGTGGTGACCGGCAGGGCCTCCCCCTGCAGTGCACAAATGGAGACCAGCAGAGCCTCCCCCTGTTCTAATAGTGATCAGCAGAACCTGCCTTGCACTAGTAGTGACCAGCAGATTTCACCCAGCTGCCTATGGGTCTTGCTTTATTACTCCTCTTGTAGTAGACCCCCGTTGAGCTGGTGTTTTATAGAAATAGCCATATATATAAATCAATATATTATAGTGTATACAGGTTCCAGAGCTCATATATTTTAATAGAAAAAGTTAAAGCTGTATTTTGCAGTTAGGCATCATTCGCATATGAATTCAGACAATCGAAGGGGTTAATCGGGGGGCGCAGACCCTCGTCGGGGGTCTCTTACCTTCAGTACCCCTTGGCGGCCCGTCCTCCTGTGCCGTCTTCATACAGTGAGACACCTGCCCTTTAATCTTTGCCATATAACGACGCCAGCTGCTGGCGCTGGACCTTGACCGGCGCAGGATCCCGCTGAGCTGGCGTTAAGGAGGAATGAGGGATCTTTACCAGAAACTCTCAGTATGTACAAACAGCCCCCAGGAATGGAGTGGTGTGTCCCCCCCCCCAACTCACCCCCTGGTGTGGAACAGCAGAGCCTGAATGGCGCAATGTCTGTGTACAAAGTTACCAGCAGGGGGCAGCGCGTATCCAGGTCCAGGGAATGTTCTATATATAGATATACGGGTTAGTTTAGGCTAGGGTCAGACTGAGGCAGTGCGAACGCGCGTTCTGGCGCACATAATCACGGCCGCACTAGCAGCAGATGCCGGGCAATGACGGCCAATATACGAAGTACGGTCGCACAAAAGTCCGGCCGCGCAACGCAAGTGGAAAATGAACGCATTTTTTCGAGAACGTTAAACCGCTGGTACTGACGTACAGAGTGCGCTGCGGCCGCATAGCAGCGTGTGTGCGTGATTAGGAGATGTCAGACGCTGCTAGTGTGCGGCCAACATAACGTTCAAACAGCCGGATTTCCCTAGACTTCTTTTTACCCCATCGTCATGAAATACGTCCAGAATTGCGCATCGTCTGACCACTTAAGCGTATTCCGTGAAAAAATGCGTGCGCACGCATCGACGTACATTTTGACGGTGGCCGCAGAAAATGCGCTCATCTGTCCCTAGCCTTAGAAAAACCACCACAACGTACTGAGAACTTTGATATTAGGGACATGAGTGATTAAACACTCTCTTATTGAGGAGAAAATCTCCCTTATTGTCCTAACTTTTATTTTAATGGGTAAAAACCACTCCCTAATATGCACAAAAATCCTCCAAATGAACAAAGAATCGCTTCTTAAACGAACATGGCTTTTAATTCACCCGTGATCTAATGATTCACTAACGATGATCCACTGGGAGGCTATTCCATGTATCTACTACCCTTTCTATATCACTGTTACTGCTCCCACTGGGAGGATATTCCATGTATATACTACCCTTTCTATATCACTGTTACTGCTCCCACTGGGAGGATATTCCATGTATCTACTACCCTTTCTATATCACTGTTACTGCACCCACTGGGAGGATATTCCATGTATCTACTACCCTTTCTATATCACTGTTACTGCTCCCACTGGGAGGCTATTCCATGTATCTACTACCCTTTCTATATCACTGTTACTGCTCCCACTGGGAGGATATCCATGTATCTACTACCCTTTCTATATCACTGTTACTGCACCCACTGGGAGGCTATTCCATGTATCTACTACCCTTTCTATATCACTGTTACTGCACCCACTGGGAGGCTATTCCATGTATCTACTACCCTTTCTATATCACTGTTACTGCTCCCACTGGGAGGCTATTCCATGTATCTACTACCCTTTCTATATCACTGTTACTGCCCCCACTGGGAGGCTATTCCATGTATCTACTACCCTTTCTATATCACTGTTACTGCACCCACTGGGAGGCTATTCCATGTATCTACTACCCTTTCTATATCACTGTTACTGCTCCCACTGGGAGGCTATTCCATGTATCTACTACCCTTTCTATATCACTGTTACTGCCCCCACTGGGAGACTATTCCATGTATCTACTACCCTTTCTATATCACTGTTACTGCTCCCACTGGGAGGATATTCCATGTATCTACTACCCTTTCTATATCACTGTTACTGCACCCACTGGGAGACTATTCCATGTATCTACTACCCTTTCTATATCACTGTTACTGCCCCCACTGGGAGGCTATTCCATGTATCTACTACCCTTTCTATATCACTGTTACTGCCCCCACTGGGAGGATATTCCATGTATCTACTACCCTTTCTATATCACTGTTACTGCCCCCACTGGGAGGATATTCCATGTATCTACTACCCTTTCTATATCACTGTTACTGTCCCCACTGGGAGGCTATTCCCTGTAACAGTGATATAGAAAGGGTAGTAGATACATGGAATATCCTCCCAATGGGGGCAGTAACAGTGATATAGAAAGGGTAGTAGATACATGGAATATCCTCCCAGTGGGGGCAGTAACAGTGATATAGAAAGGGTAGTAGATACATGGAATAGCCTCCCAGTGGGGGCAGTAACAGTGATATAGAAAGGGTAGTAGATACATGGAATGTATCAGACTATCCAGTGTTCAATTCTTCGCTTTTTTTTGGCATTCATAGTACAGGCTGTACAACAAATAAACAAGCGAATAAAACAAACACAAATTAAAAGCCTTCTCCTCATTCGTAGACGAGCTGAACATTCGTTCCCCCTCACTTGTGATTTGGGCAGCTAAGCCGCTTACCAGCAAAGGAAAATAAAGAGTTATTAGTTTGCTTAGCGACTTTAGGACTCGTCTCCTCCTCTGCGTCTCCCAGCAAAGCACTGCTCTCTCTGAGGTTAACAGCAGCAGCTATAAAGGCAGGACAGTCTAAGGCTAGGGTCAGACGAACGCATTTTTCGCGTCGACCGTGGAAAAGTGCGGTCGAACGAACGGACATATTTTTTCACGGAATACGCGGTAGCGGTCATACGATGCGCCTTTTCGTCCGTGATTTTGTACGGATCATCAATAAAACACTTTTTGTGTCTGGACGTTATGTTGGCCGGACATTAGCAGCGTCTGACATCTCCCAATCACACACACACGCCGCTATGCGGCCGCAGCGCACTCTGTACGTCAGTAGTAGCGGTTTGACGTTCTCGAAAAAATGCGTTCGTTTGCCACTTGCGTTGCGCGGACGAACTTTCGTGCGGCCGTACTTCGTGTGTTCCCCGGCATTGGACGTCATTTGCTGCTAGCACGGCCGTGATTTTGTGCGGCTAAACGCACGTTAAAGCTGCGTTCGTCTGACCCTAGCCTGAATCGGCAGAGAATTAACCCTATAGGGGAAAAGAGCTTTCTCCATCTGTCTGCTGACGAAGCAGTGATGTATCACCCTGTCCCTAATCACACTGTCACAAAGTAAGATACTGTGATAGAGATGTATCGATATAGAGAGATACTGTATGTATCTGACAATCTGTCTATAATGCTGCCAGACAGACGGGATTGATTGTTTTTTTCTTCCCATTTCCTGCTCCGCATTATCTGAATCAGCCCCATTATATGTATTTTCGGAGATGTTTTCCTGTTGTTCCTGTTTTTATGATATTTACCCGCACGCGGTTGCTATGGATATCAATATTGACTTTTCGGAGGCTTGGCGCTCGCCCTGCGCACAGGTGGCGGCATTTACAGATAATATTCCTTCTCACGATGTAATGCGCGCGGCCCAATATACCTCCCCCCCCCGCCCTGGGCATTGTTTGCAGTACGGGTGGCTTTCGGTGTTATGGGTCACAAAAACTGACAAACTGGTTATCTTCTACCCTTTCTATATCACTGTTACTGCCCCCACTGGGAGGCTATTCCAACAGTGATATAGAAAGGGTAGTAGACACATGGAATAACCTCCCAGTGGGAGCAGTATCTACTACCCTTTCTATATCATGGTTACTGCCTCCACTGGGAGGCTATACCAACAGTGATATAGAAAGGGTAGTAGATACATGGAATTGCCTCCCAGTGGGGGCAGTAACAGTGATATAGAAAGGGTAGTAGATACATGGAATGGTCTCCCAGTGGGAGCAGTAATAGTGATATAGAAAGGGTAGTAGATACATGGAATATCCTCCCAGTGGGGGCAGTAACAGTGATATAGAAAGGGTAGTAGATACATGGAATAGTCTCCCAGTGGGGCAGTAACAGTGATATAGAAAGGGTAGTAGATACATGGAATATCCTCCCAGTGGGGGCAGTAACAGTGATATAGAAAGGGTAGTAGATACATGGAATAGCCTCCCAGTGGGGGCAGTAACAGTGATATAGAAAGGGTATTAGATACATGGAATAGCCTCCCAGTGGGGGCAGTAACAGTGATATAGAAAGGGTAGTAGATACAGGGAATATCCTCCCAGTGGGGGCAGTAACAGTGATATAGAAAGGGTAGTAGATACATGGAATAGCCTCCCAGTGGGGGCAGTATCTACTACCCTTTCTATATCACTGTTACTGTCCCCACTGAGAGGCTATTCCCTGTATCTACTACCCTTTCTATATCACTATTATGCTCCCACTGGGAGGCTATTCCATGTATCTACTACCCTTTCTATATCACTGTTACATGGAATAGCCTCCCAGTGGGAGCAGTAACAGTGATATAGAAAGGGTAGTAGATACATGGAATATCCTCCCAGTGGGGGCAGTAACAGTGATATAGAAAGGGTAGTAGATACATGGAATAGCCTCCCAGTGGGGGCAGTAACAGTGATATAGAAAGGGTAGTAGATACATGGAATAGCCTCCCAGTGGGGCAGTAACAGTGATATAGAAAGGGTAGTAGATACATGGAATAACCTCCCAGTGGGGCAGTAACAGTGATATAGAAAGGGTAGTAGATACATGGAATAGTCTCCCAGTGGGAGCAGTAACAGTGATATAGAAAGGGTAGTAGATACATGGAATATCCTCCCAGTGGGAGCAGTAACAGTGATATAGAAAGGGTAGTAGATACTGCTCCCACTGGAGGATATTCCATGTATCTACTACCCTTTCTATATCACTGTTACATGGAATATCCTCCCAGTGGGAGCAGTAACAGTGATATAGAAAGGGTAGTAGATACATGGAATATCCTCCCAGTGGGAGCAGTATCTACTACCCTTTCTATATCACTGTTACTGCTCCCACTGGGAGACTATTCCATGTATCTACTACCCTTTCTATATCACTGTTACTGCCCCCACTGGGAGGTTATTCCATGTATCTACTACCCTTTCTATATCACTGTTACTGCCCCCACTGGGAGGATATTCCATGTATCTACTACCCTTTCTATATCACTGTTACTGCTCCCACTGGGAGGATATTCCATGTAACAGTGATATAGAAAGGGTAGTAGATACATGGAATATCCTCCCAGTGGGAGCAGTAACAGTGATATAGAAAGGGTAGTAGATACATGGAATAGCCTCCCAGTGGGAGCAGTAACAGTGATATAGAAAGGGTAGTAGATACATGGAATATCCTCCCAGTGGGGGCAGTAACAGTGATATAGAAAGGGTAGTAGATACATGGAATAGCCTCCCAGTGGGGGCAGTAACAGTGATATAGAAAGGGTAGTAGATACATGGAATATCCTCCCAGTGGGGGCAGTAACAGTGATATAGAATGGGTAGTAGATACATGGAATAGCCTCCCAGTGGGGGCAGTAACAGTGATATAGAAAGGGTAGTAGATACATGGAATATCCTCCCAGTGGGAGCAGTAACAGTGATATAGAAAGGGTAGTAGATACATGGAATATCCTCCCAGTGGGGGCAGTAACAGTGATATAGAATGGGTAGTAGATACATGGAATAGCCTCCCAGTGGGGGCAGTAACAGTGATATAGAAAGGGTAGTAGATACATGGAATAGCCTCCCAGTGGGAGCAGTAACAGTGATACAGAAAGGGTAGTAGATACATGGAATATCCTCCCAGTGGGAGCAGTAACAGTGATATAGAAAGGGTAGTAGATACATGGAATATCCTCCCAGTGGGAGCAGTAACAGTGATATAGAAAGGGTAGTAGATACATGGAATATCCTCCCAGTGGGGGCAGTATCTACTACCCTTTCTGGATCACATGCTTTGGGATGATGTTGGTTCCCCTGTCAGTGCTGATTTGGGAGGTTTATGAGATGATTGTACATTTCCTGACAGACCCATGGTGTGCCCGGTGCTGTGCAGCTCCTCTGAGAGTTGTTGACTTCCCAAGAGTAGACATACAGGGTTATTCAAAGAGCTCCAAATTGCTGGCGAAATGTAACCGAACAGTGAAATTCAGTATACAGTTACCTTTCTTGGCCATTCGGCTATTCAGAGAGCAGGCAGTTCGCCAAATCCTGCACATACGGTGCCTGTTCGGTGCCTGTTCGAGGGCAATGAAATCCCCATAGAGAAGCACTGCTTCGGCTATTCAGAGAGCAAAACCCAGCCGTGAAAAGTTGCCGAATTGCCCTGCCATTCGGTGGTTTCATTCGGTAAGTTTATTCAGGAGAATCCCATAGGCGTCAATGTTAAAAATATTCCCGTTTTAATTCCATATCTAATAAACCGTTCCTTATAAAATTCTGCAGTAAAGAGTCTCTTTATTTATAGATTTTTTTTTAGGATATTTTAAGCATTTTTCAGAATTTTTATTTTTTTAAAGTCCTATTTATTTTTTTTTAAGTTTACTTATTTTTTCTGTAACAGCCCTCTTTATTATCATTCCCTGGACCTCCTGTGTAAATTTCAGACATTTTCGCTAAGTAGTTTCTTTGCAAACAGCTTTTCACTTTCACAGATTCATACAAACTATTTTGCTAATTTATTCACCTCCCTCGTCTGCGGTCTCTCGGCTGCTTCGCTGCGTGTGATCGGCTCTTGCTCGGGTTTTTCGGCAGGTTAATCCAGATGTTTTTGGGGGTTTTCGGCGTGCATTCGGCAGGTTTTGCGGTTAGTTTTCGTCAGGTTTGCGGCAGCTTTTCCCTGCAATTCGGGGACCCTGTGGCGCTTGCTGAATACACCACAGGGTCACCGAAATGGGATCGGCAAAAGGAACCGAATTGAAGAGAACGAAAAGTCACCGAACATGCAATGACTTTTCGAATCTCTTTGGATAACCCTGTATGAATCATTGCTGCTTCCTGGTGGAGCTGTCACAGTGTCTCCACATGGTGGCGCTGTAAGATGTATCTTTTTAAACTTTTGGCTAGCAGCTAATGTCTCTGGACTCACTAAGCCAGCGATGGCTTCCCTTGCCCTCTGCAAGAAGTGTTTTTTAATAGAATTTTTTTTAAAGCCCATTCATGCTTTTTTTTTTTTATTATTATTATTCTAAAAGACCTTTATGTATTTTTATTTTTTAAAAGACTTTTTTCATTTTGTAGCAAACCTTTTTTTTATTTTTAAACCACTTTTTTATTACACACCTTTTTACTCCATAGCTATTCATTTATTTTTTTTTCAAGCTCCTATTAGGAGAACAGCTGAGTCCCCCCCCCCCCCCAGTTCGGTGAAGTTCTCCGAGGCCAATTCTGCGGTTACCGGCGCACTTGGGTGCTTTTCAACAGCGTCCGATAACTGCGTCAGTGACTCATTTCTGCAAATTACAGTGATCATTCACTAAACGTTGAATTCACAGGATTTACGTGAAAATGGAATCGTTAAAGTAACTTGAAATGCAAAGCCCCGGAATTGCGATTACCTGCAGAACCGTCCGCTGCGCTGCGAGATTCCCCCGAGGAATGAGGCGGTAGGAGAATGACCTTCCTCCATGTGACCTTGCCGGTTACATCACGGAGCCCAGAGTCTAAGCTGTGTCTGTAAAGTCCTGGAGCTAAAAGATTCCCCCAACCCCAAGCCGTGGTCTTCATGACCTTCACCGACGCGTTTCCTGAGCCGTGGGAAAGCAGAGAGATTTTTCCTAACGGGGAAAAAAAAAAAGACCTGCAGCTCTTCCTGTTTGAGAGAAATCAGATCCAGTGACACGAATATCCGCCGAACCCTCGTAAAACGCAGAAAAATAACAATAATATGAGGATCCATTGTTTGGTTTGAAGGGGGGGTCACCATGGTGAAATCCGGGATGTCTTGCAGGGTTTACTGAAACGAGTCCATGTCTTTACGGAGTCTCAGCGCGTCGCCACGTGGAAGGTCGTAGATCCTCATGATTTATTTTTTTCCTTGCCAAAAGTAGAAAAAATCTTTACAGATAATTGCACAATTTTTGTTTTTAACCCTTTCACTCCCAAAATTGAGTTACCTTGATTTTGCATTGTAATACATTGAAAGGCACTAATCAGCCAATCAAAACCTCGTTTCATGTGTCTTAAAAGCAAGATTAATTCACCCATTGTAGTAAAATGAAATCAAAGTCTTGTCTCTCTCCATCCACCCTGGAGTGAAGTAAAACAAGCTGCAAAAGCAGCCACAAACCTCACTGTAACAAAAAGCACAACAAACGTTACTGCAGCGTTCCAGCAACCAGGGGTTTGTCAGAATACAGGGAGAGCTGTGGGGTCAGTCACTGCTGTACAGGGATAAGATTCAGGGGGTTATAATGAGTGTATATCCCTGTACAGTACAGATACAAGGTGTTGCTGTAATTGCCATACACAGGCATTATGCGGCACATACAGATACAAGGTGTTGCGGTAATTGTCATACACAGGCGTTATGCAGCACATACAGATACAAGGTGTTGCTGTAATTGTCATACACAGGCATTATGCAGCGCATACAGATACAAGGTGTTGCTGTAATTGCCAGACACAGGCATTATGCAGCACATACAGATACAAGGTGTTGCTGTAATTGTCATACACAGGCATTATGCAGCGCATACAGATACAAGGTGTTGCTGTAATTGCCAGACACAGGCATTATGCAGCACATACAGATACAAGGTGTTGCTGTAATTGCCACACACAAGCATTATGCAGCACATACAGATACAAGGTGTTGCTGTAATTGCCAGACACAGGCATTATGCAGCACATACAGATACAAGGTGTTGCTGTAATTGTCATACACAGGCGTTATGCAGCACATACAGATACAAGGTGTTGCTGTAATTGTCATACACAGGCATTATGCAGCACATACAGATACAAGGTGTTGCTGTAATTGCCATACACAGGCATTATGCGGCACATACAGATACAAGGTGTTGCTGTAATTGCCATACACAGGCATTATGCAGCACATACAGATACAAGGTGTTGCTGTAATTGCCATACGCAGGCATTATGCAGCACATAGATACAAGGTGTTGCTGTAATTGCCATACACAGGCATTATGCAGCACATACAGATACAAGGTGTCGCCGCAATTGCCATACACTGGCATTATGCAGCACATACAGATATTGCATTGCTAATAATCTCATTCTGATCCCTACAAACCCCCATAAGCAGGAGATCTCACCATTTTATTATCTATCTGCAGCACATTTACTGCATCTGCCTGTATGCTGATGTAGCGCTGTATTAGTTTGGCTCTATGTATTGAACTGTTGCTACCACTAGAGGGAGACAGAGCCTAGAGACGTTATGGACTAGGCTGGACTGAAAGACTTCATCTCCCAGAGACCTTTGTGAAGAGGACAGAAAGTGGGCATGCTGGCACAAAAGGAGACATCTGGAGCCTCATGCAGGACAAGGGCAGAGCAGCGAGACGAGTAAGACGCATGAAGAACACTGTCCGGGATCACAACCAGGCTGGAGCGCGGCGGAACGAGTCATATCCAGTGCTGGAGATCGGAGACTGAGTGTGCATCATCACATTCCGCTGAGCACCTCTTAGGACAACCAGGTTCCAGAAGTACCTCGAGTAAGGAGGCCGCGGATCGAACTGGAGTGCAGGCGGCGGATCGGTTCCTATTGCGGAGATTCGGCATCGGGACAGCGGATTCGTTGGCACCGGGTTCCAGTCGCGGAGAGAGAGATCCTTTGATCGAGCCATCGGTTCTGGACACTTTGTTCGCCGGATGGGCGAGAGGCCTCAAGGCCCACAGTTCGGAAACGAAAGTGCGCACTTGGTTAATTGCTTCAATTCATAGGGCCCCAACGTTGACTAGTCGAAGATAATTTTGTTAATTCACTGGCCAGTTGAATCTAGTACCCTGGGTACCCTAAGACACCAATTTTTGAGTGGGATTTAAACTCACGAACTGACGGGTATTAACCGTTTCTTTTCCGCCGCGTGTTTTTCCCGCGTTGCGCATCCTTTCAGTTATTCAAAGTTAATGGTCTCGTGCTCCAAAGTATATGTGTATTCAATGCCGCTTTATTGATACAGTAAAGTATATAACCTAGAAAATCCATAACCGTGTGCTGGTGTATAGTAATTCCTAGTGCGGTGAGACTATCCTGGGTTTATTCAGTGGCTCCTATAGGGGTGAGCACTACACGTGGGGGCTCGTCCGGGATTTCTGTCTCCGAGTATACCGCAATTAAAGAGTTAACATGGATCCAGACGTTGCTGCAGAATGGTGTAAGGAGCATAATAGCCAGCTAGGGTTAAGTGTAGTCATGGACATTCCCGCAGACACTTGGGCCGAAGACCAAATTCGCCAAGCCATGGACGCACTGACACCTGATGACCGGGGGTTAATGCTGGACATTAAAGTGAACCCAGAGACTTCTCACACCTATGTTCTTTTTGAGTGGAGAAAGAGTGTGCCAGTGTGTTTTTTTTTTATGGCGGGAGTGTGAAGCTGGCCGACGATGTGGAAGTTCGACTGGTCCAGCCATGTACACCATGTGGTGATCCCGTGAATGTTCCTGCGTCCAGCCCGCTAGCCATGATCGGGCCAGAGTTCATTGTGGCTATCGGGGACTTGCTGGCTAAATGTCAGAAAACCAACCCTCTTTAACTTTGGCTACCGAAGGTTATGAAATTTCTCGGGAAACGCGCCAACTCCGGCGGGAGAAGAAACCTTTTGAGGAATAGGTAGAACAGGCGATGCAGGCTCTAGACGAGTGGGACGTCCCTGAAGCGCAGAAGAAACAGAGAATTACTGAGAGCTTGAAGGGACCTGCGTCAGAGGCTGTTAGAAATCTGAAATTGAGTAAGCAAGACTGTACTGCTCTAGATTACCTAAATATATTACAGGAAGTCTTTGGTGAACAGAAAAGGCTGCTGAGCTCATGTACCAGTACGAACACACCTACCAGCGGAGAGGTGAGAAAATTACTGATTATATGAGGCGCCTGGACAAGATTCTGCACCAAATACTTCAAGAAAGGGGCCGAACCTGCCCTGGTAGATCAGATCAGAATGCGGCAGATATTGAGGGGCGCTCAACCTCTAGACCCTGTGATGTTACAGCTGAAGACCAGAGAAGGTAACAGACAATTGAAATACCTAGAACTGATTCGAGCTGTTAGAGAAGAAGAGGCTCTTCTAAAAGAAAAATTCTTAAGGGGAAAAAGAATCTACGCACAACCCGTGCGGCATAACGAATGTTCGCCGACTGAAGATAATTCGTTGGATGCCTATGGGTCCGAAGTTGACAGACGAGCAGTTTGTTGTTCCTATACCTTCAGAGACTACTGTAAAAGAGTCAACTATTCAGGCTTATGGTGAAATACAGAAGATTGTTCAGAAAGTGCAAGAAGCTCAGGCTGAACTGGAACAGGCGCACACGGACCTGTGCTGGGTAATATTGAAGGTGGCAGAGACACAGACTGATATGCAAAGGTTCCTCACAGATATGCAGACAACAGGAGTTGCTGTGGCCTCTGGCCGGGGTCCTTCAAATGAATCCCCGAGAGAAAGTGCGCTCTGTCTTCAAAGAGAAGATGTTTCAGCTGTGGAGAAATTGGTCATTTCAGAGCACAGTACACGAACCGAAGGCCAGAACGGAAAACAGTTGAAGAGTTCTTGAAGGTATTAGAAGGGCTATTATCTACCTCACAGGCGGGAAACTACAGAGGGCCCTGGTGAGGGAGCAAACTAGGTGCCCAACTGTCAAAAACTGCTCCAATTTTCAAGTCCAAAATGAAAGGCCGGGAGGGTCCAGATCCGAGCCAAAAGCTGTGCCTGCCAGGACCGAAAGCATTACTTCCTTAGTATCCGGTCCTATGTCACGGGAAAGCAATGCACACCCAAAATCTTCACGAGTCAGAAAGGAGGTTAGAGTGCAACAAACTGGGTCTATACCTCCGGCTGCGACAAACAAGTTTCCGGATCAGCTGATGGGTCCTTCGCCCATCATTCCAATCCAAGTGGAAGGGGTTTATACTAAAGCTCTGTTAGATTCAGGTGCTCAAGTGACGTCATTGATTTATCGAGATTTCTATGAGAAACATTTGAAGCACATACCTCTGAAGAAGCTAAAGGACCTTGAAATCTGGGGTATCGGGAATGAGAGGCTTCCCTATGATGGATATCTACAGGTGAAGTTAGAGTTTGCTCAGAGGTCGTCGGACAGTCTGGAAGCTCTGACACCTTGGCCATTGTGTGTCCTCGCCCTTCGGAGGCCAGCCGACGTTCTATGATAGTGGGGACGAATACTGATCTGGTGAGACGTCTTCTAACTCCGATAGTAATGGAAGAAGGTTCTACCAAAGAAGTACATCCAATGTTATGTCCGGTCTATCAAAGAATGGTCGAAGAACAGAGAGCACCTGCCGACGTGTGACGTCTGTGGAGATTGGGAGGAACAGAGAAGGTTCTACAATCAGGTGAAGTGACTGGCTTCCGGGCTTCAGTCAAGTTGAACGGATCACAGCCGGGTCCTTATGTAGTTCTAGAAACTGATCTCACTCATGGGAATGAAGCTGGAGTGGAAGTAATCCCTGAAATAATCTCTAGAAGAGCTTTAAAACGGACGTGGAAGAGTTTCCGTAA
Organism: Leptobrachium leishanense; assembly: GCA_009667805.1. NCBI lineage: Eukaryota > Metazoa > Chordata > Amphibia > Anura > Megophryidae > Leptobrachium > Leptobrachium leishanense. The sequence goes on along the minus strand of CM019068.1, from coordinate 10,599,111 downwards.
GTGTATGTAATGTGTCCGACTCTCCAGTGGTTCTAAAAGCACGAATGTCCATCGGACAAGTGGCTTCTTTTACGCCTCTCTCCCCTACCGATTTTAGGGGGGGCGGAGGAGTGAATAAAGAGGTTCTGGCTGAACGGTTCTATCCGAAAGATGCTCCTATCTCAATTGAATGGAAGAAGCGACTCCAGTCCCAGATCCTGAAGTGGAAAGACCTATTCTCCAAAGATGAGTTCAAAGTGCGATGCGCTAAGAGTACTGAACATCTCATTCGACTTCAGGATGACAAGCCGTTTCGAGAAAGGTCAAGATGGGTTCCACTGGGAGACTTGGATGATCTACGGGAGCAGTTAGCGGATGTCACGTTCCCACGTTCCAACCCTGTCTCCCTGCCCTCTGTATTCCTTATGTCTGTGTTTCCCTGTGCTGCTTTCCCTGACATGCAGCTCAGGGGTTAAGTTTATTGCTTGTTGAGCTTCTGCTGGTGATATGGGCTGATTACTCCCCTATTTAAAGCCATGGGCCCATATCACCATGCTCTTGCATCCTGGTTCACTTCAGCTACAGATTTGTTCCTGAGAGCTCCCTGTTATTCTATCCTAGTTCTTTCTCAGTGTTTCCCCCTTATCTGAGTTTTAGGTTTCTGATTGACTTCCTGGTGTTGACCCTCTGGCCTGGCTGACGGATTTTCTCTGGTGCTATATCCCCGCTTTGGCTCAAGGTATACGGTTTGGTTTTGACCCCTGGCTTATTTATTGACCACTCTTCTGGACATCCCTAGCGGTTCTGTGCTTATCGTATTATATGTTGTGTATCCTTGTAAACCACGGCTTTAGTATATTGAAGTCCTTCCCTGCAAGTTATTGAGTATATCTCCTTTAGGTGTCTGTGTTTTTCCCAGGACTCTGCACGGCTACAAGGTAACCTTTTTCCATTAGTGCAGATTCGGCCATTCTAAGGACCGATCTATCAGTATAGGGCTCCTTCGGTATTAGCCGTGCAGAGGTCCCCAGTGTCTCCTGTGGTTTATTTCCTTATCCTGATTGTTGTGTCACGCATCTCTGCATATAGCGGCTTTTCCTCTTACCTGGGCCCTACTTGGCGCATGCCAGGTACCGCCATAGTGGCTGAACGTGACAGCGGAACTGCAGATAACTAAAGTGATTCAAGAATCTAGGAGTCCGTATGCTTCTCCCATTGTGGTGGTCCGTAAGAAGAATGGTTCTATTCGCCTATGTATAGACTATCGCACGTTGAATCAAAGGACCATTCCTGACCAATATGCTACACCTCGAATAGAAGATGCCTTACAGTGTTTGTCTGGAGCAAAATGGTTTAGTGTACTAGACCTGCGCAGTGTGCAGGGCTGGCCCGTCCATGGAGCAGCGGCTCCAGGCGGCCCTTTGTCAGGGGCGGCATTTTGCCGCCGTGGCATGGAGCACCCGGCCTGGATAAGGCACGGCCCTCCAGCAAGCCATGATACCAGGCCGCGCCCGCCCTTTCACATGAGCGGTCCGGCCCCGCCCCTTTCAGCAGACCAGGCCTGGTGCCTTTTGAAGCCCAGGCCTCCACCGAGCCGACACAGGCCTTGCAGCGAGCCAACCCAGGCCTCAACCGGGCTGGAGCCCGACCCAGGCCTCGCTGGACCCTCCAGGCCCCACCCCTTTCAGTGGACCAGGCCTCGCCGACCCAGGCCTGCAGCGAGCTGACCCAGGCCTCAACCGGGCCCTCCAGCAGGCTGGAGCCCGACCCAGGCCTCAACCGGACCCTCCAGTGGGCTGGAGCCCGACCCAGGCCTCAACCGGACCCTCCAGCAGGCTGGAGCCCAATCAAGGCCTCACCCGGACCCTCCAGCGGGCTGGAGTCCCCGACCAGGCTCAGCGGTGACCAGGGCTGTGTGTGTGTGTGTGTCTGTGTGACTGTATGGGTGTGTGAGTGACTGGGTGTGTGTCTGTGTGACTGTGTGTGTGTGACTGGGAGTGTGTGTGTGTGTGTGTGTGTGTGTGACTATGTGAACATGTGTGAAAGTGGGTTCGGGATATGTTGTCAGGTATATTGGAAGGGAAAAAAGGTAAAATGGATGTCTGTAGCCATTTTGTTTTTAAAGACGGTCTTTTTCTTTCTCCAAATTTCCCTAGTTAGAAATGAACCGAGATTTTTTTTTACAGAGTTCATGGCTGGGTGAGATCTCTTATATTTTTTTAAAAATACCAGACATGAAGGAACCTTAAATGTCTTTGTGTGATATAATGCCCAAGCTAAGTGCTAAGATCTGTCATAATTAAATTTATTGGTCTATTTTAAGTCTTTAAAACAAAAAGATTTTGTTTTTTTGGGGTATAGGAATATAAGAGTTAATATCTTTGTAAGGTAAAATATATTCACAAAATATATGTTTATAATCAAGGTATATTTTATTATATTTACAGTAGAAAATAGATGCTCCAATTTATATTGTAGAGAGTTTAAGTGCTAAATAGTATAATTATTGAAGAATAGATTCTGTTGAGTTAACTAGAAAAGAATTCAACTGATAAAGACTCAGTAAAACTTAGAAAGGAGTGAGGATATAAATCTAATTTTGATATGTAGAGACTAAATGTCTACATTGGGAGAGAGAGGGTCTTTGTTAAGTCAGATTGACCTTTGACACGAGATAAAACATATTAAAAAGAAATGGTGGAATTAATTGAGAAGTGCAACACTGCCTTCTAGAGGATAGCAAATATTTGATATAATGAAGGATATTGCAGTGATGTCAAATTGACTATAATTGAAGCGGCAATGTTGGTTGCAGTCATTCTGACATCCAGAGACTCACACCGCAATGCATTCAGACTTCCAATACACATTCCGAGTTCCGACATTCAGAGATTCACACCGCAATGCATTCAGATTTCCAATACATATGAGAAATTCCGAGATTCCAGGACATGAGGCACTCAAGACTCTCACCAAATCTCTAACTCACATGCATTGATTATCTGATATTGATAATCTTCACACATTCCAAAAACAATATTACATAAGGAATTCCAAGGCACACTCATCAAAATCCAGATTGGAGAGGTAATGTATGAGAGCGATTTAAATTAAGGAATTAATGTAAATATATATATCTGTAGATTTTTGCAACAGATAGACTGAGATTTCTCAGATTCTTGGTAGCTCCAAAAGTCTAAATCTTTCTATTCTCCAGATAGAAATATGAAGAAGTGGAAATAAGGATTTATCCTAAAGAAACTGTTGTAGGATTGATACAAATATATATATATTGAATTTGGAAATTACTGTTATTGAAATTAATAAGCAAGGAATTCTATAACTAGAAATAAAGAGTATTAATTACTAACTGATAAGGTAAATTATATTAATCATATATGCAGTTACTAACAGGAGATACATATATTGCAAAGCTAGTTCTTATGTGCTGATGGATTGTGGTTTATAAATCTTTGTTTATGATATGAGATTTGAAACTTTTTTGTATACGTAATAAATATATATATGTTTTTATCCGATTATTGATTATTGTATTTTTCAAAGCAAAACACCGACAAAAGAATTTAGGAAAATTTCCAGGAAATATAAACGATTGATATTTGTGTCTCGTATAAGTTTCTTATGAAATAATAATCCCTGCCATATTGGAGGCTTGGCTGATAAGTCCAATATATAACGTGTTGTATTCACGTGCAGAGATTATATCCGACAATGTGGTTCTCTGTGATTACACTCGTACACACCGCACGTTACTGTGAGTTTTATTGCCGTAACACACTCATACAGGTCACGTTTTTTGTTTGTTTTTTTGGGGAGGGCAGCATTTCATCCATCGCTCCAGGCAGCACTGCGGCTTGGGCTGGCCCTGGAAGTGGGTATCATCAGATACCAATGCATCCTGAAGACAAAGAGAAGACTGCGTTCATCTGCCCACTGGGGTTCTTTGAGTTTAACAGAATGCCTCAAGGCCTTGTGGGAGCTCCCACCACTTTCCAACGGTTAATGGAGAAGACAGTTGGAGACATGAACCTGATAGAGGTGATAGTGTATCTGGATGACTTAATCGTGTTCCGAAGGACTTTGGAAGAACATGAGCAACAGCTGGAGAATGTCTTGAAGCGGTTCCATGAAGAGGGGTTGAAGCTGTCCTTGGAGAAGTGCCAATTTTGCTTACCTTCGGTCACTTATCTAGGGCATGTCGTCTCTGCAGAAGGCATTTCAACAGATCCTCGAAAGTTTGAGGCCGTAGCTTCCTGGCCTAGACCCCGAAATGTTACTGAACTTCGATCCTTCGTGGGATTCTGTTCATATTAGCGAAGATTCGTGGGTGGGTTCGCCAAGATAGCTCAACCTTTGAATAAACTCCTGCGAACAGAAGAAGTTGGAGAAGGCTCAGTGACTCATAATCGGTATTTGTCTACTCAAGGGCCTAGGAAGGCCCGAGAATCGATCCAAGAAGAATGGACGGGTCCGTGTGAGAGTGCCTTCCTGAAACTGAAGGAGAGTCTAACTCGAGCTCCTGTCCTGGCCTACGCTGATCCTCATAAGCCGTACGAATTGCATGTGGACGCCAGCAGAGAAGGTCTAGGGGGGAGTATTGTATCAAGAATATGATGGTCTGCTGAGGCCTGTAGCGTATGTAAGCCTTACGCCTTCAGAGAAGAACTATCCTACCCACAAATTAGAGTTCCTGGCCTTGAAGTGGGCGGTAGTAGACAAGCTAAAAAATTACCTCCTATGGGGCTGAATTTGTGATAATGACCAATAACAATCCTCTTACGTACGTTCTTACTACTGCGAAACTGGATGCAACAGGACATCGGTGGTTGGCCGCTTTGTCAGGGTTTCGGTTTAGCCTTAAGTATCGCCCTGGAGTAAATAATCGCGATGCCGATGCTTTGTCAAGAAGGCCTTATAATACAGAATGGACTCGGTTGACTCCTGACGGGGTGCAAGCCTTATGTCAAGGGGTGGAGCGCCGGGTCAAGGGAGCGATTGGGGCAGAAGCTATAGGAGTTATGGCTGCAGGCGTTCCAGAACATTACTGTAATCCCACGCAATTGAGGAGTGAAAGCCTACCTACTCTCACAAAACCGGACCTGAGAGCAGATCAAGCTGAAGATCCTCTGATTGGATTGACAATGAAAGCTATGAACGCAGGTCAAAGGGGATTTCTGCTAATTCCCCCGAAGGAGCCCGATTGGTCTATAAAGAATGGGAGCGGCTGAAGATGCTGGATGGGGTGGTCTACCGAAGGGGCCCCTCAAATAATGCCGAAGAAACACAATTGTTCCTCCCAGAAAAGCACAGAGAAAGTGTGTTGAGAGCATTACACGATGATCATGGAAATTTGGGAGCAGATAGAACTTTTAAACTGGTGCGAGACAGATTCTATTGGACCTGCATGAGATATCTGAAGTTCTAGAGGATGTATCCATAGATTACGGTTCCATGCCTTCACTGGAAGGTTCATACTCTGATGAAGTGTCTGCTCCAATTGCAGACGAGAGAATTGAGCCTGTAAATGTGACCCTTCCACCCGAAGAGGAGATTATTGAATCTGAGTCCAAACGTTCAATACGGCCTCCTCAGAGTCTCACGTATGATTTCACCGGAACATAGCACAGAAGAAGAGGTTACAACTGTGCGAAGGCTGCCTGAAGTGTCTGCTATGCTTGTTGAAGTAGCTAGCGAGTTTAGGGGGGGGGAGTGTAGCGCTGTATTAGTTTGGCTCTATGTATTGAACTGTTGCTACCTAGAGGGCGACAGAGCCTAGAGACGTTATGGACTATGCTGGACTGAAAGACCAGAGACCTTTGCAAAGAGGACAGGAAGTGTGCGTGCTGGCGCAAAAGGAGACATCTGAAGCCTCGTGCAGGACAGGGGCAGAGCGAGCTGAGCAGCGAGACTACTATTTATTTATTTATTTATAAAGGATTTTACCAGGAAGGATACATTGAGATTTCTCTCGTTTTCAAGTATGTCCTGGGTTCGAGAACATTGAAGTGTTACAGAAATACAAAATAGTAAAATGCAAGATATTAACACAAGACCAAATCTACAGATTAACAGAAAAATAAATATGGAGGAAATAAAGTCATTATGTTACATGTTTACAGGTGCATTTCGTATTGAGGTATGTTAATAGGGAAGTCTTAAGGGACTTTAGACTGGGGGAAGATTTGACGGTGTCTGGGAGGTTATTCCATATTTGCGGCGCTCTGTAGGAAAATGAGGATCGAGCCATTTTCTTTTTGTATTGCGGTATTGCAAGTAAGGTGCTGGTCCTGGATCTGAGGTTATAGGATGAGGGAGCTGCCGGGGGAAGCAGCATATTCAGGTAGGGTGGCAGCTTCCCAGAAAAGCTCTTAAACACCAGGTTGGAAAGGTGAAGGGTGAGTCTAGAGTCCAGTGATGGCCAGTTTAGCTCTTTTAACATGTCACAATGGTGGGTCATGTAGTTACATTGTAGCACAAAGCGACAGAATGAGTTATACAATGTAGTAAGTTTCTGGAGGTGTTTTTGTGGGGCGGCTGCATACACTACATCTCCATATTCAATGGCTGGCATAAGCATTTGTTATACAATCTGCTTTCTTACCGCGGGGCTCAGGCAGGATTTGTTTCTGTACAGGGCACCTAGTTTGGGGTAGAGTTTAGATGAGAGTTTTTCGATGTGGGGGCCAAAAGATAGATTTGGGTCTAACCACATACCTAGGTATTTGAGAGAAGTGACTGTGGTCAGCGTGCCATTTGATTTTGTCCCAACACATAGATGGGGTGTTTGCAATTTGTGTAGTTTAGGTGCGGTTCCAAAGAGCATCGTAACAGTTTTGTCAGTATTTAGTTATAGTTTGTTATCTTTGATCCACTTTTCTCCCTCTGTGAATTGTTCTTGCAGCACGGCCTCCAGCTGTGGGAGATTTGGTTTGCTGGTATAGATTACAGTGTCGTCTGCGTACATGTGTACAGTTGAGGCTTTGCAGACATTGGGCAGATCGTTTTTGAATATTGTGTATAGCAGGGGGCCGAGTATCGAGCCTTGTGGTACACCGCACGTGACTGGGAGGCGAAGGGAAGTGCTATCAGACACATATGATTGGAACCAGGTTAACGTACTATCACCAATACCAGAGTTTTTAAGTTTTTGTAATAGGATGCCATGGTCTACTGTGTCAAAAGCCTTGGCAAAATCAAGGAAGATGGCTCCAGTTAGATTTCCTTGTTCCATGCCCGCTTGGATATCATTGCAAACTTTTAAAAGGGCAGTTGTAGTTGAAATGGTTTGGACGAAAGCGTGATTGATCTGGGGTTAAATAGTTCTGATACTGATAATAATCACGTAATTGAGTGTAGACACATTTTTCCAGAATTTTTGACATTACAGGGAGCAGTGATATTGGGCGGTAGTTGGATACCAAAGTATTGTCTCCACTTTTATGGATAGGTACCACCCTTGCAGTCTTCCAGAGTTTGGGTATGTATCCAGTCGCCAGTGATTCATTAATCAGGGTTGCGACAGGTTTTGCAATTGCTGGTGCACTGATTTTCAGCAGCATTGCTGGGATTTGATCAGGTCCAGACTGGTATTTCATTTTTTGGTTATGGAGAAGTTTAGTGTTGGCACTGACAGGCACTGGCCTAAAACTGAATTTCTCTGGGTTACGGGGTCTTTGCACTGTTGGTGGGTCCTGACCTGCGTGCGGCCTTTCAGATTGCGTGTCATTTCCTAGCTTAGCAATCAGGGTGGTGGCGCATCCAACAAAATAATTATTAAAAGCATTTGCTACATCCAGGGGGTGTTGTACAGTTTGGTTGTTTACTTTTAAAGCAGCTGGTTGGGAGTGGATGGGGGGTGCTTGTATGTTACTTATGATTTTCCAAAAATTTCTGGGGTTTGATATGTTATTGTTTAAATTTTCATTGAAGTATTGGGCTTTAGCCATTTTTGTTTGTTTTGTGCATTCATTCCGGCATTTTCGGTATTCACAGTGATCGTTCATGGATCCAGTACTCTTGAACTTTGACCACAGGGAGTCTCTAAACTGTTACATATGCAAGACGCATGAAGAACACTGTCCAGGATCCCAACCAGGCCGGAGCCCGGAACGAGGCATATCCAGTGCTGGAGATCGGAGACTGAGTGTGCATCATCGCGTACCGCATTCTGCTGAGCAGCTCGGAGGACAACCAGGTTCCAAAAGGACCTCGAGTAAGGAGGCCGCGGATCGAACGGGAGTGCAGGCGGCGGATCGGTTCCTGTTGTGGATATTCGGCATCGGGACAGCGGATTCGTTGGCACCAGGTTCCAGTCGTGGAGAGAGATCCTTTGGTCGAGCCATCGGTTCTGGACACTTTGTTCACCGGATGGGTGAGAGGCCTCAAGGCCCACGGTTCCGAAACGAAAGTGCGCACTTGGTTAATTGCTTCAATTCACAGGGCCCCAACGTTGACTAGTCAAAGATAATTTTGTTCATTCACTGGCCAGTTGAATCTAGTACCCTGGGTACCCTAAAACACCAATTTATGAGCCTTTTGAGCGGGACTTAAACTCACGAACTGAGGGGTATTCACCGATTCTTTTCCACCGCGTGTTTTTCCCGCTTTGCGCATCCTTTCAGTTATTCAAAGTTAATGGTCTCGTGCTCCAAAGTATATGTGTATTCAATGCCGCTTTATTGATACAGTAAAGTGTATATAACCTAGAAAAATCCATAACAGTGTGCTGGTGTATAGTAATCCCTAGTGCGGTGAGACTATCCTGGGTTTATTCAGCGGCTCCTACAGGGGTGAGTGATACACTGATAATGCAGACCCTGTGTAAGCAGGAGATCTCACCATTTTATTATCTGTCTGCAGCACATTTACTGCATCTGTCTGTATGCTGATAATGCAGACCCCGTGTAAGCAGGAGATCTCACCGTTTTTTATTATGTCTTAGCACATTTATTGACACACAGGCCATTTCTGCCTGTATGCTGATAATGCAGACCCCGTGGGACACTGTTCCAGATAAGGGACACCATCTAGAGTTTAGAACCTTTCATCCCAGTGATATTTCTGAATTGCATAAAATCTTAAAAATGAGCCAATTCACCTAATTTACATTTTTTTTCTATCTCTGAATAATAATTTCTATGCAAAATTTCACTCTGTATTTAACCGTTCGCTGCTGATCTCATGCTTCAAATAAATCTTATGATAAAAATGGTTTTCAAAAAAAGAGTGCTAGGTAGTGAAGAGGTTACTTAATACTCCAGGGAACTTGAGGACGTCCCAGCACTCTGCATAATGTTAGACGGGCTTAACGAGAGAAATCTGGGCTGCGGAGACGGCAGCAACATATAGTCAGCGTGGGAGAATGACTCCAACACCAACTCCTTCAGTCGAGGAGCACAGAGAGAAACCTCTCGTCTTCCATCCTGGAAACGCGCATAACAAACATACAAATTATCCTGAGTAAGTAACGAGCGTAACGGGCGATTGATGCTGCTGTTTAATGCAAACTCAATTTAGGTATAATTACTTGATTGGCCATGACGGTTATGTCTTTCCCACTGGATAAACCATGTGCAGCCTCTGCTGAGGTCAGAGTTAGTTTATATCGGAAGCACATGTCTTTCTTTATATTTCTCTACCATAAGGTCAACTGCAGATGTTTCAAACCTTTGGTATCGCTGTACTATCTGCTGTAGTCCCACCTGTCCAATCCTGCCACCCAGTCGCTGGTGTTTTATTCTGCCCTCCCACCCAGTCCATGTCCTAATCTTATAACCTCCCATCCAGTCCTTATCCTAATTTTATAACCTCCCACCCAGTCCTTGTCCTAATCTTATAATCTCCCACCCAGTCCTTGTCCTAATTTTATAACCTCCCTCCCAGTCCTTGTCCTAATCTTATAACCTCCCACCCAGTCCTTGTCCTAATTTTATAACCTCCCACCCAGTCCTTGTCCTAATCTTATAACTTCCCACCCAGTGCATGTCCTAATCTTATACCCTCCCACCCAGTCCTTGTTCTGATTTTATACCCTCCCACCCAGTCCTTGTTCTGATCTTATACCCTCCCACCCAGTCCTTGTTTTGATCTTATACCCTCCCACCCAGTCCTTGTTCTGATCTTTATACCTCCCACCCAGTCCTTGTTCTGATCTTATACCCTCCCACCCAGTCCTTGTTCTGATCTTATACCCTCCCACCCAGTCCTTGTTCTGATCTTATACCCTCCCACCCAGTCCTTGTTCTGATCTTATACCCTCCCACCCAGTCCTTGTTCTGATCTTATACCCTCCCACCCAGTCCTTGTCCTAATCCTCTAATTTCCCACCCAGTACTTTAGGAAATTGTAAGATTAGATAATTTTATAACTCTCCTTTCCAGCTGCTCCAAGTCCAAGCTTCTGGTCCTTCCTCATGCAATCCCTGCTATATTTTACCTGGGCACCAGCTCCACACCCCCCCCCCGCTCCTTTCTGTTTCAGTTACCCTTGTCAATTAATTAGATTGTAAACTCACGTGACGTCTGGCCAAGCACCTTTTATAAAGTGCTGTATTAGCAGGACCATTCACCTACAGGCAGGGCCATCCGTTCCTCATGTATCCTTATCTATTATGTTTTGTGTTTCCCCATTGTAAAGCTCTACGGAATCTGTTGGTGCTTTATAAATGCTGTGTCTGTTACTATGTACATTTTGTGACACTGATGCATTATTCCACAGAGAGAGCCCTCTGTTTGTTCGAGGGGTGGTTTAAAAGGAAGGATAAAATCAATGAAATAAAGATGCTACGACAAAAATATTATTCTTCAAATTATTTAGAGCAGTATTACAAAGCTGGTGCTAACTTAACCAGAGCTGTTGCAAACTTACCCGAGCCATTATAGCCTATGGAGTTGTTAAGTTTACAACAGCTCTGGTTAAGTTAGCACCAGTTTTATAATACTGCCCTTAGTATTTTACCAGGAAGGATACATTGAGATTTGTCTTGTTTTCAGTATGTCCGGGGTTAAATAAAGCTTGTTTATTCAGTGTAGCAACAGCTGGGGTTTACTGGTCTCCAGCTTGTGGATCAGACCTGAGCCAGTTACAGCGTCTGTCCCTTCTCTCCAGTCAAGCAGATCCGCAGCAGCTTTTCTTCTCTCACAACCCTCAGCCAGAACTTGAGCGCTGTATAATTCTATGTATCTTTCCCCAAACATCAGACACAGCTTAATGCAGGGAAGAAGAATGATCTTTAATCTGAAATGGGGAGCAGTTTTTTGGGAAACCGGGAGGGGGAGGTACAATGTCACAATCATCTGAATACATTGTCGACATGAGAATACAGAAAGCTGATTAGTTACACTAGACAAGATTAGGAAACCAACAGCATCAGATCCATTTACAGTCACTCACAAACCGTAGGGACAAACGTTCTTAAAAGGATTAGTAAAACCGACAAAATTCTTAAACAGCCAGTTTTAAGATAACAAGACATTTAACAACATTAACCCTTATGGTTATTGTAAAGCGCTGCGGAAACTGTTGGCGCTATATAAATGATGACCATAATAATATGCCCACTTAAGCCCACTGTCTGTTAGCATTGGCTTTGCCACATTGGTCTGAGGTCCATTGGCAGGAGGCCTGGTTCCACACTTCTCCAACATGCACCGAGGCCATGCATAGTGTGAGCAACAATGCCAAGGATGGTGCGGGCACAATGATGGAGCTTCGGTTACATTCAGCATTTCTCGTCATAATAGCGACCAGTCTCTGCGCATGTTTTCAAGCGGAGAACCCACTTTTCAAGTCATTTCAGAAAATCTTCTGCCAACGTAGCTTCATCTCCAGTGACCATTGCCCTGCATTCGCCAGACTTCCCATCTTCCTCGTCAACAGGACGAGGAACTTTTTGGCAAACTGATCTGGAGAAGTCTTTGTTCTGTGTCCAACAAATGTTGAACCCAGCGGGAAACATATCTTGGTGAAGTCCAACTCATCATGAAGAATCCTTGGCATGTTTGTTTTTGGGATGCCGGTTTCTTCCACAAGCTTCTGAAAATGGTTTGTGGTTCTTCATACACAAATTCCTTCACCCTGGCCTCCACTGTTTCATCCTTGGACATGTCTCCCTGTATTGGTTCATGTCCCCAGCTCAGCCGGCCTTGAGGCTCCGGTGCATCCCTGATTACGAAGATGGATTTTGAGGTCTTCAAAGCACAAAGAATCTACAGTGACTTTGATAGAGCGATTCTATGTGACGACCTCTGCCAATTTTTGAGTCTCCTCACGTCTCCATGATCGTCTGTGGGATATCAATTTTTTTACAAGTATCAGAAGGATTAGGCTTTCTTTTTAAAAATTCGAGTTGGCTTCATTACTTTTATTTGTTACGGTGTTGTTTGTTACGGTGTTAGTTGTTTGTTACAGTGTTTGTTGTTACGGTGTTTGTTACGGTGTTAGTTATTTGTTATGGTGTTTGTTACGGTGTTACGGTGTTAGTTGTTATGGTGTTTGTTACGGTGTTGTTACGGTGTTTGTTACTGTGTGTGTTACGTTGTTAGTTGTTTGTTACGGTGTTAGTTACCGTGTTACAGTGTTGTTTGTTACGGTGTTAGTTACGGTGTTGTTTGTTATTAGTGTTAGTTACCGTGTTACGGTGTTAGTTACGGTGTTGTTTGTTACGGTGTTAGTGTTTGTTACGGTGTTAGTTACGGTGTTGTTACGGTGTTAGTAGTTTGTTACTGTGTTGTTTGCGATGCTATTGTGGTTAGATATAGATTTATTTATTTTTCGTATCAACTTTGAAAATAAATGGAACATTCTACTAAACACATTGGTTCGATTTGGTTTTTGGGGGGCAGCTTCCCTGCTGTTATCTTTGGGGGGTCCTGATGCTGCTGGTAGAGCAGGGTCAACACTTGCAAGGTTTCGGTTTGCTTCCAGGACATCCGGATCGATTGAATGGGTCCTTCGTGGCCATTCTCCTGGTCCTGGCTCGAGCAGAGCCATTTGTTGCCGCCCAGTGGAAGTGATCAGGATACAAACTATTTCACGGCGTTAACAGCTTTGCACATTCTTTCTGCACAGACCGCGGCCAATGAAAACAAAGCCAAGGGATCTTCGCAAAGCATCTGGAACATGTGGGGAGCGCGATATCTACCTCTGTTAATTACTGGAACGTTACTGTGTTTAGAAAGGCCGGACACGTTTACGGGCTGGGAATGGACGCCGGGGGATTGAGGTAGAGCTGCTTTGCTGTGTTATGGGTAGTATTGCAATCAGTGCAAAGTCTGCCCATCGGTGGCAAAGAATGGGGAACGCGTGTCGGAAATGTGATCCATGGGTCTGGTTTTACATCGATGTGGATCCACAGGACCAACGGTCAAAAAAACAAATGAACGAGCGAATTGGCGAAACAAATTATATTTTCCTAATTCTACTCCCAGAAACCAATCAACAGTTTGCATCATCTGATTCTGCAGAGATGAGATATGGTCCACCCCCCCCCTCCCCAGCAACTGAAGAACTGGAATGTGTAGGAAAAGAAACGTGAAAGTTTTTATTCAATGACTGTTGTTGTGAGCTGCGATCTTCTGACTGGCAAAGATGGTGAGGGAGATCCTGGCTGGTATGGACGGTGAGGGAGCTCCTGGCTTGTACGGACGGTGAGGGAGCTCCTGACTGGTACGGACGGTGAGGGAGCTCCTGGCTGGTACGGATGGTGAGGGAGTTCCTGGCTTGTATGGACGGTGAGGGAGCTCCTGGCTGGTATGGACGGTGAGGGAGCTCTTGGCTGGTATGGACGGTGAGGGAGCTCTTGACTGGTATGGACGGTGAGGGAGCTCTTGACTGGTATGGACGGTGAGGGAGCTCCTGACTGGTATGGACGGTGAGGGAGCTCCTGACTGGTATGGACGGTGAGGGAGCTCTTGGCTGGTATGGACGGTGAGGGAGCTCTGGCTGGTATGGACGGTGAGGGAGCTCTTGGCTGGTATGGACGGTGAGGGAGCTCTTGGCTGGTATGGACGGTGAGGGAGCTCTTGGCTGGTATGGACGGTGAGGGAGCTCTTGGCTGGTATGGACGGTGAGGGAGCTCTTGGCTGGCATTGATGGTGCGGGGGCTCCTGAAGAATTTCTGCTCTCTCCTTATATCCCTAAAGGGTAGACCTCCCTGATAATACGAATAGGAGTGATTTTATGGTATGGACTCCGGCTTTCAGGGTGATCCTAATCAGCTGATAATATGCTGGACAATGGCACAACATTAAGGGGACGTCACGTCTTCTCTCACCAAGCCCTTGTACATGACACAAAACCCAATTATTTGCTATTTCCGCTATCACCAAAGAAGAAAGCTCATAGTACAGGTGTCAACAAATTGGGAACCCTGTATATTTTGGGACTATGCATCCCATCAGGTTCAGTCACTCCAGCATGGCTGGGCCTCTTGGGAAATGTAGTTCCTGGAGTACCTTGGTTGCTGCCTTTAAGTCCAAACTATCCAGATATTCCATGAAGCGCATGTAACCGCTTCATATTAAATCACTGTATCTGTAATCGTGTGGCTCCTCATGATCGACTGGGATTTGCCCGGCTCGATGTCACCAGGCTCCGTGTCACCAGGCCCCGTGTGTTTTCCTGCAGTGAGGGCTTTATATGTGGAAAAAAACAGACTCTGTCCAGCTGTAACAACCATGCTGACTCTGTGCTAATAAATGAGGGGATGAGAGACCCTGACTTCCTCTGGAAAATGCATGATGTCACAGATACAGCTGTTAATGGGCTTAGAAAGGTCACTCCTATTAATTAGAAATGAGCCAATAAAAATAAACAAATATATGGAATTCTGAAAGCGATCATCATCGAAAAGCCTAAATAAACCCCCCAAAAAACAACAGGATTAAACAGACCTGGTGGAAACAATGTGTCTGTATCTCATGATAACAGTGTGTGTCTGATATAACCATGTACAGTTGTGTTCAAAATTATTCAACCCCCAATGCTGTAAAGGGTTTTAGGGAATTTAGTGTATATTTGTAATTGTATTCAGAATGAAATCCTACAAGGACTTTTTAAAGAACCATATGCAACTAAAATGACATCAATTGGTTTTGTAATACAGTAGTAAATGTTTCTTTTGTGAATTCTTCATTGACACAATTATTCAACCCCTTAAAGACTACCACTCTGAAGAACAGAGGTTCATTCAAGTGTTTTCAATCAGGTATTGAAAACACCTGTGGATGTCACGGAGCAGCAATAAAGCATAATAAGCAACAATTAGGCAGCTTTAAAATGACTGTGATACTCAGCTCCTTCTAGACATTTACTGGTGTGGTTACAAACATGGTGAAGTCAAGAGAATGGTCCAGGAAGACAAGAGAAGAGGTGATTACTCTTCACAGGAAGGGCAATGGCTATAAGAAGATTGCAAAGATGTTAAACATACCAAGAGAGACCATAGGAAGCATCATTCGCAAATTCAAGGCAAAGGGCACTGTTGAAACGCTACCTGGTCGTGGCAGAGAAGAAGATGCTGACTTTGACTGCTGTGCGCTACCTGAAGCGTAGAGTGGAGAAAAGTCCCCGTGTGACTGCTGAGGAACTGAGAAAAGATTTGTCAGATGTGGGTACTGAAGTTTCAGCTCAGACAATACGGCGCACACTGCGTAATGAAGGCCTCCATGCCAGAACTCCCAGGCGCACCCCCTTGCTGTCTCCAAAGAATAAGAAGAGTCGACTGCAGTATGCCAAAAGTCATGTGGACAAACCACAGAAGTTTTGGGATAGTGTTCTGTGGACTGATGAAACAAAATTAGAACTGTTTGGGCCCATGGATCAACGCTATGTTTGGAGGAGGAAGAACAAGGCCTATGAAGAAAAGAACACCTTGCCTACTGTGAAGCATGGCAGGGGGGGGCAAATCATGCTTTGGGGCTGTTTTGCTTCTGCAGGTACAGGGAAGCTTCAGCGTGTGCAAGGTACCATGAATTCTCTTCAGTACCAGGAGATATTGGATGACAATGTGATGCAGTCCGTCACAAACCTGAGGCTTGGGAGACGTTGGACCTTTCAACAGGACAATGATCCCAAGCATACCTCCAAGTCCACTAGAGCATGGTTGCAGATTAAAGGCTGGAACATTTTGGAGTGGCCATCGCAGTCACCTGATTTAAATCCGATTGAGAACCTCTGGTGGGATTTTAAAGAAAGCAGTTGCAGTGCGCAAGCCTAAGAATGTGACTGAACTGGAGGCTTTTGCCCATGACGAATGGGTGAAGATACCCGTAGATCGCTGCAAGACACTTGTGTCAAGCTATGCTTCACGTTTAAAAGCTGTTAGTTACAACATCCTTTTACAGTTATAAGTACTAAGATTGAATGTCACTTGGGGGTTGAATAAAACTGATAATGATGTGAGCACAGAAAAGACATTTGTGCTTATTTCATTATAAATGTTATGTTATATTTGTCTGACCTACACGTGCCTCTTTGATTTAATTGTAAGCAAGATGACTGAATGATCAAAATCAATGTCAAACTGGCCAAAACACTCAATTTCAGTGGGGGTTGAATAATTTTGAACACAACTGTATCTCATGACAGCAGAGCCTGGACTGCAACATCCACCAGCATGACTGG
This sequence comes from Leptobrachium leishanense, assembly GCA_009667805.1. Taxonomy (NCBI): domain Eukaryota; kingdom Metazoa; phylum Chordata; class Amphibia; order Anura; family Megophryidae; genus Leptobrachium; species Leptobrachium leishanense. The sequence goes on along the minus strand of CM019068.1, from coordinate 10,582,488 downwards.
TTTGGCAGTGGGTCAGTAATGGTGTGGGGTGGCATTTCTTTAGGGGCCGCACAGCCCTCCATGTGCTCGCCAGAGGTAGCCTGACTGCCATTAGGTACCGAGATGAGATCCTCAGACCCCTTGTGAGACCATATGCTGGTACGGTTGGCCCTGGGTTCCTCCTAATGCAAGACCATGCTAGTCCTCATGTGGCTGGAGTGTGGCAGCAGTTCCTGCAAGACGAAGGCATTGATGCTATGGACTGGCCCACCCGTTCCTCAGACCTGAATCCAACTGAGCACACCTGGAACATCATGTCTCGCTCCATCCACCAACGCCACGTTGCACCACAGACTGTCCAGGAGTTGGGGGATGCTTTAGTCCAGGTGTGGGAGGAGATCCCTCAGGAGACCATCCGCCACCTCATCAGGAGCATGCCCAGGCGTTGTAGGGAGGTCATACAGGCACGTGGAGGCCACACGCACCACTGAGCCTCATTTTGACTTGTTTGAAGGACATTACATCAAAGTTGGATCAGCCTGTAGTGTTGTTTTCCACCTTAATATTGAGTGTAACTCCAAATCCAGACCTGCATGGGTTAATCAATTTGATTTCCATTGATAATGTTTGTGTGATTTTGTTGTCAGCACATTCAGTGACACAATGTAACGACCCCAGTGTTTAATAATAAGATTTCATTCATTCACATCGAGCAGGTCTTAGGTTTGTGTCCCTTTATGTTTTTGAGCAGTGTATAATGAACATTAAAAAGCTCAGCCGCCAGAGACGATTTCTCAGCCAAATTTTTATCAGGAATCAAAATGCTGGTAATCTCGAATTTTAATCTACTGAACCAAAAAAACGCTGAAAAGGGGAAAAAAAAAAAAAAGGTCCCGAGTTAAAGCGAGGTCAAAATGCAAAAAATACAAAGCGCGAAATGAGTTCGTGACTACATTTCTTTTTCCAAAAATCGGCCTGTTTTCCCTCGAAATCACTCCTGTTATATACTTTGTAGAGACCAGGGTCGATTTATTATTATTATTTTTTTCCATATACATATTTTTTTCCAGCAGCTGTAATATATTCAGGGCGTTTTCCTGATTCGTTGTTGTTCTAACTTGGCCGGGTCAGAAGGAGGATCATCTCAAACCTCCAAGCAGAGCTGATTGCTCATTCCATTCCTCTGTCGCTGCACAATGACTTTTTATTTATTGATTTTTAAATTAAAGGACCAAAAGTGAAGCTGGAGAGAGAGATCAGGGGCCGGCGAAGCACCGACCACCGAGTTATAATTTCAAGTTGCCTTTATTATCCTCCAAACCTAGTGTATATATATATATATATATCGTCACCCCCCCCCCCCAACATTTCTGTCCCCCTCCTAATGCTTCCAGAGAAGCAATATTGGAACAGAAACCAGATTAATATTTAAATCTGAGGAAAAAAACAACATAATAGATTTTATTTACATTTTACAAATGACTTGAATGATATAAAAGTTCTGTTTGTATCAAATTTATACTTTTAAGCCAATATTTACTCTTTATTTCATTACTGAGGAACAATAGTGAGGCTTTAATGTTACATATGGCTTTTGTTCTGTGTATCCATGGAAGATTGCCATACCCACTCTGCCATACGTGGTATTCACCAAAGAGTGATGCCATAGCCAGGACACTATACACGTGACTTGCAACCATAAACGGACAGACACAGACAGTGGGGTCGCGTGGGGGGGGACCTCGGGGGCGGTCGCCCCGGGCGCAATTTTCTTAGTGGTTCAAATTTCTTTTGAAATTTTGCACCCCTAATATTTTTCAACAGGGATCAGCAAGGTGTCTGCTCACGGACACTGGTGCTGCCTGTTTTACAGTGCCGGTGGTGACTTAGCGTCCGGAATGGAGGACCAGGACAAAAAATTCTGTCCAGACTCCTCCTTAACACTGACATGAGTCACGTGAAGCAGCGCAGCATTATCCGATGGTACACTGACCCTGTACCACACTTGTCAGCCCCCTTGAAGCCCTGTGCCAGCCCCCCCCCTGCTGACAGCTCTGCAGCCGCTGAACAGGAAGGAGGGCGGAAGGCGCCTGACCTGCAGCACATTTCAAATCAGGTCTCCACTAAGCCTCCTGGACAGCTATCCCCCCGGGCCACCAGCAACTCCGAGCAGGTAGGCGACACCAGAGCAGCGTGAGCAACACACAGTGAGGGGGTACTTGGAGAGGGTGACTGGAGGTTCAGGGAGTGAATGACTGGGAATACTAGGAGAGTGACTGGGGGTACTGGGAGAAAGTGGGGGTACTGGGAGAGAGCATGAGTGACTGGGGGTACTGGGAGAGAGAGTGACTAGGTATAGTGTGAGTGTGGAACTATGCTAGGGTATACTGAAACACGGTGACCGGTAGCAGTGGTGTAGCGTTGAGGGCATGTTTGTTTCATTTTTTTAGATCAGTATTTTGTTAATATACAATACATGCGCTTGTGGGGTAACGAGGGTCAATACTCTACTGGTAGAAGGGAATCAGGGTGTGTTACCGTGTCCACAGGTTGGGGGCGCAAAATTCTTGCCTTGCCCCGGGCGATGACAACCCACTCTACGCCGCTGGGCAAACAAAGTCGGACACAGCAACAAACAGACAAAAAAGGCAGAATGTATGAGGAGCCACACAGGGTATGATTAACGGCACCTGGTATGAGGAGCAGCACAGGGTATGAGTAATGGCACCTGGTATGAGGAGCGGCACACGGTATGAGGAGCGGCACACGGTATGAGGAGCGGCACACGGTATGAGGAGCGGCACACGGTATGAGGAGCGGCACACGGTATGAGGAGCGGCACACGGTATGAGGAGCGGCACATGGTATGAGGAGCAGCACAGGGTATGAGGAGCGGCACAGGGTATGAGGAGCGGCACAGGGTATGAGGAGCGGCACACAGTATGAGGAGCGGCACACGGTATGAGGAGCGGCACACGGTATGAGGAGCAGCACAGGGTATGAGAAGCGGCACAAGGTATGAGTAACGGCACAAGGTATGAGGAGCAGCACACAGTATGAGGAGCGGCACATGGTATGAGGAGCAGCACAGGGTATGAGAAGTGGCACAAGGTATGAGTAATGGCACAAGGTATGAGGAGCAGCACAGGGTATGAGTAACGGCACAAGGTATGAGGAGCAGCACATTGTATGAGTAACGGCACAAGGTAATGGCACAGGGTATGAGGAGTGGCACATTGTATGAGGAGCGGTACAGGGTATGAGTAACGGCACCTGGTATGAGGAGTAGCACAGGGTATGAGTAACGACACAGGGTATGAGGAGTGGCACACAGTATGAGGAGTGGCACATGGTATGAGGAGCAGCACAGGGTATGAGTAACGGCACAAGGTATGAGGAGCAGCACATTGTATGAGTAACGGCACAAGGTAATGGCACAGGGTATGAGGAGCGGCACATGGTATGAGGAGTGGTACAAGGTATGAGGAACTGCACTGAGTATGAGAAGCGGCACAGGGTGGGAGAAGCTGCACAAGTGATTAAGAGCAGCACAAGGTATGAGGAGCAGCATAAGGGATAGGAAGCGCAAGTGATGAGATAAAGCAGGAGGTTGGATGAGTGAGGTGCAGCACAGAAGAGGAGCAGACTGGCTAATGTCATCTGGATTTTACTTTCCTTGTCCAAAGCCTTTTCATTTTTAAGTCCAGAGCCAGACGTCCCGTTGCTTCTCTTAGGGGTCGTGTGCCTTTACTCCAGCGTTGCCCCTCAGTCACACAGGGGTTGTGCTGATTAAACACAGCGTGAGGTGCGCGGGGCCGTCTATATATACACAGCACAGACACAGGCATTCGTGGGTTAATTTGCCTGTGTATACAGGAATTATAAATGCATTGTTAGTGTCATTTAATATTATGATCTGTTTAATGTCACATCGTTACTTTCACATATCTATAACTATAAAACCGAATTTCTGTCGCCTCACATCCGGTTTCTGTTGGCTGCGCACGCAGCCAACAGAAACCCGATACGCAGCGTCGGACAGACGCTGGATGCGCGCGCAGCATCTACCCGTCAGCCGCGCGCATCCAGGAGAACAGGATGCGCACGCAGCAGCCGGGTAGAGCCTGCAGCAGCCTGTTCTCCTGGATGCGCGTGCGGCCAACTTCTGTGATCTGGGGGCAAATATACCCATGTGAGCTAGGGGCAATTATACCCATGTGAGTTGGGGGACAATATATACATCCATGTGAGCTGGGGGCAAATATACCCATGTGATCTGGGGGCAAATATACCCATGTGAGCTGGGGGCAATTATACCCATGTGAGCTGGGGGCAAATATACCCATGTGAGCTGGGGGACAATATATACATCCATGTGAGCTGGGGGCAAATATACACACGCAGTCTATTGCCGTCTGCTGCAAGCGCATCTGGCTCTACAGGATGCGCGCGCAGCCTCTACCCGGCTGCTGCGCGCGCATCCTGTTCTCCTGGATGTGCGCGGCCAACGGGTAGAGGCCGCGCGCAGATCCAGCTTCTGTGAGCTGGGGTCATATATACCCATGTGATCTGGGGGCAATTATACCCATGTGAGCCGGGAGCAAATATACCCATGTGAGCGGGGGGCATTATATACCCATGTGAGCTGGGGGCAATTATACCCATGTGAGCGGGGGGCATTATATACCCATGTGAGCTGGGGGCATTATATACCCATGAGAGCTGGGGGCAATTATACCCATGTGAGCCGGGAGCAAATATACCCATGTGAGCTGGGGGCATTATATACCCATGTGAGCTGGGGGCAAATATATCCATGTGAGCTGGGGCAATATATATACCCATGTGAGCTGGGGCAATATATATAAACCCATGTGAGTTGGGGTATATATATCCATGTGAGCTAGAGGCAATATATATATCCATGTGAGCTGGGGGTCAGAAACTGGGTGCGATAAACAGCCACATCATTGGGAGCACTGGGCAGCCATATGCTCTACAACAATAGACTGCCCTCCGGGCAGGCTTTATACCTAGTTTGATATAAAATTATTAAAGGGGAGGGGTTTGATATTTCAATTCAGTTTGTATTTGCCCCCACCCAGGGTAAAACTCTGCTGCCCTCCCCTGGTGAACCTGCAATGTGGAGCCTTTCAGCCTCGGAGGAGACATAGGTAAGGGACACATCGGAATAAAATGCTGAGTGACTGGAAGGCACACACTGAGCGCAAGGTCACCACCAAGGTCATAATCAGGTCGCACACAGGAGGAACCTGAATGTTACCGAGCACCTTGGCGACTTGTGGAACTGGTTTGGACCTGCAGAATTCAAACTCTGAAGTCCAATAAAACTAGTGGCTGCATTCCATCGCTCGGCTGCAGGTAAAGCCTGGAGACCTTATGAATAAAGCCACTGTTGGTCTTTAAAAAAAAAAAAAAAAAATCTTGATTCCGGTGTTTGGCAAGAAACGGGCAGACATCCCAAGAGCATGTGCCAGAAATTAGCGGTAGGAGTGGTGGTAACAGGTCTTCTCTGGATCCCAGTGAGAGTGGATTTGGTAGCAGTTCTTGTAAGACTTGTGGGTGGCATGTTGGTGGTAGAAGGTGTTGTGTGGGTCCTGTAGGACATGACCTGGTAGCAGATCTTGTATGGATCAAGGTGGGAATGGAAGTGGTTGCAGTTCTTTTGTGGTTGGTGGTGGGCATGTTAGTGGTAGCAGGTCTTAACAGTTCTTGTATGACTTGTGGTTGGCTTGTTGGTGGTAGAAGATGTTGTGCGGGTCCTGGAGGATATGACCTGATGGCAGGTCTTGTGTAGATCGAGGTGGGAGTGGAAGTGGTAGCAGTTCTTTTATGGTTGGTAGTGGGCATGCTGGTGATAGCTAGTAGCAGGTTTTGTGTCGATGAAAGTGAAGGTGGTATCAGTTCTTGTATGGTTTGTGGTGGGCATGGTGGTAGCAGGTCTTGTGTGGGTCATGGTGGATCTGAGTTGTAGAGGTCTTGTTTGGGTTCTGCTGAGCATTCTGGTTGTATCAGTTCTTGTGTAGGTCATGGCGGGCATGTTGATGGTAGCCACTCTAGTGTGGGTCATACTGGACGTGAGCTGGTAGAGAAGGTCTTGTGTGGGTCGTGGAGGACATAGCAGTGCTTACATGACATGTGGTTTGCATGTTGGTGGTAGATGGTCTCAGATGGGTCATGTAAATTTGATGGTGGTAGCAGACCTTGGTTGGTTTGTGGTGGGCCTGGGGGTGGTGGTTGCAGTTTGTATGTGTCGAGGTGGGCTGGTATTGGTTATAGTAGGGTTATGTATGGACCAATGCGAGCCTGGTGGAGGTGATAGACAGGCTAGTAAAGATTGTGGTGGTTGTTGTGGAGGTGGTGATTGTCTTGTGAGGGTTGAGGTGGTCATGTTCATGGTAGGAGGTCTTGTTTGTAGTTCTGGTGACTGTGTTGGTGACAGCTCTGGAATGGGTCATGTTGGACATTGTGGTGGTAACAGGTCTTGTAAGGACTATGGTGATATAATAAGGTCTTAGGTGGGATGTGGTGACCGTGGTGGTAGCAGGAAGTCTTGAATGGACATTGTGGATATGGTGGCAAAAGTTTGTACTACATGGGTCACAGGATTTGTGTCTTCTTTCACCAGAGACCCACCTTCTGCTCCTCAAACCAGTGACAAAAAGGCCACCACAGAAACCTGATCTAACCAAAGCATAGCCCTAAGTCCCATAACAATGTGCCAAAGCCTTTCCGTCTTCCTGGACCCCACATCGATATCTCTGTGTCAAACCTAATGCTGTTTTGAGAGTAAATATCACGGACACGTGGACTGCTCACCATAAGCAATAGATTGGGCTGTCAGAGGAAGGGGACCCCTGAGAGTCAATCACTGGATTCAGTGGACCCCTGAGAGTCAATCACTGGAATCAGTGGACCCCTGAGAGTCAATCACTGGATTCAGTGGACCCCTGAGAGTCAATCACTGGATTCAGTGGACCCCTGAGAGTCAATCACTGGATTCAGTGGACCCCTGAGAGTCAATCACTGGATTCAGTGGACCCCTGAGAGTCAATCACTGGATTCAGTGGACCCCTGAAAGTCAATCACTGGGCTCAGTGGACCCCTGAGAGTCAATCACTGGAATCAGTGGACCCCTGAGAGTCAATCACTGGAATCAGTGGACCCCTGAGAGTCAATCACTGGAATCAGTGGACCCCTGAGAGTCAATCACTGGAATCAGTGGACCCCTGAGAGTCAATCACTGGGCTCAGTGGACCCCTGAGAGTCAATCACTGGAATCAGTAGACCCCTGAAAGTCATGGCAACCACAGCTGCTGACAACCCTTTCAATACTTTTTGTAATCAAAGCATCCCCTGGCACACAAACGTCAACGCGCCATTGCATGATGCTGTCATTTCCAGGCGCCATAAGGGCTACAGAATAAATGAGGCGTCGTTTGACAGGTCACCGCCTCTTACAGGTATAAACCACAAAAAGAAATAAAAGTAAAAAACGTTAAAATGCACGAAACTCACATGGGGGTCTCTAATGGCAGATTAAAAATATTAACATTGCCTAGAGACCTCCTGACCCCCCCCCCATTTAATAGATTACAACCCCCCTTTAATATTTATTAATAGCTGTTCCATGTGCAAAAACCATTCTGAATAAACTGCCTAATTTTGTCAAATTTTTCCAGTTTCTGAAATCGGACGTCATACCCTGAGAGATCCAAAATGTGGCCGAAATGTAACCAGACACTGAATTTCCCCGTACGGTGACATTTCGGGGCCATTCGGCTATTCAGAGAGCAGGCAGTTCGCCAAATTTCAGTGAACTGCCTGCATGTATGGTGTCTGTTCGACGGCAGTGAAATACGGTGTCTGTTCGGCGGCAGTGAAATACGGTGTCTGTTCGGCGGCAGTGAAATCCCCCATAGAGAAGCAATGGTTAATCTATTCACATTGAACAGCAGAGAAATGTTAGTGAAATGCCCTGATGTTCAGTGGTTTCATTCGGCAGGTTTAATCAGGCGAATCCCATAGGTTTCAATGTTAAAAATATTCCCGTTTTAATGCAATATCTAATAAACCGTTTATTATTTTAATCTGCAGCAAAAAGTCTCTTTATTTATAGATTTTTTTTAGGATCTGTTTAGTAATTTTTCTGGATTTTTTTCAGCAATTTTTTTATGGAATCGTTTTTCTTTTTCTGTAACAGCCCTTTTTCTTATCATTCATAGGATTTTATATGTAAATTCCAGACATTTTCGTTCTGCCGTTTTTTTTCCAGTGTTTCAATTTTGACGCTTTCAAGCATACTGTTTTGTTTTTTTTTTTACCCCGTTCATCAGCTTGTCGGCTTTCTCCAGCAGCGGGTCGGCTTTTTCCAGCTTGTTCGGCGTGGTTATTAGGGAGTGTTCAGTGAGTGGCAGGTTTGCGGCAGGTTTTCCCTGCAGTCCAGGGACCCTGCGGTGAATGCTGAATTCACCCCAGGGTGGGGAACTTTGATTTCCCCAAAGTGGGGGAATAACCCTATAGAGAAACATATTATTATTATTATTACAAGGTGGAAAGTCTGCCCAGAGGGCAGTCTATTGTGGATATACTGCCCCAGCTCGTGGATACTGCCCCAGCTCGTGGATATACTGCCCCAGCACGTGGATATACTGCCCCAGCACGTGGATATACTGCCCCAGCACGTGGATATACTGCCCCAGCACGTGGATATACTGCCCCAGCACGTGGATATACTGCCCCAGCACGTGGATATACTGCCCCAGCACGTGGATATACTGCCCCAGCACGTGGATATACTGCCCCAGCACGTGGATATATGCCCCAGCTCGTGGATATACTGCCCAGGCATGTGGATATACTGCCCCAGCACGTGGATATATGCCCCAGCACGTGGATATATGCCCCAGCACGTGGATATATGCCCCAGCACGTGGATATTGCCCCAGTACATGGATATTGCCCCAGCTCGTGGATATTGCCCCAGCTCGTGGATACTGCCCCAGCTCGTGAATATTGCCCCAGCACGTGGATACTGCCCCAGCTCATGGATATTTGGCCCCCACCTCTCATGGATATATGCCCCAGCTCGTGGATATTTGGCCCCCACCTCTCATGGATATTTGGCCCCCACCTCTCATGGATATTTGGCCCCCACCTCTCGGATATTTGCCCCCCACCTCTCATGGATTTTTGGCCCCCCACCTCTCGGATATTTGCCCCCCACCTCTCATGGATATTGACCCCCAGCTCAGACCCCAGACCAGACATGGGGCGGCTGTTCGAATGCTCTATCGGCATTCGGACAGCCGCCCCATGAGCTCCTCATATTTACCTTCCCGAGCGGCAAAGTGAAAGTTTCCCCGCTTCTGGTCGTTGAAGGACCCAAGCCGCGGTCACGTGACCGTGGCTTGGGTCCTTCAAAGAGCGGAAGCGAGGGAACTTTTCCTTCGCCGCTCGGGGTTGGATGCGCGCGGCAGCCGGGTAGAGGCTGTGAGCGCAGCCTCTACCCGGCTGCTGTGTGCATCTTGTAACCGCTGCTGGTTGCGCGCGCATGCGCAGAGTAAGGCTTGGCGACGGACACGCCAAGCCTTACTCAATTATATTATAGATTATTATTATTCTTTATTTATAAAGCGCCAGCATATTCCGCAGCGCTGTACAATAAGCACAGTATAGACAGGGTTACAATACATTGAACAACATTTGACAAACAGTACAGGAGGAGATGAAGGCCCTATTCCCGTAGGAACTCACAATCTGGGAGGGTTGGGGTTGGAAACAGGAGGAGAGGACTGTAAGGTGAGAGTGATTGATGGTTGCGTCAGTGAGTTGGGTGGTAGGCTTCCCTAAATAGGAATGTTTTAAGGGAGCGTTTGAAGGAAGAGAAGTTAGGGGAAAGTCTGACAGTACGAGGGAGAGCGTTCCAGAGAGTGGGGGCTGCGCGTGAGAAATCCTGCAGTCTATCATGGGAAGAGGTGATGCGGGGAGAAGCTAGGCGCAGGTCACTGTTTGACCTTAGGGAGCGGGCTGGGGTGTAATTGGTGATTAGTGAGGACAGGTAGTGGGGCGCTGAGTTAGTGAGGGTTTTGTAGGTAAGGATACCACAAACGTTATTTTCGTGATTAATTGCGGCAAAAAAAATAAAATTTTAACACTAACAGAATTTAGTTTTTTTTTTTTTTTTGCTGTTTTTCTTCTTTTAACCACTTCGCTGCTGAGGACGCGCTCAGCGCGTCCTCAGCAGTCCCGCTGGTGTGCTGAGGACGCGCTGAGCGCGTCCTCACATTGGGGTCAGCGTTCGGCCGGGTTCCGGCCGATCGCTGGCCCCCCGGTGCGGGCTGACATCCTGGATGTCAGCCCGGCATCCGGACCAGCAGCCGCCAGAATTAGGTGTCATCGCGGGGGCGCGATGACACCTAATTCAGGCGCCCCCCCCGCATGTGCGGAGGAGGCGCCTGAAAGGGAGGGGGGGAGGTCCTTCGGACTCTCTCCCTCCCGATCGGCGGCTCTGCGGGGGTTAACCCAGGCATCATTTGAAAGGGCACAGCCTGCCCTTCCAAATGATGCCTGGCATTAACCCCTGGGGAGCTGGATCGCAAATCGGCGCTGAAAAGCGCCGGTTTGCGATCCTTTCCCGGAGCTGGCCGACATCTTGGATGTCGGCCAAGCCTCCGGGAACTCCCCCAGAGGACTGGCGTCATTGTGCGTAGCACGATGACGCCAGTCCTAGAGTTAACCCCTAACTGCCACCAACTGTGGAGATAGGGAGTTCATTGGAACTCCCTATCTCCCGATCCGTGGCAGCTAGGGGTTAAATTTTGGTATGGTTGGATCGGCCAGAGCATGGCCGTTCCAACGATACCAAACACTACAGTGAAAAATTTTGTAAAAAAAAAAAAAAAAATGAAAAATAAAAATAAAAACAAATAAAAAAAAAAAAAAATTAAACACTTTTTTTTTATTTTTTTTGGTTTGTTAATGCAGCAATATTGTTCCCATTTCAATTATAATGTGAACAATGATGCTGCACTAACGATTTTTGTATGCGGTGCGTTTGTTAAAAATAGTGTCATTTTCCCCAAAAAAAAAATGTAACGAGACCCCATCTCTAATTTTTTTAACAAGCGCACCCCATACAAAATATAACCGCAATTGCTCGCATGTTAAAATGTGGAAAAAAACACTTTACACTTTGTAAATTATTGAAAATACATATTTTATTGCATTTTTTGTTATAATATACAGACATGACATAACGTATACATATAATAATGACATATTATGAATCTACCGAGTCTGACGGAAAGAACGATATATAATATGTCTGGGTCATATACTAAAATAAGCCTTCAAAACACGTTTAAACATGATGCGCAAAACAGGTAAAAATGACCTCAGCATAGGGGCGGGAAAAGCCTCAGCAGCGAAAGGGTTAAAGAACGCGACGCACGCACATAGTAACGGTGAATAAAATGATATATACTTTGTGTCCTGCGTAAAAACATGACGTCCAATCACGTTTAAACACGATGAACACAAAACGGACAAAATGAGCTCAGCACACAGGGGGGGTGAAATGGCTCAGCCTCAGCAGCCAAGGGGTTAAATAAGGAAATATGTGACTGAACACCTGAATAAAATTGTCACAGAGTGGAGGGAAAATGGGAACTCGGTTTTCTCAACAAAAAAAAGCGGGGAAACCTGCGTGCCCAGACGTTCCAGCTGGACTTAGACCCTGGCAGCTACCTACCTTCCCACAATGCATCGTTATGATGCCGCGCTTGATGAACACAGTGGCATTTTGGCGTCACCTGATGATAGATTCCTTGGTTACGATAACGTGAGTCGCTGTAATTTTGCAGGAGATTAAATCCCCGGGCCTGACGGATTCTGCGATCGCTGCACGTTTGTGAAACATCAAAGGAAGGCGCGGTGAAATGGAGAAGCGGCGTATCGTGACCCCGGGGCACGCGGCGCGCAGGGACAGATGTTTCTTCAATCAGTCTGGAGGAATTTTAGGACGATTAAGCTCTCTGGCATGTGACGCATCGCTCAACCTCACGTACGGGGCTTTTAATCATCAAAAATGCTCTGATCATCAGAATAATTCCAACGAATGACAGATCCAGGTAAGTGTCAAATCGCGCGCGCGGCCCCTTTATATCAGAGCCGGCGCATTCATTACCTATGACATCATGACTCAAACTGTCAGCACAAAATACACAGACATGGATCCTTAAACATAGTCACTGTGTACAGAGATACAGTCACTATATACAGACACAGTCACTATATACAGATAGTCAGTTTATACAGAGATGCAGTCACTATATACAGAGATGCAGTCACTATATACAGAGATGCAGTCACTATATACAGAGATGCAGTCAATATATTTATTTATTTTATTTATAAAGGATTTTATCAGGAAGGTACCTATATGCATAGGTACAGTCACTATATACAGAGATACGGTCACTATATACAGAAATACAGTCACTATATACAGATTGTCAGTCACTATATACAGAAATACAGTCACTATATACAGAGATGCAGTCACTATATACAGATGCAGTCACTATATGCATAGGTACAGTCACTATATACAGAGATACAGTCACTACAGAAACAGTCACTATATACAGAGATAGATGCAGTCACTATATGCAGAGATACAGTCACTATATACAGATTGTCAGTCACTATATACAGATTGTCAGTCACTATATACAGAGATACAGTCACTATATACAGAGATACAGTCACTATATACAGAGATACAGTCACAATATGCAGATACAGTGTCGGTCACTATATACAGATAGTCACTATATGCAGAGATACAGTCACTATATACAGAGATACAGTCACAATATGCAGATACAGTGTCGGTCACTATATGTAGAGATGCAGTCACTATATGCAGAGATGCAGTCACTATATACAGAGATGCAGTGTCAGTCACTATATGCAGAGATGCAGTCACTATATGCAGAGATGCAGTCACTATATGCAGAGATGCAGTCACTATATACAGAGATGCAGTCACTATATACAGAGATGCAGTCACTATATACAGAGATGCAGTCACTATATACAGAGATGCAGTCACTATATGCAGATACAGTGTCAGTCACTATATGCAGAGATGCAGTCACTATATACAGAGATGCAGTCACTATATACAGAGATGCAGTCACTATATGCAGATACAGTGTCAGTCACTATATGTAGAGATGCAGTCACTATATGCAGAGATGCAGTCACTATATACAGAGATGCAGTCACTATATGCAGAGATGCAGTCACTATATACAGAGATGCAGTCACTATATACAGAGATGCAGTCACTATATACAGAGATACAGTCACTATATACAGAGATGCAGTCACTATATACAGATACAGTCACTATATGCAGAGATACAGTCACTATATGCAGAGATACAGTCACTATATGCAGAGATACAGTCACTATATGCAGAGATAGTCACTATATACAGATTGTCAGTCACTATATACAGATTGTCAGTCACTATATACAGAGATACAGTCACTATATGCAGAGATGCAGTCACTATATGCAGAGATGCAGTCACTATATACAGATGCAGTCACTATATGCAGAGATGCAGTCACTATATGCAGAGATGCAGTCACTATATACAGATGCAGTCACTATATGTAGAGATGCAGTCACTATATGCAGAGATGCAGTCACTATATGCAGAGATGCAGTCACAATATACAGTGATGCAGTCACTATATACAGATAGAGTCACTATATGCAGAGATGCAGTCACTATATACAGATGCAGTCACTATATACAGATGCAGTCACTATATGCAGAGATGCAGTCACTATATGCAGAGATACAGTGTCAGTCACTATATACAGATGCAGTCACTATATGCAGAGATGCAGTCACTATATGCAGAGATGCAGTCACAATATACAGAGATGCAGTCACAATATACAGAGATGCAGTCACAATATACAGTGATGCATTCACTATATACAGATACAGTCACTATGCAGAGATGCAGTCACTATATGCAGAGATGCAGTCACTATATGCAGAGATGCAGTCACTATATGCAGAGATGCAGTCACAATATACAGTGATGCAGTCACTATATGCAGAGATGCAGTCACTATATACAGAGATACAGTGTCAGTCACTATATACAGATGCAGTCACTATATGCAGAGATAGTGTCAGTCACTATATACAGATACAGTCACTACATACAGAGATACAGTCACTATATGCAGAGATGCAGTCACTATATACAGAGATGCAGTCACTATATACAGAGATGCAGTCACTATATACAGAGATGCAGTCACTATATGCAGAGATGCAGTCACTATATGCAGAGATGCAGTCACTATATACAGAGATACAGTCACTATATGCAGAGATGCAGTCACTATATACAGAGATGCAGTCACTATATACAGAGATACAGATTGTCAGTCACTATATACAGAGACGCAGTCACTATATACAGAGACGCAGTCACTATATACAGAGACGCAGTCACTATATACAGAGACGCAGTCACTATATACAGATAGTGTCAGTCACTATATACAGATAGTGTCAGTCACTATATACAGATAGTGTCAGTCACTATATACAGATAGTGTCAGTCACTATATACAGATAGTGTCAGTCACTATATACAGATAGTGTCAGTCACTATATACAGATAGTGTCAGTCACTATATACAGATAGTGTCAGTCACTATATACAGATAGTGTCAGTCACTATATACAGATAGTGTCAGTCACTATATACAGATAGTGTCAGTCACTATATACAGATAGTGTCAGTCACTATATACAGATAGTGTCAGTCACTATATACAGATAGTGTCAGTCACTATATACAGATAGTGTCAGTCACTATATACAGATAGTGTCAGTCACTATATACAGATAGTGTCAGTCACTATATACAGATAGTGTCAGTCACTATATACAGATAGTGTCAGTCACTATATACAGATAGTGTCAGTCACTATATACAGATAGTGTCAGTCACTATATACAGATAGTGTCAGTCACTATATACAGATAGTGTCAGTCACTATATACAGATAGTGTCAGTCACTATATACAGATAGTGTCAGTCACTATATACAGATAGTGTCAGTCACTATATACAGATAGTGTCAGTCACTATATACAGATAGTGTCAGTCACTATATACAGATAGTGTCAGTCACTATATACAGATAGTGTCAGTCACTATATACAGATAGTGTCAGTCACTATATACAGATAGTGTCAGTCACTATATACAGATAGTGTCAGTCACTATATACAGATAGTGTCAGTCACTATATACAGATAGTGTCAGTCACTATATACAGATAGTGTCAGTCACTATATACAGATAGTGTCAGTCACTATATACAGATAGTGTCAGTCACTATATACAGATAGTGTCAGTCACTATATACAGATAGTGCCAGTCACTATATACAGATAGTGCCAGTCACTATATACAGATAGTGCCAGTCACTATATACAGATAGTGCCAGTCACTATATACAGATAGTGTCAGTCACTATATACAGATAGTGTCAGTCACTATATACAGATAGTGTCAGTCACTATATACAGATAGTGTCAGTCACTATATACAGATATTGTCAGTCACTATATACAGATAGTGTCAGTCACTATATACAGATAGTGTCAGTCACTATATACAGATAGTGTCACTATATACAGAGATACAGTCACTATATGCAGATACAGTGTCAGTCACTATATGTAGAGATGCAGTCACTATATACAGAGATGCAGTCACTATATACAGAGATGCAGTCACTATATACAGAGATGCAGTCACTATATACAGAGATGCAGTGTCAGTCACTATATGCAGAGATACAGTCACTAGGTAGAGATGCAGTCACTATATACAGAGATGCAGTCACTATATGCAGAGATACAGTCACTATATGTAGAGATGCAGTCACTATATACAGAGATGCAGTCACTATATACAGAGATGCAGTCACTATATACAGAGATGCAGTGTCAGTCACTATATACAGAGATGCAGTCACTATATGCAGAGATGCAGTCACTATATGCAGAGATGCAGTCACTATATGCAGAGATGCAGTCACTATATGCAGAGATGCAGTCACTATATGCAGAGATACAGTCACTATATGCAGAGATACAGTCACTATATGCAGAGATACAGTCACTATATGCAGAGATACAGTCACTATATACAGAGATACAGTCACTATATACAGATTGTCAGTCACTATATACAGAGATACAGTCACTATATGCAGAGATGCAGTCACTATATACAGAGATACAGTGTCAGTCACTATATACAGATGCAGTCACTATATACAGATGCAGTCACTATATACAGATACAGTCACTATATACAGAGATGCAGTCACTATATACAGATGCAGTCACTATATACAGATGCAGTCACTATATGCAGAGATACAGTCACTATATGCAGAGATACAGTCACTATATGCAGAGATACAGTCACTATATGCAGAGATGCAGTCACTATATACAGAGATACAGTGTCAGTCACTATATACAGAGACAGTCACTATATACAGAGATTCAGTCACTATATGCAGATACAGTGTCAGTCCCTATATGCAGAGATGCAGTCACTATATACAGAGATACAGTCACTATATACAGAGATGCAGTCACTATATACAGAGATGCAGTCACTATATACAGATACAATCACTATATACAGATACAATCACTATATACAGATACAATCACTATATACAGATACAATCACTATATACAGAGATGCAGTCACTATATACAGAGATACAGTCACTATATACAGATACAGTCACTATATACAGATACAGTCACTATATACAGAGATGCAGTCACTATATACAGAGATGCAGTCACTATATACAGATACAGTCACTATATACAGAGATACAGTCACTATATACAGAGATACAGTCACTATATACAGATAGTCACTATATACAGAGATGCAGTCACTATATACAGATACAGTCACTATATACAGAGATACAGTCACTATATACAGAGATACAGTCACTATATACAGAGATGCAGTCACTATATACAGATACAGTCACTATATACAGAGATACAGTCACTATATACAGATAGAGTCACAGAGCTCAGCAGGTGAATATGACGAGTGCCCTGTAAGTGGTTAAAGTATCTACAGGCCCCGTGATAGACCTTCACAGAGCAGGTAGTGAATGTTCCCTTTCATCCAGCATCCCCGGCCGGGTCCATGTACAGGAACCTGAAATAAAACCCCCTCCTCCTGACAAAGCTTCCCGGCATTAAATCTGTCCTTGTCCCATTGTACGTGTCAGGTCGAGGCCAGACTTTCTCCTTTCGTCTCGAAGAATACTAAATACCAAACCGTCACATCATCCAAGATCTCCAGCTCGCTTTGTGCAGAAACAATGAGGTCTTCATGAGACAAGGTGACCTCAGAGCGTCTGGCATCGCTCCGTGCCAATGTCTGTTATCGAAAGCTCAGCCCTCACAAATAAGTCACTTTACGGTTTGTGTTCCGATGAAAGAACACACGTTTCCGATTACATTGCCCGGGAGGGAGAGGGATCTCCGCTTTGTATGGCTCGGTGTGGCCCCAAAATGTGTGGCACAAGATCCGGTTACCTGCGAAGAGTCTCCACACCTTAAAGCGACTTTACAGTTATAAAGTGATCTGGATGTGAGGAGTGCCCCGCTTCCCCACCCCTTCTGCCCCAATCTGGTGAAGCAGAGGAGTTTCCTCCATCCCACCCAGCATCACCAGCGATCAGGATTTAGAATTTCCCAGCTCGCTAGTGATGTCACACACAGAGAGCGGCCGACGTCACCCTCAGAGAGGCAGCGATGGATCAGATCTGTGCATGCGCGTGCAGCTCCGATCCATCGCTCTGCACAGGCACTACGGAACTTGCGTATGGAAAGTGTGTGAGTCCCGTAGCGTCGCACAGTTTGCGGCTCCTGCACTGCATAAGGCGCATAGGATTGTGCAGAAAAGATTCAGGGACTTCTGGGTTCGGAGACGCTGAGCTGAAGCGGAGGAGCAGCGCGCGGCAAGGGGGAAAAGGGAGTAAAATCACCCAAAAAAATAAATCAAAAGATAATTAGGCAGAGGCGTCAGCAGGATAATATAAAGGCTGGATTTTTCAATATGATGGCCCTTTATTACTGAGCTGGAATCCTCGGCTCTTCATGGGTTGCCAAACATATTCTGCCACTGGCCAAGACGCTCACCGCGCATCATGGGAGACTCAATCGCTAAACGAGGCCGGGCGTCATTCTTTACATTCCCCACATGCTTAATGTCATCAACACACACGACCCACAAATGAAAAAAATACCAACGGCCACTAAATCCAAGCAAAGTCAGAAACAAACCAGGGTCAAGGGCAGGAGAGATCACCCAATAGAAAGACAAGCCAAGGGTCAAGGACTGGAGAGAGAAGAGAGAGCAGAGGACAAGCCACAGTCAAAATAAGCCAATGGTCCGCAGGGACTAGGAGATCACAGCACAGAGCACGGCACAGTCCAGGGGAAGCAATGGCATTAAATAGCCTTTTCCTAACATTGGACAGAAAACCAGATAAATTAGAATTCCGCAGCATTGGCCAGGAAGAAAGAGGCACAGAATTCCACAGCATTGGTCAGGAAGCAGGAGGCACAGAATTCCACGGCATTGGCCAGGAAGCCGGAGGCACAGCATTCCGCAGCATTGGCCAGGAAGCCGGAGACACAGAATTCCGCAGCATTGGCCAGGAAGCCGGAGGCACAGAATTTCGCAGCATTGGTCAGGAAGCCAAAGGCACAGAATTCCACGGGATTGGCCAGGAAGCCGGAGGCTCTAGCGTTCGTAGTATTGGCCAGGAAGCCAGTAGGGTGGAATTTCACAGCATGGGCCAGGAAACCGGTTTCAAAACATCTAGAAGGCCAAGGTTGCTGACCCTGTGCTAGATCAATGCAATACAGAAGCAGCCACGTCAGATTGATGAATGGGAGACCTTGCAGGAAGACGTGGGCCTCTCTGATCTACAAATCACCCATAACTGGCCATTCATTAGAGAAGCATCAGGCCCTCTTCTGGTCTATTTCTAGGGTTATTTCAAAACAAATCACATTCATTGGTTTAAAAAAAACTCAAGAACCCAATGTATAAATATTAATATTCCAAGATGGTGTCAGATCAAAATTTGCAAATCGAAACTAGCTCCAGCCAAAGAGAGACCATGGACCCTCCAACCATCTGATGAGAGGGGAGCAAACAACGCTTGTGAGAGGCGAGAGTACCAATAAATGCATCCATTCCCATCAGACCAATGGAAAAAGGTCTCTAAAGAGGATTATTTCCTTCCATGAGGAACCTCAGCAACCCTGCTCGACCCTCATAAAAACCAGAGAGACGGGGATATCAAACTCCAGACCCCTCCCAGATGCTGATGGCCATTGACCTACATGTCCCAGACCTGCACTCTTCCACATAACCATCAAAGCTTCTCTTGACTGTCCTCTCCACGACCAATCATCAACATTGCCCTGTTGTGGTTTGTGTTCTTGATTCAATGGCGCGCGTCTAACATAACTGAGTTATTGACTTATTTTCCCGATATTTGCTGGTTTTCATGACTCGGCTTTTGTGACTTTTAAACCCTTAGACACATTTCGCCTTTGTCCGTCTTTTTGTCTAGTCCAGGGTCTTCTCAGATGTTTGTGACCTTCAATCCCCAGAAAACTATGAATGCAACAAATGGTCAAAGAATCATGAAATTTGTATCTGTTGGGTCAGAGTTTGAGATCCCTGGTCGAGTCTTTCATCTCATCCTGGTCACTCGAAGGGCCGGTGTTGGGTTACCTGGTCTGTATTTCCGACTGGTCCCAGTTGTGTGTGTTTTGGGTTTTGTCTGGTCCTGATGGGGTTAAATCTGTACTTTGAGGCTTCATAGTAAACGTTTGTTAGGAATAAGTAGCCGTGCTATTTTATACATTAACATAATCTTCCCCCAAATCGATAATATGCTGTGAATGTGCCTGGAGCAGAATGACGAGGGGTCGGGAGATGCTGGAAGCAGTAATTACCTGCTGGATTAAGGCAAGAGATAATGGATGTGTAATGACAAGCCTTCAATCAGACAAGTGGACTCCGCGCCACCGCCTAACGTCTCTCTCTGTCTGTTTCTTCTTCTTCATTAGTTACAGGAACGAAACAAAACGCTAAAAGGAAAATATAGACAAAGTGAAGCGGATCCCGAGGGGAGAATCCAGCGCGTCCATCAATACTGACACCAACCCGGCCGCACATACAGGATCTGCGGACCAGGCGACCACCATCTACCTAACACTGCGTGTACACCCATAATATATATCAATATACCCAATAACACCTCCACAACCAGCTCAGACACCCACACACCCCAAAATATATGCGGAGCCCCTAACAACACACCCCAAAATATATGGAGGAGCCCCTAAAAACACACCCCAAAATATATGGAGGAGCCCCTAAAAACACACCCTGAATATATGGAGGAGCCCCTAAAAACACACCCACACACCCTGAATATATGGCGGAACCCCTAAAAACACACCCCAAAATATATGGAGGAGCCCCTAACAACACACCCCAAAATATACGGAGGAGCCCCTAACAACACACCCACACACCCCAAAATATATGGCGGAGCCCCTAAAAACACACCCCAAAATATATGGCGGAGCCCCTAAAAACACACCCCAAAATATATGGAGGAGCCCCTAAAAACACATCCCAAAATATAAGGAGGAGCCCCTAAAAACACACCCCAAAATATATGGAGGGCCCTTAAAAAGACACCCACACACCCTGAATATATGGAGGGACCCCTAAAAATACACCCGCACACCCTGAATATATGGAGGAAACCCTAAAAAGACACCCGCACACCCTGAATATATGGAGGAGCCCTAAAAAGACACCCGCACACCCTGAATATATGGAGGAGCCCCTAAAAAGACACCCCCACACCCTGAATATATGGAGGAGCCCCTAAAAACACACCACACACCCTGAATATATGGAGGAACCCCTAAAAAGACACCCTCACACCCTGAATATATGGAGGAACCCCTAAAAAACACACCCACACCCTGAATATATGGAGGAGCCCCTAAAAAGACACCCGCACACCCTGAATATATGGAGGAACCCCTAAAAACACACCCACACCCTGAATATATGGAGGAGCCCCTAAAAACACACCCACACACCCTGAATATATGGAGGAACCCCTAAAAGACACCCTCACACCCTGAATATATGGAGGAGCCCCTAAAAACACACCCACACACCCTGAATATATGGAGGAACCCCTAAAAACACACCCACACACCCTGAATATATGGAGGAACCCCTAAAAGACACCCTCACACCCTGAATATATGGAGGAACCCCTAAAAACACACCCACACACCCTGAATATATGGAGGAGCCCCTAAAAAGACACCCGCACACCCTGAATATATGGAGGAGTCTCTAAAAAGACACCCGCACACCCTGAATATATGGAGGAACCCCTAAAAAGACACCCGCACACCCTGAATATATGGAGGAGCCCCTAAAAACACAACCACACACCATGAATATATGGAGGAGACCCTAAAAACACACCCGCACACCCTGAATATATGGAGGAACCCCTAAAAAGACACCCGCACACCCTGAATATATGGAGGAACCCCTAAAAAGACACCCGCACACCCTGAATATATGGAGGAACCCCTAAAAAGACACCCACACACCCTGAATATATGGAGGAGCCCCTAAAAAGACACCTGCACACCCTGAATATATGGAGGAGCCCCTAAAAAGACACCCACACACCCTGAATATATGGAGGAACCCCTAAAAAGACACCCGCACACCCTGAATATATGGAGGAGCCCCTAAAAACACACCCGCACACCCTGAATATATGGAGGAGCCCCTAAAAGACACCCTCACACCCTGAATATATGGAGGCGCCCCTAAAAGACACCCGCACACCCTGAATATATGGAGGAGCCCCTAAAATGACACCCACACACCCTGAATATATGGAGGAACCCCTAAAAAGACACCCGCACACCCTGAATATATGGAGGAGCCCCTAAAAGACACCCGCACACCCTGAATATATGGAGGAACCCCTAAAAAGACACCCGCACACCCTGAATATATGGAGGAACTCCTAAAAACACACCCATACACCCTGAATATATGGAGGAGCCCCTAAAAGACACCCGCACACCCTGAATATATGGAGGAACCCCTAAAAAGACACCCGCACACCCTGAATATATGGAGGAGCCCCTAAAAGACACCCGCACACCCTGAATATATGGAGGAGCCCCTAAAAGACACCCGCACACCCTGAATATATGGAGGAACCCCTAAAAAGACACCCACACATTAGGAGAGAAAAACAGGACTGTTGAGAGGATTTTGAGGCACAGAGTTTCCATTCACTCGTTGTGGTCGTTTGTTTGGGATTTCCCTCTGGCTTCATGTGAATTCTACATCCTGCAGGGCATCGTTTCATGTGACGCTACCTGGGGGACTGACGTCAAATATGTAACATGTTACAAGTAGTGATGGGCTGAACACCCCCGTGTTCGGCTCACATTTGAAAAAGTTCCAATTCGAACGCAAACACGATTCGAACGCAATGCGAGTCAATGGGACTCGAACTTTCGAAAAGTAAGGTCCCCTCCAAGAGGGCAAGATATTGGTCATAAAAGGTGTATGGGGGTCCGGGTACTGCCCTGGGGGACAGGAAACCATGAAAAAAGTTTTGTTTTTTTAATAAAAAAAATCTTTTTAACCCTTTCACTGCTGAGTGATGAGCCATTTTCCCGCTGTGCCCTGAGCTCATTTTTACCACTTTTGCTCAGGTTTAAACGCAATTTTTTTTTTTCCAGAAAGTATTTTACCAGGAAGGATACATTGAGATTTCTCTGGTTTTCAGTATGTTCTGGGTGGCGAGTATGTACCTTTAGGTGTCTCGCCCAAGGACACTTACTGGAGAGGTGCTCTGGCTGGGATTGAACCCATGTCTCCACAGACTCTCTCCACGCAGAGCAGTGATGTTACCTCTACTCCACCCGGCCCGTAAGCCATGGGAAATGTTTGAGCAACAACGAGTGGGAAAAATTACGCTCTTAATGCAAACGTTAACGCTCACTTGCGTGAGCATTAACGTTTGCTGCGACATTCACCGCATATTTGTAACGATTCCCCAGGACAGACCTGGTAACAGACCTCTAACCCTCCAATCCTTAGGATGGTCGGGACCACTAAACCTAACCTCTAGCAGCCACACAGGCCGGGGAGACAGCACCAGCAATATACACCACAGACTGAGATCAATATACGTTTGTACTGCGCTATAGTGTATGGCAGGATGGAAGCGCACCAGCAGTAACAAGCAGCGGAATATACCAGACAGGGGCGCAGAGCGAGAGAAGTTGTTATAACAAAACCGGGTCAGCAACATTTAGGTACTGCGCTACTATATATGGTGAGAATCTGCGCACACCAGTAGCAACAGGAAGCAAACAGAACAGGCAGGGAGTACACAGAGAGAATAGTCAAATGGCAGGCAAAGCCGGCAACAGACCGGGTCCTCGGAACAAGCAGGGTAAGTAACAAGTATACAAACTGATTCGGTAAGCTAGTGATGTGGGAATGAAACTCCACGGGAAGCAGGGCCGGACTGGCCTACTGGGATGCCGGTACGCTGCTTAATTTTTGGGCCGCTGGGCTGCCTGTGGCTTCTTTAATGCTCACTCGCACACAGGCTGCGCGAGCGAGTACATAGAGGAAGTGGATCTCTGGTGACGTCTCTTCCTTCCACTAGTCTCCGCCTCCTCCTCCCATCAGCCACTTCTTCCCGCTCACAGGAAGTTTGGGGCCACAAGCTCAGTCCATGGGAGAGACAGCAGCACAGACTCCGAGGTGAGTTATGAGAGCAGCTGCTCAATCCATTCCTCCCTGCTATAAACAAACAAACAAACAAAACAAACACCCTCCCCCCTCCATGACAACACGCACTGCCTGCATCCCCCCATGACAACACGCACTGCCCGCACCCCCCCATAACACGCACTGCCCGCACCCCCCCTCTGTGACAACACGCACTGCCTGCATCCCCCCTCCATGACCACACGCACTGCCCGCACCCCCCCATAACACGCACTGCCCGCACCCCCCCTCTGTGACAACACGCACTGCCTGCATCCCCCCTCCATGACCACACGCACTGCCCGCACCCCCCCATAACACGCACTGCCCGCACCCCCCCTCTGTGACAACACGCACTGCCTGCATCCCCCCATAACACGCACTGCCCGCACCCCCCCTCTGTGACAACACGCACTGCCTGCATCCCCCCTCCATGACCACACGCACTGCCTGCATCCCCCCTCCGTGACAACACGCACTGCCTGCATCCCCCCTCCGTGACAACACGCACTGCCTGCATCCCCCCCATGACAACACGCACTGCCCGCACCCCCCCATAACACGCACTGCCCGCACCCCCCCTCTGTGACAACACGCACTGCCTGCATCCCCCCTCCGTGACAACACGCACTGCCTGCACCCCCCTCCATGACAACACGCACTGCCTGCATCCCCCCTCCGTGACAACATGCACTGCCTGCATCCCCCTCCGTGACAACATGCACTGCCTGCATCCCCCCTCCGTGACAACATGCACTGCCTGCATCCCCCCTCCGTGACAACATGCACTGCCTGCATCCCCCCTCCGTGACAACATGCACTGCCCGCATCCCCCCTCTGTGACAACATTGCACTGCCTGCATCCCCCCTCTGTGACAACATGCACTGCCTGCCACCCCCTCCTGTTACAACATGCACTGCCTGCATCCCCCCTCCGTGACAACATGCACTGCCTGCACCCCCTCCGTGACAACATGCACTGCCTGCATCCCCTCCTGCTGCATTTTGGGAGAGGCTGTGTGGAGCACTGCATGCTTGGAAGATGGCAGCCTCCAGTTTGAAAACATTGTGTACCAGCCGCAGCTGAGAGGCTGTCACTCTATCTTCCCTCTCCACTTTTTTTTTTTTTTTTTGCTCCCTCTCCTTTTGCCTCTATCTCCCCCTTTGCGCACCTCATCTCCCCCTTTGCGCACCTCTCTCCCCCCTTTGCGCACCTCCCCCCTTTGCGCACCTCTCTCCCCACTTTGCGCACCTCTCCCCCTTTGCGCACTCTCTCCCCCCTCTCTCCCCCCTCTCTCCCCCCTCTCTCCCCCCTCTCTCCCCCCTCTCTCTTCCCCTCTCTCTTCCCCTCTCTCTCCCCTCTCTCTTCCCCCTCTCTCCCCCCTTATTTCCCCTCCCCTTATTTCCCCCCCCTTCTCCCTCTGGCTTCTCCCCCAATCCCCTTTTATGCCTCTCTCCCTCTCCATCTTTTTTTCTTTCTCTCTTTTCTACTTCGCTCTCTTTCTTTTACCTCTCTCACCTGTGCAGGATCCATGTATACAGAATGCATGTTCTCCCTAGCAATACACAGGGCCATGCAACCTGCATGACTAATAATTATCTGAACCTCAATGTTCATACACACCTCACATTGTTGTGAGATTAAAGCTGTGCAGCTCTGTGATACACTCATACACCCTATACATTACGGTGAGTTTTATTGCTGTGGAGCTCTGATACATATCCTTTTCGTTTGCAGTTATCGCAATATAGGGCTGGTTTATACCCAGTCCGGCCCTGACGGCAAAGCAAGGTGTACAGCGCGCGCTCCTGATTCAGGCTAGGGTCAGAGGAACGCATTTTTCACGTGCGTTTAGACGCACGAAATCACGGCCGTGCTAGCAGCAAATGACGTCCTATGCCGGGGAACATACGATGAACGGCCGCACGAAAGTTCGTCCGTGCAACGCAAGTGGCAAATGAACGCATTTTTTCGAGAACGTCAAACCGCTACTACTGACGTACAGAGTGCGCTGCGGCCGCATAGCGGCGTGTTTGCGTGATTGGGAGACGTCAGACGCTGCACACGTCCGGCCAACATAACGTCCAGACGCAAAAAGGGTTTTATTGATGATCCGTACAAAATCACGGACGAAAAGGCGCATCGTGTGACCACTATCGCGTATTCCGGGAAAAAATATGTACGTTCGTTCGAACGCACTTTTTCACGGACAACGTGAAAAATGTGTTCGTCTGACCCTAGCCTTAGGCTGGGGTCAGACGAGCGTAGTGTTCGCGTCCGTGATTGCACCTAAAAGTACGTCCGTGATAGCATGACAGCCCATTGGAGTCTGACACACAAAGAACGTCCGCACTGAACTGCGGACGCACAACGGCCGCGGCCCACGGACGCAAGAACGTACAACCCCTAGAACGGCCGCACAAAGTGCGCTGCGTCCGCAACGTCCGCATAGCTTAGTGTGTGAGGGATGGAACGTGGTCAGACAGACTGCATTAAGGCTAGGGTCAAACGAAAGCATTTTTCGCAGCGAACGTAAAAAAGTGAGTCCGAACGCATTGACGTATTTTTTCACGGAATAGGCGAAAATCCGTCAAAATATCCGTCAGTGAATAAAGGACTGTGTGGCCACTACTGCGTCTTCCGTACTGACGTACGTCCGTGTGCACAGACGTACAGTCCGTAGAAATCACGCTCGTCTGACCCTAGCCTTAAAGGTCCCGACGGCTCTGCATCATCACGCCGCGCCCTGCCCCCTGATCACTCACAGCTGCGCCGGGTGCTGCCAGAGCTCCTGGCATTCGGCCAGCTGGCGGCACCATGCGTCCGGGGCCCCCCCAATCGCCACCTGGGGCCCTGTCTGTCACAATATTACAATCCAAACGCAAACGGGTTAAGTAACCAAATTTGTAAGAAGAATTAATGCAGCATATGATTCAACACACTGCTGGGAAGCGCCTCTCTGCAGTATAAGGCTGGGGTCAGAGCAGCGCACTTTTAACGCGCGTTCTGGCGCACATAATTACGGCCGCACTAGCAGCAGATGACGGGCAATGACGGCCAATATACGATGTATGGCCGCACAAAAGTCCGGCCACGCAACGCAAGTGGAATTTGAACGCATTTTTCTGAGAACGCTGAACCGCTAGTACTGACGTACTGAGTGCGCAGCTGCGGCATAGCGGCGTGTGTGCGTGATTAGGAGATGTCAGACGCTGCTAATGTCCAGCCTACATAACGTCCAGACGCAAAAAGAGTTTTATTGACGATCTGAAAAAATCACGCCCGAAAATGCGCGTCGTCTGACCGTTTTTGCGCATTCCGTGAAAAAATACGTCAATGCGTTCGGACGCACTTTTTCACGTTCGCGGGGAAAAATGCTTTCGTCTGACCCTAGCCTAATAATGCAGCATATGAATCCACACACTGCCGGGCAGCACCTCTACAGTCTGACGCAAGCTTTAACCGGCGCGCTGTGTGCAGCTTCTGAGAAGATACGCTATTAGGCTAAGGTCAGACGAAAGCAGTATTAACGTGCGTTTAGCCGCACGAAATCACGGCCGTGCTAGCAGCAAATGACGTCCAATGCCGGGGAACATACGACGAACGGCCGCACGAAACTTCGTCCGTGCAACGCAAGTGACAAACGAACGCATTTTTTCTAAAACGTCAAACCGCTACTACTGACGTACAGAGTGCGCTGCGTCCGCATAGCGGCGTGTGTGTGTGATTAGGAGACGTCAGACGCTGCTAATGTCCGGCCAACATAACGTCCAGACGCAAAAAGGGTTTTATTGATGATCCGTACAAAATCACGGACGAACATGCGCATCGTATGACCACTATCGTGTATTCCAGGAAAAAATACGTCCATTTGTCCGAACGCACTTTTTCACGGACAACGCGAAAAATGCGTTCGTCTGACCCTAACCTTAGTGTAGCGGGGAAGCCGGCTGCGCATTTTGCATCGCTCCCTCTACACTAATGACGTATCTTCTCAGAAGCTGCACACAGCGCGCCGGTATATGCAGCTTCTAACAGCGTGGGAGACGGGAGGCTGCGCTTGTTGGTGAATCCAGGAATCAGGTGAGTATTAAAAATAAAATGTCCTCAGATTTTTTTCTTTTTAGTAATGTGTCGCCTTACCTTAGCCTGGTGGTCAGTCAGTGGGGGCTCCCTGGATCCTGGTTGTGGGGGGGGGGTCTGCCGTGGCCACAGGTGCAGTGGCTCCCTCCCTGCGCCGCCTCTCTGCCACATGCACCCGGCCGGCCTGCCCGCACAGTCACAGCTCTGTCATCCGGCGGCCGCTCGCTCCTCAAGGGGGTCCTTGGGAGGCCCCGGCGGGCAGCCCTTTACAGTGCCTGATTAGAGGGCCGCGTCTGCCTGATGGTTTAGTAACAAGAATGTTTTATCCCATAGGCTTCAATGTTAAAATATTCCCGTTTTAATTCAATATCTAATAAACCGTTTATTATAAAATTATGCAGTAAAGAGTCTCTTTATTTATAGATTTTTTTTTTTTTAAGCATTTTTAAAAAATTCAAAATTATTATTTTTTTTTTTCAAACTTTGGCAAATATCGCAAAACGTTTGCCGAACCGCCGATGTTCGATTCGAATTTCGAACAGATTCGATCCGGCAGCCCACCCCTAGTTACAAGCCGTGTCGTCTCTTCCCAAATCAATCAAAACACAAAGTCCTTCCACCGGTCAATGAAAAGTGCGTGAGAGTTCATGCAGGTATCGCCCCCCCCCCCCGCACACCTGTCGGCCGGGTATTTATTTACCCAGACACAAAGCGATCGTCGGACCTGGAGGTTCACCGCATGATGGGCGCTCGCTGCTGCTGCTGCTGTTTGCTTTGTATTATAAGCGATAAAAGGTGTAGATACAGGTGCGTTTGGTGACCCCGGGCCACGCGGACAGGTTTGCACAGGGGCAGAATACGCTTTGAAGGTAATATGGCCTGGGCTGAAGTTCAAAGCCATCTCTGCTGGCCTTCAACAAGGACACCTCGTCTCCAAACCACACGGCTGGGTCACACAAAGAACCTATGACCCGGCTCCTGTGTCTTTCAGCCCGGAATATTCTGAATATTCCTTCCATGTGCTGCGGAATTTCTTCTACAATGTCTACGGAAATTAGCAGCTCGACCCCCCCCCCCCCATGTATGATAACGGAATCGAGGGGAGATCCGGGCCTCCCTCACCACCAGCGCGTAACTCAATATATGGCCCTCACCACCAGCGCGTAACTCAATATATGGCCCTCACCACCAGCGCGTAACTCAATATATTGCCCTCACCACCAGCGCGTAACTCAATATATGGCCCTCACCACCAGCGCGTAACTTAATATATGGCCCTCACCACCAGCGCGTAACTCAATATATTGCCCTCACCACCAGCGCGTAACTCAATATATTGCCCTCACCACCAGCGCGTAACTCAATATATTGCCCTCACCACCAGCGCGTAACTCAATATATTGCCCTCACCACCAGCGCGTAACTCAATATATGGCCCTCACCACCAGCGCGTAACTCAATATATGCCCTCACCACCAGCGCGTAACTCAATATATTGCCCTCACCACCAGCGCGTAACTCAATATATGGCCTCACCACCAGCGCGTAACTCAATATATGGCCCTCACCACCAGCGCGTAACTCAATACAGTCAGGTGCAGAAATATTGGGACATGGACACAATTGTAACATCTTTGGCTCTATACACCACCACAATGGAGTTGGAATGAAACAAACACAATGTGCTTTAACTGCAGACTGTCAGCTTTAATTTGAGGGTATGTTACATCCAACTCAGGTGAACGGTGTAGGACTTACAGCAGTTTGCAGATGTGCCCCCACTTGTTAAGGACCAAAAGTAATGGGACAGAATAATAATCAAATCAAACTTTCCCTTCTTAATACTTGGTTACAAATCCTTTGCAGTCAATCACAGCCTGAAGTCTGGAACGCATAGACATCACCAGACGCTGGGTTTCATCCCTGGTGATGCTCTGCCAGGCCTCTACTGCAACTGTCTTCAGTTCCTGCTTGTTTGGGGCATTTTCCCTTCAGTTTTGTCTTCAGCAAGTGAAATGCTGCTCAATGGGATTCAGGTCAGGTGATTGACTTGGCCATTGCATAACATTCCACTTCTGTCCCTTCAAAAACGCTTTGCTTGCTTTTGCAGTATGCTTTGGGTCATTGTCCATCTGCACTGTGAAGCGCCGTCCAATGAGTTCTGCAGCACTTGGCTGAATGTGAGCAGATAATATTTCTCGAAACACTTCAGAATTCATCCTGCTGCTTTTGTCAGCGTCACATCATCAATAAATACAAGAGAACCAGTTCCATTGGCAGCCATACATGCCCACGCCATGACACTACCACCACCATGCTTCACTGATGAGGTGGTATGCTTAGGATCATGAGCAGTTCCTTTCCTTCTCCATACTCTTCTCTTCCCATCACTCTGGTACAAGTTGATCTTGGTCTCATCTGTCCATAGGATCTTGTTCCAGAACTGTGAAGGCTTTGTTAGGTGTTGTTTGGCAAACTCTAATCTGGCCTTCATGTTTTTTGAGGCTCACCAATGGTTTACATCTTGTGGTGAACCCTCTGTATTCACTCTGGTGAAGTCTTCTCTTGATTGTTGACTTTGACACACATACACCTACCTCCTGGAGAGTGTTCTTGATCTGGCCAACTGTTGTGAAGGGCGTTTTCTTCACCAGGGAAAGAATTCTTCGGTCATCCACCACAGTTGTTTTCCATGGTCTCCCGGGTCTTTTGGTGTTGCTAAACTCACTGGTGCGTTCCTTCTTTTTGAGAATGTTCCAAACAGTTGTTTTGGCCACGCCTAATGTTCTTGCTATCTTTCTGATGGGTTTGTTTTGTTTCTTCAGCCTAATGATGGCTTGCTTCACTGATAGTGACAGCTCTTTGGATCTCATCTTGAGAGTTGACAGCAACAAATTCCAAATGCAAATTGCACACTTGAAATGAACTCTGGACCTTTTATCTGCACATTGTAATTGGGGTAATGAGGGAATATCACACACCTGGCCATGGAACAGCTGAGAAGCCAATTGTCCCATTACCTTTGGTCCCTTAACAAGTGGGGGCACATCTGCAAACTGCTGTAAGTCCTACACCGTTCACCTGAGTTGGATGTACATACCCTCAAATTAAAGCTGACAGTCTGCAGTTAAAGCACATTGTGTTTGTTTCATTCCAACTCCATTGTGGTGGTGTATAGAGCCAAAGATGTTACAATTGTGTCCATGTCCCAGTATTTCTGGACCTGACTGTATATGGCCCCGTGTACCAGCATGTCGCATATGACATTTGTGTAGGATTCCTGCGCCGCATCCAGCGATAAACTGTGGGTTGCACTGGAAGGTAATCCCTG
This sequence comes from Leptobrachium leishanense, assembly GCA_009667805.1. NCBI lineage: Eukaryota > Metazoa > Chordata > Amphibia > Anura > Megophryidae > Leptobrachium > Leptobrachium leishanense. Next base: position 10,551,028 of record CM019068.1, on the reverse strand, counting down.
CCACTCTCATTGTGACACCCGGCCTTTGATCGGACCCCCCGGAGGCCGACATACGCACCAATCACTCACTTCTGCTCTATGCCATGCAGGGTTAGGGGTATTTGTCCAATGTCCCATCTCTGCGATGCCCCTTTGCCCTGGCCCTCTCCCATGTGTCTAGGTCTTCGTACCTGAGCAGCGAGACCTGCTGATGTCTGAACATTTAACCCCTTCCTTATCGAGATCGACTTTACTCGATCTGCAAGACCGCTCCCGGTGCCCTAATATCAATTCTAATCAATATGTTGTTCCACGGGAGAAATGGAAAGGAATTTCATTTATTCAAGACAAAATTCATTTGCATTTGGTCTCCAGAACAAGCCCCCAACGTTTTATCACCCTGAGCACAATGCGGGAGGAGATAACACTTATTATAACCAGCTGGGAATGTGTCTCAATGACGTCTCCCCGGCTGATCCTGCACGGAGACCTGAACTGCACTAATTCCTTTTGGCCACCAGGTGGCGACATCTCCCTGCATAAAGCTTATTACAGTGAGGAATACATTGGGAATATTCCAAAATATTTATTACTGTATAATTAATTTAAAATGGTTTTCCAATAAACTACTGATTCTTCACCGTGTTTTTCTGGAAAATTCTGTGGTTGTGAAGGGGTTAAAAGAGTCTGCAGCCTTTAAAGCGATGAGATGTGGTTAAATCCTATCGCATCCAAAATATCTTGCTACTGACTAAAGCTTAACCATCCAGGATGTATTTTATGATATTGGTATATTTAATAGATATATATAGGTCGACACTATTCTGTAGTTGAAATTTCTTTTTGAAATAGGGGCTGGCCTAGTTAATTCTAGTGGCTAATCTGGTAAAAGAAGCATTTTAGCAATCAGATCCATCATCTTATTTCCTACCCTGTGCAGTGGGAAAAATTTTTCTTCCACAGCCTCCAGCATCTCATCTGCCTACAGCCCTGTGCTCCTCATCCACTGATCTCAGCAGGGGGAGGGAGTTTCTGGTTTGTGTGATTTGGAGATCAGGTTACGGAGGGATAGAGAACAGAAAGCAAGAAGCAGCAGCTCCGCTTTATCCAACTAAAACAGTAAAAAAAATACCCCCCCCCCAAATAAAAATCTTTAAGGGTTTTAAAAGAATCCTGATGCAGCGGCCCTCAAAGACAGGCGCAACGTAACACTGCTAGAATATTCATTTATGGCAGGGGTTCTCATCCTTGGCCCTCTGCAGATTTTGGAACTACATCTACCATGATGTGCATCCTAAAGAATGTATGGCTGAGCATCATGGGAGATGTAGTTCCAAAATCTGGGAGATCGAGGTTGCCGAGCTATGGTATATGGGGTGATATATGGGGTACCAGTCAGCGTCTAGAACTCATCATCTGTGCAAGGAGTTGTGGAATAAATGAAACCAGAGTAACTGTAACATTGTATCTAGTTCAGTAACATAATCTCTGGGCAAAATTACCTTATTTTCTCGTCCTGCATTTAACCCCTTCACTACCAAGCAATATTTGTTTGTGGGAAAAAATGTAACATAACTTTTTCGAACCAGGCGATGCGAATATAAGAAGTGCATACATACAGGTTAAAACAGAGTTTTCGCACAGAAATAGTTTTTCTGAGAGAGTTAAAAAATGAAAACAATCAGGGCTATTCAGAGAGAGGTGAAAACCTTGAGAATGACTGGAGAATTGAAAATTCTAGCTCAAAATAGTCAAACCAGAAAAATTCGCCCATTTATCTCACTTTCCAAATTGGCTATTTGATCCAGATTGTTCTCTTCTCCTGCCAATTCTCAAGGTTTTCACCTCTCTCTGAATAGCCCAGAATGTAAATTTGCTCATTTTTAGCTTTTGGTGTATTGGTTTATCCTTTACAGACGTATCACTGGGATGAAAAGTCAGAAACTCTAGATGACGTTCCTCGTCTGGCACGGGATATGCATTATCAGCATACAGTCAGAAATGGCCTTTGTGTCAGTAAATGTGCTGCAGACAGATAACAAAATGGGGAGATTGCCTGCTTACACGGGGTCTGCATTATCAATATACAGGCAGATGCAGTAAATGTGCTGCAGACATAATAAAATGGTGAAATCTGCTTACATGGGGTCTGCATTATCAGCATACAGGCAGATGCAGTAAATGTATTGCAGACAGATAATAAAATGGTGAGATCTCCTGCTTGTGGGGGTTTGTAGTGATCAGAATGAGATTATTAGCAATGCAATATCTGTATGTGCCGCATAATGCCTGTGTATGGCAATTACAGCAACACCTTGTATCTGTATGTGCTGCATAATGCCTGTGTATGACAATTACAGCAACACCTTGTATCTGTATGTGCTGCATAATGCCTGTGTGTGGCAATTCCAGCAACACCTTGTATCTGCATGTGCTGCATAATGCCTGTGTATGGCAATTACAGCAACACCTTGTATCTGTATGTGCCGCATAATGCCTGTTATGGCAATTACAGCAACACCTTGTATCTGTATGTGCCCATAATGCCTGTGTATGGCAATTACAGCAACGCCTTGTATCTGTATGTGCCGCATAATGCCTGTGTATGGCAATTACAGCAACGCCTTGTATCTGTATGTGCCGCATAATGCCTGTGTATGGCAATTACAGCAACACTTTGTATCTGTATGTGCATAATGCCTGTGTATGGAAATTACAGCAACACCTTGTATCTGTATGTGCTGCATAATGCCTGTGTATGGCAATTACAGCAACACCTTGTATCTGTATGTGCCGCATAATGCCTGTGTATGTAATTACAGCAACTCCTTGTATCTGTATGTGCTGCATAATGCCTGTGTATGGCAATTACAGCAACCCTTGTATCTGTATGTGCTGCATAATGCCTGTGTATGGCAATTACAGCAACACCTTGTATCTATATGTGCCGCATAATGCCTGTGTATGGAAATTACAGCAACACCTTGTATCTGTATGTGCTGCATAATGCCTGTGTATGGAAATTACAGCAACACCTTGTATCTGTATGTGCTGCATAATGCCTGTGTATGGCAATTACAGCAACACCTTGTATCTGTATGTGCTGCATAATGCCTGTGTATGGCAATTACAGCAACACCTTGTATCTGTATGTGCCGCATAATGCCTGTGTGTGGCAATTACAGCATCACATTGTTTCTGTATGTGCCGCATAATGCCTGTGTATGTAATGCAACTCCTTGTATCTGTATGTGCTGCATAATGCCTGTGTATGGCAATTACAGCAACGCCTTGTATCTGTATGTGCTGCATAATGCCTGTGTATGGCAATTACAGCAACACCTTGTATCTGTATGTGCCGCATAATGCCTGTGTATGTAATTACAGCAACTCCTTGTATCTGTATGTGCTGCATAATGCCTGTGTATGGCAATTACAGCAACGCCTTGTATCTGTATGTGCTGCATAATGCCTGTGTATGGCAATTACAGCAACACCTTGTATCTATATGTGCCGCATAATGCCTGTGTATGGAAATTACAGCAACACCTTGTATCTGTACTGTACAGGGATTTACACTCATTATAACCTCCTGAATCGCATCCCTGTACAGCAGCGACTGACCCCACAGCTCTCCCTGTATTCTGACAATTCCCTGGCTGCTGGAACGCTGCAGTAACGTTGGTGATCTTTTTGTTACAGTGGGGTTTTGGTCTGCTGTTTGCAGCTTGTTTTATCTTTCTCCAGGAGAGTGGAGAGAGATAATACAAAGGATTTTGTTTCTCCCCTGCGAAGACACTAATTTTGCTTTAAAAAAAATGTGAAATTGTTGTCTAGATATGCTATTGATTGGTTTTTCAATGTATTACAATGCAAAAGTGAGTTAACTTAGGTTAGGGTCAGACTAACGCATTTCTCGCGTTGTCCGTGAAAAAGTGCGTTCGAACGAATGGTCGCATTTTTTCCCGGAATACGCGATATCGGTCATACGATGCTCATTTTCGGCCGTGATTTTGTACGGATCATCAATAAAACACTTTTTGCGTCTGGACGTTATGTTGGCCGGACATTAGCAGCGTCTGACATCTCCCAATCACACACACACGCCGCTAGCGGACGCAGCGCACTCTGTACGTCAGTAGTAGTGGTTTGACGTTCTCGAAAAAATGCGTTAGTTTGCCACTTGCGTTGCGCAGCTGCACTTTTGTGCGGCCGTTCTTCGTATGTTCCCCGGCATTGGACGTCATTTGCTGCTAGCACGGCCGTGATTTCGTGCGGCTAAACGCACGTTAAAACTGCGCTAGTCTGACCTTAGCCTTAACTTTGGGAGTGAAGGGGTTACGTGTTAACAACGTATACCGAGCTTCCAATAAAAAGACGTTAAGCTAATATTTTTTTAAACCAAGTTACAGCGTGTTAAAGGGGTTAAAGGACGAGCAGAGCATTTATGATGCTTCGCTTTCTTCTCGGTGGGAAGCTTCCTGGATGTGCGCAATTAAAGCGCACTGACCCGTGCTAGAAGCCGAACCCGCGCTGTCAACTGCGCCCTTACTCGCTGCTCATTAACCCCCTAAAACCCAACTCAGGATTTTACCAGGGGACCCGCTCCGCGCCATAATTATTATTATTTTTCTGGCAAATAACTTCTGTTTTTTTTTTTTTTTGGTTATTTGGGTCGGTTCATGCGCGAGGATGGGGTCTCGTTTGGGCCCCTGCGCACAGCCCGCCGTTTCAGGCAGGTAATTAGCGGGTGACGGAGCTCGCGGTGGGAGTTTTTTTTTATATATTTTTTGACTTGCCAGCTCCGTCCAACAATTCTCCTGCTGCCTTTGCAGTTTTTGAGGTCCCCTGCGGGTCAGGGATTGTTTTGCCGGGGTAGAGATGAGGCCTGGGAGGAGAAAAGGGGGAAAAAAGTGCGAATTTAATCCAGTAACGAAAAGAGCGTTTTTAAGGAGACACAAGGGGCCGCGAACCCTGCTCGGCGACCGCCGTATTAAATGCATCCAGGAGAAGGTCCCCCTTGATCCTGACGTCGGGCGTGATGCGGATCATTGAAACGTGCCTTGATACATTATTATCCAGATAAGAAGCCATTATGATGCATTATGGGGGTCATTCACTAAGCTGCAGCCTTTCCATCCTATATCGGTGCCTTAACTCCTGCAATCTACTGGAAAGAAAGTACAGTTACTAGTTTTGGGGTTCACTTTGAAGTCGTTGCCCCCCCCCCCCCCGGCCGGATCCTGCATTGTTTGCACAGCCTGCGCCTCTGTTTGTTCAGCTGCTGGGGGTCACTAAGCTCGGGGTCACTGGAAGGTTCTCTATAACAGGTGTCACCTGTCGCCCGCCGTCAACCTCACGAGCGTCAGCTTTTTGCTCCAACCAAAGGAGCTGGGATTTATCAAAGGGTTATTCAGAGAGAGCCGAAGTGACCCCCAAATTGCACCGAACAGTGAGGTGACATTTCGGGGCCATTCATAGAGCAGGCTGTTCGCCAAATTTTGGCGAATTGCCTGCATGTACGGTGCCTGTTCGGCGGCAGTGAAATACGGTGCCTGTTCGGCGGCAGTGAAATACGGTGCCTGTTCGGCGGCAGTGAAATACGGTGCCTGTTCGGCGGCAGTGAAATACGGTGCCTGTTCGGCGGCAGTGAAATACGGTGCCTGTTCGGCGGCAGTGAAATACGGTGCCTGTTCGGCGGCAGTGAAATACGGTGCCTGTTCGGCAGCAGTGAAATATGGTGCCTGTTCGGCAGCAGTGAAATCCCCCATAGAGAAGCAATGGTTAATATATTCACATTGAACAGCAGAGAAATGTCAGTGAAATGTCCTGATGTTCAGTAGTTTCATTCGACAGGTTTATTCAGGCGAATCCCATAGGTTTCAATGTTAAAAATATTCCCGTTTTAATACAATATCTAATAAACCGTTTATTATTTTATTCTTTACTTATAAAGCGCCAGCATATTCCGCAGCGCTGTACAATAGGCACAGTATAGACAGGGTTACAATACATTGAATAACATTTTGATAAACCAGTACAGGAGGAAACGAGGCCCTATTCCCGTGGGAACTCACAATCTACAAGGGTTGGGGGTGAAAACAGTAGGAGAGGGCGGGCTGCAAGGTGAGAGTGACGGCGGGCTGCAAGGTGAGAGTGACGGCGGGCTGCAAGGTGAGAGTGACGGCGGGCTGCAAGGTGAGAGTGACGGCGGGCTGCAAGGTGGGAGTGACGGCGGGCTGCAAGGTGGGAGTGACGGCGGGCTGCAAGGTGGGAGTGACGGCGGGCTGCAAGGTGGGAGTGACGGCGGGCTGCAAGGTGAGAGTGACGGCGGGCTGCAAGGTGAGAGTGACGGCGGGCTGCAAGGTGAGAGTGACGGCGGGCTGCAAGGTGAGAGTGACGGCGGGCTGCAAGGTGAGAGTGACGGCGGGCTGCAAGGTGAGAGTGACGGCGGGCTGCAAGGTGAGAGTGACGGCGGGCTGCAAGGTGAGAGTGACGGCGGGCTGCAAGGTGAGAGTGACGGCGGGCTGCAAGGTGGGAGTGACGGCGGGCTGCAAGGTGGGAGTGACGGCGGGCCGCAAGGTGGGAGTGACGGCGGGCCGCAAGGTGGGAGTGACGGCGGGCCGCAAGGTGGGAGTGACGGCGGGCCGCAAGGTGAGAGTGACGGCGGGCCGCAAGGTGAGAGTGACGGCGGGCCGCAAGGTGAGAGTGACGGCGGGCCGCAAGGTGAGAGTGACGGCGGGCCGCAAGGTGAGAGTGACGGCGGGCCGCAAGTGAGAGTGACGGCGGGCCGCAAGGTGAGAGTGACGGCGGCCGCAAGGTGAGAGTGACGGCGGGCCGCAAGGTGAGAGTGACGGCGGGCCGCAAGGTGAGAGTGACGGCGGGCCGCAAGGTGAGAGTGACGGCGGGCCGCAAGGTGAGAGTGACGGCGGGCCGCAAGGTGAGAGTGACGGCGGGCCGCAAGGTGAGAGTGACGGCGGGCCGCAAGGTGGGAGTGACGGCGGGCCGCAAGGTGGGAGTGACGGCGGGCCGCAAGGTGAGAGTGACGGCGGGCCGCAAGGTGAGAGTGACGGCGGGCCGCAAGGTGAGAGTGACGGCGGGCCGCAAGGTGAGAGTGACGGCGGGCCGCAAGGTGAGAGTGACGGCGGGCCGCAAGGTGAGAGTGACGGCGGGCCGCAAGGTGAGAGTGACGGCGGGCCGCAAGGTGAGAGTGACGGCGGGCCGCAAGGTGAGAGTGACGGCGGGCCTCAAGGTGAGAGTGACGGCGGGCCGCAAGGTGAGAGTGACGGCGGGCCGCAAGGTGGGAGTGACGGCGGCCGCAAGGTGGGAGTGACGGCGGCCGCAAGGTGGAGTGACGGCGGGCCGCAAGGTGGGAGTGACGGCGGGCTGCAAGGTGAGAGTGACGGCGGCTGCAAGGTGAGAGTGACGGCGGCTGCAAGGTGAGAGTGACGGCGGGCTGCAAGGTGAGAGTGACGCGGGCTGCAAGGTGAGAGTGACGGCGGGCAAGGTGAGAGTGACGGCGGGCTGCAAGGTGAGAGTGACGGCGGGCTGCAAGGTGAGAGTGACGGCGGGCTGCAAGGTGAGAGTGACGGCGGGCTGCAAGGTGAGAGTGACGGCGGGCTGCAAGGTGGGAGTGACGGCGGGCTGCAAGGGAGTGACGGCGGCCGCAAGGTGGGAGTGACGGCGGGCCGCAAGGTGAGAGTGACGGCGGGCCGCAAGGTGAGAGTGACGGCGGCCGCAAGGTGAGAGTGACGGCGGGCTGCAAGGTGAGAGTGACGGCGGGCCGCAAGGTGAGAGTGACGGCGGGCTGCAAGGTGGGAGTAAATGATACCGTGTAACCGGATACCGCCGGCGCGCTGTGACTATTTTCTGCTCCTTATTAATGTGCCGCGAGATGAAAAGGTGTAAAATCTCTGCATTAGAAACTCCGAATAAAGTGGGTTAAATCCGTTGTTCTTATGGAGGTGGAATAAAATATTGTGCGTCTCTTGACTAGGAGGCCGGGGTGGCTCTAATCCGACGCTGGCAGCCGGCCTGGTTATTGCCCTGGCGTTACGCAGAGTAATCCCCTCCTGCTCATCAGAAAGCAGAGACTCGCTGCCGGCTCAGGAGAAAAACAACACTTCTGAGACCATCTCTAGCTCGTCTGACGTGTAAGCGCCTTTCCACCTACCAGTTGGGTCTCTTTGTCAGGAATCCATGAGTCTGGCGCGCCGGCCATATGGCACGGTGTCAAACAAGGACAGGAAACCACCCCAAAAGAGGGAAATTATCATTACTTTTATATGACATTAATTAATATGGCGTTTTAATGCAGGCTGACAGAGTCCTATAACGCTGTAGTGGAGTGGGAGTAGGGTTGCATAAAGCTCTAGTACATCAGACGTTTTACGACGCAACCCTGCCCTACTAGAGGTTGTATAATATGGTAGTCAAGTGGGAGTTGAGTTGTGTAAAGCTGTAGTAGAAAAAGTAGAGTTGTATAACATTGTAGTAGAGCAGACGTTGACTTGTACAAAGTTGTAGTAAAGGTGGGAGTAGAGTTGTATACCCTTTAATAGAGTAGGTGTAGAGTTGTGTAAAGCTGTAGTAGAGCAGGTGTAACGTTGTGTAACATTGTATTAGAGTGGGAGAGAGAGAAGTATAATTCTGTAGTAGAGCGGACGTAGAGTTGTATAATGCTGTAGGAGTTTGTGTATAGAATTGTGTAACATTGTATTAAAGTGTGAGAGTTGTTGTATAAAGCTGTAGTAGAGTGGGAGTATAGTTGTATAACATTGTAGTACAACAGTTTACCTGCTCTACTACCACTTTATACAACTCTACTAGATTGGGAGTGGAGTTGTATAAAGCAGGAGTAGCGTTGTGTAACAATGTAATAAAACAAGTGTAGAGTTGTGTAACGCTGTAGTAGAATGGGAGCAGAGTTGTGTAACGCTGTAGTAGAGCAGGTGTAGAGTTGTGTATCGCGTCACTGACTCCTTGCGATATTTCATGCTTGATTTTCTAGATCTCGCGCGGCGGATCCGGCTCACACAGTCACTGCTCCTTAATGGGTTAACCCGGCTCTGTGCATAGAAAGACAGATAAAGGGGTTTTGCAATGTTTGTCGCCTTGATATGTGAAGGAGTGTCCCTCGCAAACCAAAACCAACCTGTGCGGCGCGTTAAACACCAGGAACAAACCTTCAAGAACTAAGCCATAGAACCTAAGCAGAAGTTACGGTGAAAAGACCGGTGAAAAGTACGGCAAACTGCAGTGAAAGGACTGGGGAACAGTATGGTGAGATACGGTGCAATGACCAGTGAAAACGACGGTAAAGTATGGTGGAAGGAATAGGGAACAGTATGGTGAGATACGGTGGCAGTTCCCTATTGAATTGCGCGTAGCTTCACCAAACTCGCTTCACCGAAGTAAAACCATTGTCCTTTCAATGAAAGCACATTGCTTAGTAATATATATTGTAATGGAAGCGATGACATCACAGCTCTGCCTGGAGGCTGCCCCCCCCCCCCCGGGGCGCGCAACTGCTGGGACGCTTCTTTATAGGGTCATTCGAGTGGAAAGTGTTATTGTAACCCGGTGGCCTGAGGAAGTGTGTGCGTTAACCCCCACAAAGGGGATAAAAACACCATTAAAGCAGTATGGCGGCACTGGGAGCCGTCAGAGCGCGCATGCATGGTCTGTGCGCCAGAGGGAAAGCTAACGGGTTATTCACTAACCACGGGAGAACGGAGGCTTAACTTCCGCAAAGTACGGCGAGACTACAATAAATATAGGGAAATGCCACCGTAGTTCGCCGATCTTATTCCGTATACCTCCCAAGTGTGTCTTTTAGGAAGAAAAGTCCCTGTTTCGGTGCAAATCCCTCTCTCCCACCGAAAAAACGCAAGGGTTATTCAAAGCACACCGAAATTTCAGTGCTCTCATTCGGCGCACTTTGGCAATTTCAGTTCGCCGATCCTGCGATGAATTCAGCATTCACCACAGGGTCCCCAAAGTCCGCCAGACGAGATCCACCGATGCCGACATTCTGCCGAATGCTGTCAAACAGCTCGACAAACGCAGCCATAGTATGCCGAACTCAGCCGACGATCTGCTGAATACCGCCGAGCAGATCACCAAACGCTGCCAAAAGACGAGCTGCCGCCGAACTGGCTGTAAAAAAAATAAATAAAAAAAATACACAATTTTTAAAAAGCGTTTAAAACAAAAACCTGCATGAAAATGCGCGGAAATAATAAAGTCCTATAAAAAGTTATAAAAAGGTCCGTTACAGATAAAAAAGAAAACGCCATTAAAGAAAAAATGAATGACAAACTTCTCTGAAAAAATCCAGAGAAATGGCCTAAAAAATAAATTAATAAAAAAACTTCTTGCTAGAAATGAAAAGAATAAAAAAAGTAATAATGTTGTTTTTTTTTTACATTTGAAATCTATGGGTGTGGAAACGCTGCTCGTTACAGGCCCCGGCGTCGCGGCGAGTTCGGTTCAGTCATGTTCTGTGCGCAGGTTTAGAGAGCTGTGCATCATGGGAGGATATCACCATGGTTACCACAGGCCTCGCCAAGCGCAAGGAAACAACATTTTAGATAAAAATATAATTTTTCTGTTTTTGATTCCGTTACCCAAATAAAAAAATGTGTTTAACCCGTTACATTAAGATAGCCTGCCCTATACAGGCAGTGAGAGGGTTAATGGTGGGTGTAAAGGTACAGGCAGGGAGTGATAGGGTTAATGGTTCTGCTGTGGGATATTACAGGCAGTGAGAGGGTTAATGGTTCTGTTTAAAAGTAACATCAGGAAGCATTATTTTACTGAGAGGGTGGTGGATACATGGAACAGTCTTCCAGTAGAAGTGGTAGAGGCCAAAACAGTAATTGAATTTAAGCAAGCATGGGATAGGCATAAGGCTATCCTAAACAAAAGATAAATCCAGGTAAAGTATCCATGTAATTGGGCGACTAGATGGGCCGAAAGGTTCTTATCTGCCGACATTTTTCTATGTTTCTATATTACAGGCAGTGAGAGGGTTAATGGTTGGGCTGTGGGATATTACAGGCAGTGAGAGGGTTAATGGTTCTGCTGTGGGATATTACAGGCAGTGAGAGGGTTAATAGTTGGGCTGTGGGATATTACAGGCAGTGAGAGGGTTAATAGTTGGGCTGTGGGATATTACAGGCAGTGAGAGGGTTAATAGTTGGGCTGTGGGATATTACAGGCAGTGAGAGGGTTAATGGTTCTGCTGTGGGATATTACAGGCACTGAGAGGGTTAATAGTTGGGCTGTGGGATATTACAGGCAGTGAGAGGGTTAATGGTTCTGCTGTGGGATATTACAGGCAGTGAGAGGGTTAATAGTTGGGCTGTGGATATTACAGGCAGTGAGAGGGTTAATGGTTCTGCTGTGGGATATTACAGGCAGTGAGAGGGTTAATAGTTGGGCTGTGGGATATTACAGGCAGTGAGAGGGTTAATAGTTGGCTGTGGGATATTACAGGCAGTGAGAGGGTTAATAGTTGGGCTGTGGGATATTACAGGCAGTGAGAGGGTTAATGGTTCTGCTGTGGGATATTACAGGCAGTGAGAGGGTTAATAGTTGGGCTGTGGGATATTACAGGCAGTGAGAGGGTTAATGTTCTGCTGTGGGATATTACAGGCAGTGAGAGGGTTAATAGTTGGGCTGTGGGATATTACAGGCAGTGAGAGGGTTAATAGTTGGGCTGTGGGATATTACAGGCAGTGAGAGGGTTAATAGTTGGGCTGTGGGATATTACAGGCAGTGAGAGGGTTAATGGTTCTGCTGTGGGATATTACAGGCACTGAGAGGGTTAATAGTTGGGCTGTGGGATATTACAGGCAGTGAGAGGGTTAATGGTTCTGCTGTGGGATATTACAGGCAGTGAGAGGGTTAATAGTTGGGCTGTGGGATATTACAGGCAGTGAGAGGGTTAATGGTTCTGCTGTGGGATATTACAGGCAGTGAGAGGGTTAATAGTTGGGCTGTGGGATATTACAGGCAGTGAGAGGGTTAATAGTTGGGCTGTGGGATATTACAGGCAGTGAGAGGGTTAATAGTTGGGCTGTGGGATATTACAGGCAGTGAGAGGGTTAATGGTTCTGCTGTGGGATATTACAGGCACTGAGAGGGTTAATAGTTGGGCTGTGGGATATTACAGGCAGTGAGAGGGTTAATGGTTCTGCTGTGGGATATTACAGGCAGTGAGGGTTAATAGTTGGGCTGTGGGATATTACAGGCAGTGAGAGGGTTAATGGTTCTGCTGTGGGATATTACAGGCAGTGAGAGGGTTAATAGTTGGGCTGTGGGATATTACAGGCAGTGAGAGGGTTAATAGTTGGGCTGTGGGATATTACAGGCAGTGAGAGGGTTAATAGTTGGGCTGTGGGATATTACAGGCAGTGAGAGGGTTAATGGTTCTGCTGTGGGATATTACAGGCACTGAGAGGGTTAATAGTTGGGCTGTGGGATATTACAGGCAGTGAGAGGGTTAATGGTTCTGCTGTGGGATATTACAGGCAGTGAGAGGGTTAATAGTTGGGCTGTGGGATATTACAGGCAGTGAGAGGGTTAATGGTTCTGCTGTGGGATATTACAGGCAGTGAGAGGGTTAATAGTTGGGCTGTGGGATATTACAGGCAGTGAGAGGGTTAATGTTCTGCTGTGGGATATTACAGGCAGTGAGAGGGTTAATAGTTGGGCTGTGGGATATTACAGGCAGTGAGAGGGTTAATGGTTCTGTTGTGGGATATTACAGGCAGTGAGAGGGTTAATAGTTGGGCTGTGGGATATTACAGGCAGTGAGAGGGTTAATAGTTGGGCTGTGGGATATTACAGGCAGTGAGAGGGTTAATAGTTGGGCTGTGGGATATTACAGGCAGTGAGAGGGTTAATAGTTGGGCTGTGGGATATTACAGGCAGTGAGAGGGTTAATAGTTGGGCTGTGGGATATTACAGGCAGTGAGAGGGTTAATAGTTGGGCTGTGGGAAGGTATAGAAAGTGAGAGGGTTAATAGAACATGTAGGGGCGGGGTTAGCGGAGTGGGCCGTCTTTACGGGGGTCAGTCGGGGATGTAGGCGGGGTTAGCCGGCAGAGGTTCAGTAGTTGAGGCGGGGATAGGTGCTGCCGGGGCGTGGCTCTCGGGGTGTGGGCGGGGCGCAGGCAGTGCAGGGCTCTCAGTCAGTGCTGGGCAGAGCTGCAGAGCGGACACGGCCGGGATTCCATGCTTACACTGTGAGTGCGGGGCAGGGCGGGATATCCGGGGCAGCACAGGGGTACCCCCCCCCCCCGACCGACGCGCGCCGATCTGAGCCTCGCCGTGTGTCTGCGCGGGGTCTGCGTGACGAGGCTGCGGTATCTGCAGGAATATGCGGGATGGAGGGGGCTGTGTCATCCACGTGACTCCTGCTGATGGGATTGGCGGGCGCGCTGCGCAATGCCTGAGAGTGATAGGGGGGGGGACACTGTGCCTGCAGGGGGATGCCTGAGAGTGATAGGGGGGGGGGGACACTGTGCCCGCAGGGGGATGCCTGAGAGTGATAGGGGGGGGGGACACTGTGCCTGCAGGGGGATGCCTGAGAGTGATAGGGGGGGGGGGACACTGTGCCTGCAGGGGGATGCCTGAGAGTGATAGGGGGGCACTGTGCCTGCAGGGGGATGCCTGAGAGTGATAGGGGGGCACTGTGCCCGCAGGGGGATGCCTGAGAGTGATAGGGGGGCACTGTGCCCGCAGGGGGATGCCTGAGAGTGATAGGGGGGGGGACACTGTGCCTGCAGGGGGATGCCTGAGAGTGATAGGGTGGACACTGTGCCCGCAGGGGGATGCCTGAGAGTGATAGGGGGGACACTGTGCCCGCAGGGGGATGCCTGAGAGTGATAGGGGGGACACTGTGCCCGCAGGGGGATGCCTGAGAGTGATAGGGGGGACACTGTGCCCGCAGGGGGATGCCTGAGAGTGATAGGGGGGACACTGTGCCCGCAGGGGGATGCCTGAGAGTGATAGGGGGGACACTGTGCCCGCAGGGGGATGCCTGAGAGTGATAGGGGGGACTCTGTGCCCGCAGGGGGATGCCTGAGAGTGATAGGGGGGACTCTGTGCCCGCAGGGGGATGCCTGAGAGTGATAGGGGGGACTCTGTGCCCGCAGGGGATGCCTGAGAGTGATAGGGGGGACTCTGTGCCGCAGGGGGATGCCTGAGAGTGATAGGGGGGCACTGTGCCCGCAGGGGGATGCCTGAGAGTGATGGGGGGGCACTGTGCCTGCAGGGGGATGCCTGAGAGTGATAGGGGGGCACTGTGCCTGCAGGGGGATGCCTGAGAGTGATAGGGGGGCACTGTGCCTGCAGGGGGATGCCTGAGAGTGATAGGGGGGCACTGTGCCTGCAGGGGGATGCCTGAGAGTGATAGGGGGGCACTGTGCCTGCAGGGGGATGCCTGAGAGTGATAGGGGGGACACTGTGCCCGCAGGGGGATGCCTGAGAGTGATAGGGGGGGACACTGTGCCCGCAGGGGGATGCCTGAGAGTGATAGGGGGGGGGGGACACTGTGCCCGCAGGGGGATGCCTGAGAGTGATAGGGGGGGACACTGCCCGCAGGGGGATGCCTGAGAGTGATAGGGGGGACACTGTGCCCGCAGGGGGATGCCTGAGAGTGATGGGGGGGGACACTGTGCCCGCAGGGGGATGCCTGAGAGTGATGGGGGGGGACACTGTGCCCGCAGGGGGATGCCTGAGAGTGATGGGGGGGACACTGTGCCCGCAGGGGATGCCTGAGAGTTATAGGGGGACACTGTGCCCGCAGGGGATGCCTGAGAGTGATAGGGGGGACACTGTGCCCGCAGGGGGATGCCTGAGGGTGATAGGGGGGGACACTGTACCTGCAGGGGGATGCCTGAGAGTGATCATGGTGTTGGGTGCATCACGCTCCCGGGTCGTGATGGTGGTTGCAGTAGCTGCCGCAGGCTGCGGGTGTTGCTGGACGGGCGCCTGTGCTGTCGTGAAGATGCCGTGTGCATGCGGTGGGACGCCTGATGGTGATGCAGATGAATTTCTGATGGAGGCGGTGATGTGACGGTGTCGCTGCGGTTGCCTGTTAGTGATGTGCGTTGCTGCAGGATGCTTTCTGGTTGATGTGGTTCTTGAGCAGTGATTTGGTGATGGAGCTTGCCGTGAGCGCCGGCGGCTTATGCCATTTACTTTGCTTCTAGTGGTTGTGGTACTTTATGGTGATGCCTGGTGTCTTTGTAATATCCACCGGTGCCCTGTGGTGAGGCGTTACCGGCGGTGCCCTGTGGTGAGGCGTTACCGGCGGTGCCCTGTGGTGAGGCGTTACCGGCGGTGCCCTGTGGTGAGGCGTTACCGGCGGTGCCCTGTGGTGAGGCGTTACCGGCGGTGCCCTGTGGTGAGGCGTTACCGGCGGTGCCCTGTGGTGAGGCGTTACCGGCGGTGCCCAGTTGTGAGGCGTTACCGGCGGTGCCCAGTTGCACCTAGTCTTGGAATGGTTTTTGTCTCCCTAATCATTATAATCCATGAGGGGTCGGCCCCCCCCCCGCTGCTCTGCGCTGTTGCCCTCGACCCCCCCCGCTGCTCTGCGCTGTTGCCCTCGACCCCCCCCCCGCTGCTCTGCGCTGTTGCCCTCGACCCCCCCCCCCTGCTCTGCGCGGTTGCCCTCGACCCCCCCCCCCCCCAGTCTCTGCGCTGTTGCCTTCGACCCGCCGCTCTGCGCTGTTGCCCTCGACCACCCCGCCCGCTCTGCGCTGTCACTTTGGCCCTGCCGGCGTTTGGAGGGCCGCTTTGCCCCCGCGGAGGATATTTGAGCCGCTCGGGCTGATGTCATTGTTTGGACGCTGCGCGTTCCGTGGGGATCGTTCTGATTTCTGCTCACGTTCAGCTGGAGGGTGTGAGCCGCGCTTGTCATATTTTTCTTTTTGTTTTACTCAAACCAGATGCGGTGAAAGTGATTCCAAGGCTGCTCCCTTAACCCCTTAACCGCCAGGGAGCCTTAACTGGCCTTGGCTGTGACTCCCTCTGGCACAGAAATGGTTAATGCGCAGTTCACTTTTATTTGGGTAATTCAGGGACCTTCAGGGCGGGATGTGTGGGCCTCGGGGCGCCCTTTTTGGCGGGATGTGTGTGCCTCGGGGCGCCCTTTTTGGCGGGATGTGTGGGCCTCGGGGCGCCCTTTTTGGCGGGATGTGTGGGCCTCGGGGCGCCCTTTTTGGCGGGATGTGTGGGCCTCGGGGCGCCCTTCTTGGCGGGATGTGTGGGCCTCGGGGCGCCCTTCTTGGCGGGATGTGTGGGCCTCGGGGCGCCCTTCTTGGCGGGATGTGTGGGCCTCGGGGCGCTCTTTTTGGCGGGATGTGTGGGCCTCGGGGCGCCCTTTTTGGCGGGATGTGTGGGGTGAGAATACCCCTAGGCATTCGCTGCTGATGGTTGCCAGTGTTTGTGGCTATAAAGCCCAGTCTTGTTACATGTATGTGATACAATATACTGTCCCAAGGAATCCTGGGAAAGACGCAGCTAATTAGCATAAAGTGCCACCCCTGTGCATTTCATGGAATCGGTCATTTCAGGGATCTAGCGGTGCGCCACGGTGTATGTTTACATTTAATGGGACGGGAAGTTGTCTGTACATTGTTTGTGTTTTTGTTGCGACCTTTATAAACGCGCTCTTGATATTGTCTTTGCGTTGCTGTCAGCTGACGCGTCTCCCGTATAGATATCCGGATGTGTGCGTGCGCCCTGGAGCCCTCCGTGGAATTTGGAAGTGGTGTCAGAGGTGCGGCCGGGTGGATATCTAGACTTTCTGAATCCCTTTCGCCCTTTTGTGATGCGGGTCGGCGCCGGCGCTCTCGCACGTCCTGATACTTCCTCCAGAACGATCTTTTCCCGGCTTACAGTGTATAGGGGCGATAACTGTCCAGTATAAAGGTGTATTAACCCCCTCACCACCCCTTTCCCTCCCTATAACACAGCGCTATGTCTGCGCCGGGCGCCTCGCGGTAGGCTGGATGGAAGTTTTATCTTGTGAAGGAAAAGGCGCCAGAATAAAGAGATTTATTAAAAACTGGAGAAAAAACGTGAAAGTGGAGCAGTGTCCAATGGGGGGTGCCGGTTGCATGCTTTGGTTTCCATGGCGATGGACCGCTTCTATCACATTGTAGCTCTCATCAGATGGTGACACGTTTTGATCGGTCTCTCCCGTCCCCTTTATGGACTCGTTTTACAGTCGTGTTGTTTACGCCGCGATACACTCGTTACTTGACGCGTAATGCGCAGATTTGTTTTCTGAGATGATGGGGGGGGGGGGGGGTTCAGATCTCTAAAAGTGAGGCAATCACCATGGAAACCAGTATCTCCAGCAGATGCACGGCATTGGTGATTGATCTTTTTCCAGCACACTGTGTTTTTGTATCATGCGGGATGCGGCTCACAGGGCAGCGGGTAGTGATGCCTTTGAACGACATTCAGAGGTTTCCTACTTCACGACACTCTCCCTGTGTGTGCTCTGTGTTTGTCTCAAACCTAAATAAACGGGCTCCGTTCCAAAGTCTTTCGTTCTTGCTGAGGAATTGTGATTCTGACCCGTCTCCCACGTCTGTAACATTTCATTCCTTGAAACTGTTGCGTTTTATTTTACAGCTCGTGGCGCTATTTGGTTCGTCGCTTTATTTCGGGACATTCTGTCCCTCGGAGGTTCGTTACGTCCCTCAGTTTGTTACATCCCTCAGTTTGTTACATCCCTCCAGAGGTTTGTTACTGTCTTTTTGTTTTGTGATCAGTGCCTTTTTAAAACCCAGCGATAAGGTGACCTTCGACTCGGAGGAGACGTCTGTCGAGTGTTTGTGCGCTGCTTGTGACTCATTCCCTGAGAGTCGTCAAATGCCACCATCTAAAAGTGGTGGAAACTTCTAAATAGGGCTGCAATTGACGATTATTCCCATAATCGATTAGTTGGCCAATATTTTTTTTTTTTTTTTTTCGATTAATCGATTCATCGGATAAAAAAAAAATTATAGAACAAAATTTGTTTACTTAAAAGGAATTTTATGTAAAAACAACCATAACCCCTCCCCCTTTTTTCATCAGCAATTTACGTAGTGTACGTAACTTTCGTACGTACATATACAAATTGTGTATCTTGCGTACTTTTCACACAAGGTATGCGAGTGCTTGGTCAGAGGGATGGGTTGATGCTGCGAGCGCTCGGTCAGAGGGATGGGTTGATGCTGCGAGCGCTCGGTCAGAGGGATGGGTTGATGCTGCGAGTGCTTGGTCAGAGGGATGGGTTGATGCTGCGAGCGCTTGGTCAGAGGGATGGGTTGATGCTGCGAGCGCTCGGTCAGAGGGATGGGTTGATGCTGCGAGCGCTCGGTCAGAGGGATGGGTTGATGCTGCGAGCGCTCGGTCAGAGGGATGGGTTGATGCTGCGAGCGCTCGGTCAGAGGGATGGGTTGATGCTGCGAGCGCTCGGTCAGAGGGATGGGTTGATGCTGCGAGCGCTCGGTCAGAGGGATGGGTTGATGCTGCGAGCGCTCGGTCAGAGGGATGGGTTGATGCTGCGAGCGCTCGGTCAGAGGGATGGGTTGATGCTGCGAGCGCTCGGTCAGAGGGATGGGTTGATGCTGCGAGCGCTCGGTCAGAGGGATGGGTTGATGCTGCGAGCGCTCGGTCAGAGGGATGGGTTGATGCTGCGAGCGCTCGGTCAGAGGGATGGGTTGATGCTGCGAGCGCTCGGTCAGAGGGATGGGTTGATGCTGCGAGCGCTCGGTCAGAGGGATGGGTTGATGCTGCGAGCGCTCGGTCAGAGGGATGGGTTGATGCTGCGAGCGCTCGTCAGAGGGATGGGTTGATGCTGCGAGCGCTCGGTCAGAGGGATGGTTGATGCTGCGAGCGCTCGGTCAGAGGGATGGGTTGATGCTGCGAGCGCTCGGTCAGAGGGATGGGTTGATGCTGCGAGCGCAGCTTAAGCCCATGTTTGTTTTCTCAAATGAACGCGGCTATAAGCACTTCGTCATAGATGATGTCAGCATGAAAATCGGGGTTAATAAGCTAAAGTGGTCAGGGTGTGTAGTGTCCCTTTTTAAATAATTTTGTGAACAAACCGAGTGGAAGGAGGGACTGGAGGTGGAAGGGAGTGACTTTGCTCAAGTGAGTATGGACAAAAGACCGGATCTGAGTGTGGGAGTGAGTTTGGGGAAAGGGACCAGACCAAAGGGAGGGTGGGGTGGTGGCACAGGTCTCCAGCTTCAAGTACGGATAAAACACAGGCATACAGCTCCTTCACCCAGTGACAGTATCCTATTGTTGGTGTTATAGTTCTGCTACTGTTGTAAACTGAATAAAAACAAACTGGTTGTGTCTGACATAATCCTAGAACTAAATCATAGCTAGTAAAGTAGCGACACGTCTTCTCCAATCAACTCCGAAGCTGAGGTTATTTACGTTTAACTCGGACTCTAAACAGTGTGTGTGCTGCACACAGGACGATTAATCGACACCGATTAATCCATAATGGAAATAGTGGACAACTATTTTAATCATCGATTAATCGATTAGTTGTTTCAGCCCTACTTCTAAATATTGGACAATCGCTGCGGAAACCAGATACAGTGTCCATTCACATGGCTGTAATGTCTGAGCTGTCGCTGCTCAAGCTGTGCGGCTTCCTTTTGTAGAGTTGTCCTGCTCCGCTAAAGCCGTTCAAAGGGTTTGGAAGAATCATGGAGGACATGGAAGAGGTCCAGAGGTTGGGTTCCTCTTCTGATCTTCATTTGAAGGAGATTTTTCTCCTAGGTTTGACCGGTCACCCTGGTTGCCTTTGGTTTCTGTTATGATTGCTCTGCTTTTCAGAACGCGGCGCATTGGCGGATCTCACCTTGGTGCCCTCAGGGACTCGGGCCTGGGGGGGGGGGTTGGTCTGAATTTTGGGTTTTGGCTTTCCTATTGAGTTATGGCCGATCTGGCAACCCTAGCTCTTACATGTTTTCCCAGACGCACATGATTTATTGATGCTAATGGGCAGTGCTTGCAAATGCAACCCTGCAGCATGTATAATCCATATGTCGCGGGCGGTGGGAAATCAAGAGGAATCCCAGGTGACCTGCCTTGATTTCCTTCCTGTAGTATGAGTTATACATGTTGCAGGGTGGCACTTTTCCCTCTGCTTAGGATGGAATAGTAATGCGTCCGCTCTGGTGAGCCTAGAGGGAACCCGCTATCCATTTCATGAAGATATTTCATTAAGTCATGAGCCTGTTTGGCCTATGGACGCACTGTCGAAGCTTAGGCTGGTGGGACCTGTTGCCTTAGGTGGACGTCCGGAAGAGGACAAACACAGGTGGCAGTGACCTTGGTGCTATCCTTCCCATGATGCTCAGTCAACCAATGAGGGGGCTGAGCTAATGCTACATCCGATTCCTAAATCTCTGGATTTACCACCTAACCCTGTGTCCGGCTCCTAAAAACACGGGGGGGGGGGCGGGCGCAGGGGTTTGAGATTCAGTTCTTCTTCACTAATTCTTGTGGAGGTTTTCCTGTAAATATGACCAATCTTGATGGAAGAGAAAAACCAACATGTTCGGGTGACTTTCCTGCGTCGTGTGGATTGCACGTGATCTAGGGCAGCACTTTTCATGTGCTGGTCAAAAGACGTGAGCTTTGACGTTGGTTGATCCGGCGGCGTTGCATACGACACACGTTATTTTTATTACGGCGTTCCGTTACTGTTCGGTAAATCGATCTCTGCCAATAAATCCCTCCTTGCGCAATTGGCAAACAAGATCTCCCATAATTCTGTGCGTTCCACCATAACGTCTTGGAATCTTCCAGATAAGAGGCTGGTATCGCGTGAAACTCCCAACGAGGAGGGGATCAATTAATCAATTGGGCCAAAGGCCACGTCTGATCGATCTCCTTTTTATGTGGATGCTGTTGTGCAGGGCAGCACTTTTCCCGCACAGCCCACTAGCTCGATGTTTATATTGTCTTAATAAAAGCTCAAACGAGCCGACGTGTCGCTTTGAGTCACAAAGTTTGGCCTTCTACGTGAAGACCCGGGTGTGCTCGAAACACACACACACCCCTTTTTATTGAACATTTCTTGGTCGATTTGGTGACCCCCCCCCCCACCTGAATTTGCAGTAATGGCTTTAATGAAGCGGGTCGGCGGCGCGTTCCGCCATGCAGCCGCAGATCCTGTTCCCTCTGTCCGCTTTGGTGCGAGTGGTTGCAGGGAGTGTCGGGGTTGCGCTCGCCAGCAACCTGAGAGGGACAATTCTTTAGAAATACACCTGTCATTAAAGAATCTTTTTTAATTCTTTAACGAGCGCTATTTTTCTTATTTTTTTCTAATTGCTCTTTGATCCGGCTTCTTGGCAGGAACGTTAAGTTGCAAATTGCAGAGATTATGTAATTTCGTCTGCATTGTGTCAAGGAGCGCTTTGATTACCCCCGGGGGGGAGCTAATCTTTTGGACGTGAGCCTTGCGCAATATTTATGAAACAATGTCGGTTATTTTTTTCTAGTGGTTGGAGGTGAGCAAAAGGCTAAGGGGCATATCTGCTAAACTGGTCATCTAGTGACAACAGTTTAATAAAGTGACCCCCCTTTGCCAACCTAAAATAATATGCATCCATATTTGGAATAAATGACGGAAAAATTTAAATTTTTTTTAATGAAATTTGTCTTTTTAAGGCCTCGCGCTCCATCCATCCAGTCCTTCGATTATTGATGCTGTTTTTTTTAAAGCAACAGTGAGCCTTGGCTCCAGTGACCTCCCCAAGTGGCATCCTAAGTGGACGTTCATAGTTGATTCCTGGAGTTGCGGGACTGGAGGAAGGAACTGCAAGGCCCTCTTTTTACTCTGGGTAAACGCACGTCTATATCATGCTTTCTCTCACGCTTCTACTCTTTACTTCTACCTTTCTCCTTAAATGGAACTCCTGCCCCTCTACCACCGACCCCTACACTATCTGCATCTCTCCCTCCCTCCTCTCGTCCCACATGATGGCCTCGCATGAGCTCCTTTGTTTCCTCAGAACATGGTCTCCCTCTAACTCTCGTGCTGCCAATCACTCCCACTCCCACAAATCCCATTCCCACCTTCTCTTTCTCACCCTCCTGCTGTTACTCTATTCAGGTGACATATCCCCTAACCCTGACCCCACAACACATCTAATACTTCCCTCTCATCCTATCTCCATCGCACATAAATCACCTCCCTGCAAGCCCAGCAACCTCATTCCCATAATCCCTCAGCGCCTGTCCTCTTTCTCCTGCGCCCTCTGGAACGCTCGCTCTGTGTGCAACAAGCTCACAGCCGTCCATGACCTCTTCCTTTCAAACTCCTTCAACCTCCTAGCTTTAAACTGAAACCTGGCTAACTCCCTCTGACACGGCCTCCGTTGCTGCTCTCTCACATGGAGGTCTACACTTGAGCCATACCCCCAGACCGGGTGAGAGAAATGGTGGCGGGGTCGGAATCCTGCTCTCTCCCACCTGCACCTACCGGCATCTCCCTCCACCCCCATCCCTCTCCTTCTCCTCCTTCGAGACACACTGCATCCGCCTGTTCTCTCCTCTGGCTCTCAGGGTGGCAGTCATTTACCGCCCACCGGGACCAACCTCCCAGTTCTTTGACCACTTTGCTACCTGGCTTTCTCACTTCCTGTCTTCTAATCTTCCATGCCTAATTCTCGGGGACTTCAACATTCCCATTGATGATCCTTCCGGCCCTGCTGCCTCCAAACTTCTTTCACTCACGTCCTCCCTTGGACTCACACAATCCTCCCTCCTCCCTACCCACCGCGATGGTCACGCTATTGACCTTGTCTTTTCCAACCTCTGCTCCATTTCTGAGTTCAAATGTCGCCCTTTCCCCATCTCTGACCACCACCTTCTCTCTTTCAACCTATCTGGACTTCCTAAACACCCTGCTCCCCCACCCCGCACACCCTGCTCCCCCACCCCGCACAGACACTCGCAGAAATCTACATGCTGTGGACCCCCATCAATTCTCCAACCTACTTCACCTCCCTCATACCTCATCCTTCACCTGCCCTGATGCTGCCACTAATCACTACAACACTACTCTTATCTCTGCTCTAGACACTCTTGCTCCTCTTCGACTCTGTAAGGCCCCACGCCGCCAGCTTCAGCCCTGGCACACCCTCCAGACTCGCTACCTGCAAAGATGCTCCCGCACTGCAGAGCGTGCCTGGAGGAAATCCCGCTCTGAAGCTGATTTTGTTCACTTCAAGTTTATTCTCCGGTCATACACCTCTGCCCTCCACTTGGCCAAACAATCCTTCTCATCTCGTATATCTACGCTGTCCTCCAACCCTAAACGGCTCTGGTCCACCTTCAACACCCTCCTCTACCCACCTGCACCTCCCCCCACAGCTGCCTTCAGCGCTCAAGACCTGGCAGACTACTTCCTCAGTAAAACTCTAACTATCAGAAGCAACATCCCAACACAAGATAGTTATCTGCCACCTCCACTCCCAGAGGTCCCCTCTGCCACCCTCTGCCGCTTCCTCCCAGCCACTGAGGAGGAAGTCAATTCCTTATTGTCCTCCTCACATCTCACCACGTGCCCGCTCGACCCCATTCCCTCACATCTACTTCCTCCCCTCTCCTCCTCCCTCACCCCTGCTCTCACACACATCTTCAACCTATCTCTCTCCACTGGCTCCTTCCCATCCGCCTTCAAACACGCGCTAGTTACCCCTTTACTAAAGAAACCATCACTCGATCCCAACTCTCCATCCAACTACCGTCCTGTATCCCTGCTTCCCTTCACATCAAAGCTCTTAGAAAAACTAGTCTTCAACCGCCTCTCCCTCTTCCTGTCCTCCAATTCCCTACTTGACCCCCTGCAATCTGGCTTCCGTCCCCTACACTCAACTGAAACTGCCCTCACCAAAGTCACCAACGACCTCCTAACTGCTAAAAAACACGGCCACTATTCTATTCTCATCCTGCTCGACCTCTCGGCTGCTTTTGACACTGTTGACCACCCCCTCCTTCTACAGACCCTCAACTCTCTGGGTCTCGGTGACACTACACCCGCTTGGGTTGACTCCTATTTATCCAACAGGTCCTTCTGTGTGTCCTTTGCTGGTAACTCCTCCTCCTCATTGCCTCTATCTGTTGGTGTACCTCAAGGCTCTGTCCTTGGTCCTCTGCTCTTTTCCATCTACACCTCCTCCCTGGGCAAAATCATCAACAGCTTTGGCTTTAATTACCACCTCTACGCTGATGACACTCAGATCTACCTCTCTACCCCTGATCTCTCTCCCCCTGTCCTTTCCAAAGTCAGTGACTGCTTATCTGGCATCTCCTCCTGGATGGCCTCCCACCACCTAAAGATCAACATGTCAAAGACTGAACTCCTACTTATTCCTCCCTCCAATGCCTCCCCACCTCCTGACTTCTCTATCACGGTGGAGGGTATCACCATCTCCCCATCAAACCAAGTTCGCTGTCTTGGAGTTACACTTGACTCTGCTCTTTCCTTCATCCCCCACATCAAGTCTCTTTCCTCCTCCTGCCGATACCACTGCGTAATATTTCCAGAATTCGGCCATTTCTTACCGCTGTCACCACAAAACGACTCATACACGCCCTGGTAATCTCCCGACTCGACTATTGCAATAATCTCTTATCTGGCCTCCCTCTGTCCCGCCTCTCCCCCCTACAATCCATCCTGAACGCCTCCGCCAGGCTAATCCACCTCACCCGCCGCTCTCTCTGCCGCTCCCCTCTGCGAGTCCCTTCACTGGCTCCCCATCCACTGCAGAATTAAGTTCAAAATCCTTATCCTTACCTACAAAACTCACTAACTCAGCTCCCCACTACCTGTCCTCACTAATCACCAAATACACCCCAGCCGCTCCCTAAGGTCAAACAGTGACCTGCGCCTAGCTTCTCCCCGCATCACCTCTTCCCATGATAGACTGCAGGATTTCTTGCGCGCAGCCCCCACTCTCTGGAACGCTCTCCCTCGTACTGTCAGACTTTCCCCTAACTTCTCTTCCTTCAAACGCTCCCTTAAAACATTCCTATTTAGGGAAGCCGACCCCCAACTCACTGACGCAACCATCAATCACTCTCACCTTACAGTCCTCTCCTCCTGTTTCCAACCCCAACCCTCCTAGATTGTGAGTTCCTACGGGAATAGGGCCTCATCTCCTCCTGTACTGTTTGTCAAATGTTGTTCAATGTATTGTAACCCTGTCTATATTGTGCTTATTGTACAGCGCTGCGGAATATGCTGGCGCTTTATGAATAAAGAATAATAAATATTATTTTTCTTCTTTTTCTTCTTCTTCTTTTTCTTCTTCTTCTTTTTCTTCTTCTTCTTTTTCTTCTTCTTCTTTTTCTTCTTCTTCTTTTTCTTCTTCTTCTTTTTTCTTCTTCTTCTTTCTTTTTCTTCTTCTTCTTTTTCTTCTTCTTTTCTTTTTCTTCTTCTTCTTCTTCTTCTTCTCTTTTTCTTCTTTCTTTCTTCTTCTTCTTTCTTTTCTTTCTTTCTTCTTTTTTTCTTCTTTTTCTTCTTCTTCTTTTCTTCTTCTTCTTTTTCTTCTTCTTTTCTTCTTTTTTTTCTTCTTCTCTTCTTTTTCTTCTTTTTTCTTCTTCTTCTTTTTCTTCTTCTTCTTTTTTTTCTTCTTCTTCTTTTTTTTCTTCTTCTTCTTTTTTCTTTTTCTTCTTCTTTTTTTCTTCTTCTTCTTTTTCTTCTTCTTCTTTTTCTTCTTCTTCTTTTTCTTCTTCTTCTTTTTCTTCTTCTTCTTTTTTCTTCTTCTTTTTCTCGAGCCTCCAAAACTGTTGCAGGATTGCACTGAAAGGTGAATTTCCACATTATCTGCAATTTTGGGCAATTTGTTACCAAAGCTGTCAATTCACCAAATACTGGAGAAATGACAGCGAAATACAGTGCCATTCGGCGGCACCGAAGTTGTGCCATAGAGATCTATGGATTAGTCTATTCCCAGAATGCCGAATTGCATCAAAATACCAACGAAATGAGCTGATTTTTGGTGTTTCAATTCAACAGGTTTAAACAAGAAAATACTATAGGTTTCAATGGAATATATTTTTGACACCGCGCAGGAGGGGGTTAATGCCAGCCTTCGGCTCGCCTAACCTAACCGCTGGTGCAACCACGTCATTGGCTGCATGGGGGTGGCCTGAGTTCAATGATAAAGCAGATTATGAATACCAATTTTCACACCTGTAATATCTTTAGTTTTTTTTAAATTTCTGATAAAAGTATACCCCCCCCCTTCACTCCCCCTTAGGCCGGCGTCAGATGAACGCAGTAATCAAGTCCGTGTTGCCGCACAGTGTAATGTCTGTCATGGCACAGAATCATGATCAAGAGACCCACACGAAGTACGTGTGCACCGAACTGCGCACATGTAACGCACGTGGCAAACGGACGCAAGTTAGGCAAGAACGTAAAACCGCTAGATGGACGAGCTGCGTGAACCACGTCCGCGTAGCGTTCTGTATGCGTGAGATGTCTGACGCAGCGCATTTGAGACGTCCAGCACCTGGACGCACACAATGGCTTTTCATATCCTTTTCAAATTTTTATCTTCATAGAAATTTTGTTTTTGTTGACGGACGTAGAAAAAAAAAGACAGTGTGGTGTCTACAGTATCTTCCGTCAGTACGTCTGTCCGTTGTGCACGCACGCAGAGCACGCTCAGACTGCGCTCGTCAGACATTAGCCTTAACTGGATATACAGAGAATGGTAAAATACTTTTTTGTGTTTTCCCCCACGCAGATTGTAAATGCCAATTTTCACGCCTGTAACATCTTCGGTTTTTGAGATCTAGGTATCCCGTCTAAAATATTAACCCTTTTTTAGGGGTGGAATTTCTGAAAATCCTTCCTTAGTGGGTCCCTACGTCATAAAAACCAATGACCCTTCAAAAGTAATGACTTTAGACGGTTTGAGCCGGACGTTGATGAGGCAGTCAGGACTTTTCTGTATTTATCTGTGTTCAATGTTTCGACTCATTCGAGCCTTTATCAAGACCTTGAGCCAAACGTTGATTTTAATTTTAGATAAAGATTGGACTTCGCTGTGAAGACCCATCAATCTGTATCTGCTGTGGCGATTGCACGGGGCCGAATCGCTTAATGGTAATTTGAGAGCTTGCTTTCGGGGGGGTGGGGGGAGTCGTAGATGCCAATATTCGAATCATGTGGACGGATCACAGGCCCCAACACAGATGAGCATCACCACGAGCATCTGATGATGGCGCATGATAGGAAAGGCGTACATGACCCAACTAGAAAAAGGGGAAAACCGAAACGGTGAAAAGAACATATAAACCCAGTACACTTCCCCCCCCCCCCTCCTCCTTTTTCTAGTTTGGTCGTGTACTCTTTCTGATCATCAGATGCTCATGGTGATACTTAGATGCGCTGTGACCTCCGCAGTGATGGAAGCCCCTTGCACCGCTTTACCTACTGATCTGCATCCGTGGGAAACGCGTGGTGTGTGTGCGTGTTTTTTTTAATTTGTATTTGCCCAAACAGATTATTGTCTAATTATAGGTGCCGTCCGGCCGCCGAACTCAACCTGCCCCTGACATGTTAAGCACTGACGCGTTTCGCCGCTGACATGAGCCCCTCTTATCAAGCAGCATCGCGTTACAGCTGGCTTTGGGGAGGCGGCGGCGGCCTGTGTTATCTGCATTAAGTACTTCGAATTGCCCAAATTTCAGCCAGAGGAGCAGTGACGTTTTGGACCTTTTTTTTTTATTATCATCAGGTTTATAAACGTGCAGAAGTTTATCTTCAAAGCCTGGAATGACCGTATAATATATAACATACTCTGTAACCTCTTAGTTTATTGGTCGGCAACGTTGGCCGTCCAGATCTTTTAGAACTACGTCTCCTATGAGGCTCAGCCAACCCCATGAGTGAGCATCCTGGGAGATGTAGTTCCAGAGCATTGGAGGGCTGAGGTTGCTGACCCCTGTATTAGGCAATAGTTACACATACGCTCTAGTGTTTATTTAAATTTTTTTGGCAGGGGGAGGGAGGGGGTCATCCTTTGATGCGCATAACTTTATTGCAGGGGTGGGATTCAAAGAAACGACCAATCAGAAAGCTTGTAGATGCTATGGCTTGTCCTACAGATGGTTTCATTCATGGGATGAAGCGAATTGTGAGTGGGGAGATCCGAGCCGCTTCCTAGTCCTGACAGAAACCGCAAACCTGTTCTAAGTAGTGATGCACCGATACCACTTTTTTAAACCCGAGTACTGATACATTTTTAAAAGTACTCACCGATACCGAGTACCGATACTTTTATTTTATGTCATGTGACGCTTTTCAATAAGAACAGACCTCATATAAAAATGCCCCCAGCTCACATGTATATACCCCCCCGAGATATATATACATTACAGAATGCCCCCAGCTCACACATGGATTATTGACCCCGTGGCTCGGAGGGAACGTCTGCCCCACGGTGGATCCGGTTGCATGGCTGTGATGCGGCCGCCGGGCCGTGGAGGCCTTGACTGCCTCCAGCCAAGATCTCGCAGGAGGCTCCTGCGAGATCTCGGCTGGTGGCAGCGTCACAGCCTCGACGGCCGCGTCACAGCCATGCGACCGGACCCACGGCTAGGTGAGTATTGTGGCCCGCCGGAGGGGAATGCTGGCGGGAGTGCTTTTCCTGCACGTGGCCAGCTTCCCCAGCCCCGTGGATACAGGCAAGCCGGCCCAGTGCTGGCTTCCGGTATCGGGGGGGGGGGGGAATGTATTGGGCCGTTTGCACAAGTACCAAGTACTCATGCAAATGGCAGTATCGGCACCGATACCGATACTAGTACCGGTGCATCCGTAGTTCTAAGGATATTTAGGGTTAAACCTAAATATTAAGTGTGGTGTTTTTATCTTGGGTTTTTTTTCCCGTTACCTTTGCAGGCGTAGATACTATTATCAGACTAAATTTTGTTGAATGTATTGTTCCGATTGAGTCTTTAAATCTGGATTTATATTTTGATAAACATTTGCCAAAAACTAATATGAGGCACCGTTATATCTTAATCTAGACAATTTACAGGAAAAAACTTTGTATCAAAAGTATATCTATAATTCTATTCTGTGACGCTTGTGTCCAGATTACGAGACCAGACAAAAACTTGGTTTTAATACACATTTTTAGGAACTGGGCAAAGTGTTGTATATAGCTTTGGGCGCGGAGAAGAAAGGCCGGCGGATCCTGGATTTTTCAAGCCATGACAACATATTTAAAGGTCATTCTGGCGGAGTTAATGCTTCCATTTTTCGCAAGTAATTTTAACACAATTTCCCCAAGACGGATGTTTCAGCCCCTGCTAATGGGCCTTAATAAATCACAATATGCACTCAGCCAATCGGTGTGCAAGTCTGCAGTATGCGAGCGGTGGGAACTGATCACCTGATTCCAAACGGTGTTTAGGGTGAAAAAAGTGTTTAGTGTAAAAAAAAAAAAAAAAAAATCTCTGTAAACCCGTTACTGTAACACTTTACTGTCTGTGGCAGCAGCGTGTCCTGAGAGGGTGCGGGAGATGCCACAATGTAGCGTTGTCACAGGTTCCTTGGTTACAAACATTTTCTATATTTCTTTATATTTTTTTTTATTTTTTTTTCTCTATTGTTAAAATGCTGGAAGCCGCTCCGTCGACTCGTATGTTCTGCGCACTCACACGCTGCATAAAGAGAAGCAGCGGCAACCATTTATATTCTCCAACCACCAATGACCTTGGGTCCCTGTCAAGCGGAACAGTAATTTGCCCCGGGGACGTGTCCGTCCGTACCGAGATGTCGTTCGTCGGGTTTATGTGTGTTTGGGTTTCTGGCCGTGGTCTTGGTTATCCTGTGAACTAGTTAAATACACTTTATGCAGAAATAACAATGTTTATCGTGGGACGTCTGCTGCCGAATTGTCTTCCAAGTCTCAGCAAAGTACAGCTGGATCTGTCAAAGTATCAGCACGAAAGTGAAAGGTGGGGTTGACTCGCTGAGCGCCCCCTGCAGGAAGTGCTGATCCCTGTACGAATTAGGCTATAAGGGGGAGGGGGGTGTCAAACATGCATAGGCGACTCTACAGGGGGGCAAGGGGGGCAATTGCCCCCCTAGGTTATTCCTTGCCCCCCCATGTGCCCCCCCCACCAAAAATCAGCATCCAGCTTCCCACACTTCTTCGGACCAACGTATCTCCGTCGCTATGCATCGTATATGGACGAACTAGGTGTCATTTGAAAGGGCAGATTCTGGCCTTTCCAATGATACCCAACATGACCATATTCAGTGTGAAGTATAAGTCATAAAACATTAAATAAAAACGTGTACTTAAACATTTTCACAGGGTTGAAATGGCTCAGCAGTGAAATGGTTAATGTTCAGACTATACACTACATTGTGTATTACGTTAGTTTTTGCCTTGGTTTTCATTGTATATTAAGGGTTAATGGGCAGGCTTTATCCCTTACAGTATACATTTGTTTTTTCCTTGATTAATAGCATTTTACGGGTTGATGGGTAAACTACATGCCTCAGTGTATTCATTTCATGTTTTCCCTTGATGAATGGCATTTTACGGGTTAAGGGGTAGCTAAATGCCACATTGTTTATTATTTTTATTGTATTTCTCTGGGTTTATGGCATTTTAGGGGTTTTTATGGAAATTAGAATCTAAAGGGTCTATCTTTAGATCCTCTGCTTTCCGTCACATTTCGGGGAATTAATTTTTCTGAAAATATAGTGAATTCCCTATTTAGTGAATGGTCCCTGTAATTTGCTAAAAGTGGAGTCGCTGAAGCAGCTATCAGACATTCAGCGAAAACTGCCGAATTGCAGCGAATAAAATATTGAATTTAAGTATCAGGTTAGTACAACAAAAAGGCATCACATTACTCTGGGGTTTTGGAATCTTATTTATATATACTTATTTAGGGCACTATTACCTGGTGTGAGTTAACCCTTGCGTCGGCGTGATTTTGTGTTAGCGCCAGGTTAATCGAGTCTAGCGCTGGACCAACAGATTGTTTGCCTCCCGCTAGAAACGGGGAAAAATCACTTAGCGCGTTGCTATTAGCGATTTGTACCGCGATCTTAATGTACTTTCCGCGTCCTATACTTAACACGGGGAGTGCTAGAGATCTTTACAGATCACTTGGTGCCAGCGCTAAATTTTTTGAGGTGCACTAATTGCAACATTTTATCTACTGCTCAATATACGGTATCAATAATAAAAAAATTGTATAGTACATCACACATAGGGTGATACCCCTAACAATACAGCACAATGTGCTGTATTGTTAGGGGTATCACCCTATATGTGTGATGTACTATACCTACTGTTCAACCCTGGTGCTAACTCCAGAAAAACCTGGTCCTTGTCCAAAATTAACAGGCAATTGAAAGGAATGCAGCACAGGTGTTCTCTTAGCCCCATACACCATAGTAATGGATATGGTCAGCAATGTCGCTGCTGTTGCAGTAAGCTCTATTATAAATGTATCCTTTATGCACATATATCCTAATTCTAATATAATGCCTAATTTTAAACATTTTATGCTGGGGGTTATTGTATGGAAGCAGTTGATTATTAGGGTGACTGTGTGGACCATGTTTAAAGGGACACTTGAATAAGTCTTGCCCTGAAACATGTATTATTGCTGCAGCAGGGAAATTGTTGTCGCTCACCTGGCCTTCCTTTTGGATCTATTAAATGCAGTGTAATGATTCTACATGCTGTTGGGTGGCATTTATCATGCAATGCCCATCAGCCTTAATATATGTGTGCCTCAAAACATGGATGATGCGGCCACCGTGGAGGATTTTAATAATGCAGGGGTGTGAGGTTATTCACTGGATGTGTTCATATTCAAGCTTGTGAGGGCGGGGGATAGGTATGGAAAAGAAAAACAGTTCTGAGTCTCAACCCGGGTCTTAGGCTAGGGTCAGACTAACGCATTTTTCACGTTGTCCGTGAAAATGTGCGTTCGAAGAATGGACGTATTTTTTCACGGAATACGCAATAGCGGTCATACTATGCGCAGTTTCATCCGTGATTTTGTACGGATCATCAATAAAACACTTCTTGCATCTGGACGTTATGTTGGCCGGACATTAGCAGCGTCTGATGTCTCCAATTCACGCACACACGCCGCTAGCGGACGCAGCGCACTCTGTACGTCAGTACTAGTGTTTAACGTTCTCGAAAAAAATGCGTTCATTTTCCACTGCGTTGCGCAGCCGGACTTTTGTGCGACCGTACTTCGTATATTGGCTGTCATTGCCCGGCATCTGCTGCTAGCACGGCCGTGATTAAGTGCGCCAGAACGCGCGTTCGCACTGCCTCAGTCTGACCCTAGCCTTAGAGTTTCCCTAGCGTTGCGCCAAATGACCTTGTTCATGGACTACTGCAGACAAGGTGATCTGTTAGTAGGTCGTCAGGCACTAACAGGGTTATCAGAAAGCGGTGAAAAGCAGGAGAATGACTGGAGAATGGAAATTCAAGGTCAAAATAGCCGATTTGGAAAGTGAGATGAAGGGAGAATTTTTTCTGGTATGGCTATTTTGACAAGAATTTTCCATTCTCCAGTCATTCTCCTGCTTTTCACCTCTCTCTGAATAACCCTGTAAGTTTTAGCGACTCGCACTAAATGTTTCCTTTAGTGATGGTGTTTTAGCTCACACAGGTGATTGGGCCCTTAGTTTTATTCAGTGATATGATTTAGTGGTGAAATTATTAGTGCCCCCCCCCCAGTTTTGACTGCGGTATCTTCTGTGCCCCCCCTAAATATTGTTCCTAGAGTCGCCACTGCAAACATGTGATCCCGCAGACCACCATCTTTTAGAACGTGTCTGACCTTTCAGCAGATCTGAATATTCACGGCTACTTCACATTCTGGCTTTAACCTCAAATGCAGGTTTATTCACTAAAGGTGACACTCGGGAGAAAAGAACGATCGGGGCTCCTGGGCTTTTTCTTTGCCGGGGGGGGGGGCTCCTGGGCTTTTTCTTTGCCGGGGGGGGCTCCTGGGCTTTTTCTTTGCCGGGGGGGGCTCCTGGGCTTTTTCTTTGCCGGGGGGGGCTCCTGGGCTTTTTCTTTGCTGAGGGGGGCTCCTGGGCTTTTTCTTTGGGGGGGATGGGGGATTGGGGGGGGGGGCTCTGGGCTTTATCTTTGCTGGGGGGGGGGCTCCTGGGCTTTTTCTTTGCGGGGGGGGGGGGGGCTCCTGGGCTTTTTCTTTGCGGGGGGGGCGGCGCTCCTGGGCTTTATATTTGCCGGGGGGGCTCCTGGGCTTTATATTTGCCGGGGGGGCGCTCCTGGGCTTTATATTTGCCGGGGGGCGCTCCTGGGCTTTATATTTTGCCGGGGGGCGCTCCTGGGCTTTATATTTGCCGGGGGGCTCCTGGGCTTTGTATTTGCCGGGGGGGCTCCTGGGCTTTTGTATTTGCCGGGGGGGCGCTCCTGGGCTTTTTCTTTGCGGGGGGGGGGGGCTCCTGGGCTTTATATTTGCCGGGGGGCGCTCCTGGGCTTTTATTATTGCCGGGGGGCGCTCCTGGGCTTATATTTGCCGGGGGGCTCCTGGGCTTTGTATTTGCGGGGGGGCTCCTGGGCTTTATATTTGCCGGGGGGGCGCTCCTGGGCTTTATATTTGCCGGGGGGCGCTCCTGGGCTTATATTTGCCGGGGGGGCGCTCCTGGGCTTTATATTTGCCGGGGGGCTCCTGGGCTTTGTATTTGCCGGGGGGCTCCTGGGCTTTTGTATTGCCGGGGGGCGCTCCTGGGCTTTTTCTTTGCCGGGGGGGCGCTCCTGGGCTTTATATTTGCCGGGGGGCGCTCCTGGGCTTTATATTTGCCGGGGGGCTCCTGGGCTTTGTATTTGCCGGGGGGGCTCCGGGCTTTGTATTTGCCGGGGGGGCTCCTGGGCTTTGTATTTGCCGGGGGGCTCCTGGGCTTTGTATTTGCTGGGGGGCTCCTGGGCTTTATCTTTGCTGGGGGGGGGGCTCCTGGGCTTTATCTTTGCTGGGGGGGCCCTGGGCTTTATCTTTGCTGGGGGGGGGCTCCTGGGCTTATCTTTGCTGGGGGGGGGGCTCCTGGGCTTTTTCTTTGCGGGGGGGGGGCGGCTCCTGGGCTTTTTCTTTGCGGGGTCGGGGGGGGGGCTCCTGGGCTTTTTCTTTGCGGGGGGGGGGGGCTCCTGGGCTTTATATTTGCCGGGGGGGCTCCTGGGCTTTTGTATTTGCCGGGGGGGGCTCCTGGGCTTTATATTTGCCAGGCGGGGGGGCTCCTGGGCTTTATATTTTGCCGGTGTTTTATTCGTCCAGTGCTGTAGCGAGTCCGACGTGAAACCTGTCGGAAGCCGATCTCTTGCATCATGGCTGCAGTTGTTGATTTCTGCGTTTCCTTTGTTTTTTCGATATCCTCGATGAACAAACGTCCTGAACAATAGATTTCGAAATCCAAACCGCAGGATAAAACTCCTGTAACATAATAAAGTTTGCAGCGCGGGGCTTTACAAACCCGCAAGCTGGGGGGGGGGTCAGAATGGTGCCTGCCTGGCTCCTAAATATCTGCACGTGGCTCCTGTATTTTTCCAGTAAAATGAATCGAGGTTTATCTAATAAAATGCAGAGATACAAAACATTCCTAAAACGTGAGGAATATGAACGACATCTCTACCAGGCATTTACTGGTGAGGAAACCGAAAATAGCCGTGAGATTTAACGTTGTCACTTAAAGCCGGGGCCAGGAAGCCGGCCCTATGGGGTGTTATGAACTACATCTCCCATGAGACTCAGCCAGCCCGAGCATCATGGTAGATGTAGTTCTAAAACAGC
This sequence comes from Leptobrachium leishanense, assembly GCA_009667805.1. NCBI lineage: Eukaryota > Metazoa > Chordata > Amphibia > Anura > Megophryidae > Leptobrachium > Leptobrachium leishanense. The sequence continues at coordinate 10,516,181 of CM019068.1, read as the reverse complement.
AGAAGGGTCAGGGATGTACACACAGGGACACGGCGACACACACACACCTTTTTAAAGGATAAACCAGCAATTCTACAATCCTATAGATTGTTGTGACAGTTTGAGCTTGCAAATTCTTTTAAATGTTTAATCTTTTGCAGAAATATCACTTAGATGAAAGGTTTTAAACTCCTAGATGGTGTCCCTTATCTGGCACAATGTCACACAGGGTCTGCATTATCAGCATACAGGCAGATAATAAAATGGTGAGATCTCCTGCTTATGGGGGTTTGTAGTGATCAGAATGATTATTATTATAATTATTATTAGCAATGCAATATCTGTATGTGCCGCATAATGCCTGTGTGTGGCAATTACAGCAACACCTTGTATCTGTATGTGCCGCATAATGCCTGTGTGTGGCAATTACAGCAACACCTTGTATCTGTATGTGCTGCATAATGCCTGTGTGTGGCAATTACAGCAACACCTTGTATCTGTATGTGCTGCATAATGCCTGTGTATGCCAATTACAGCAACACCTTGTATCTGTATATGCTGCATAATGCCTGTGTATGGCAATTACAGCAACACCTTGTATCTGTATGTGCTGCATAATGCCTGTGTATGACAATTACAGCAACACCTTGTATCTGTATATGCTGCATAATGCCTGTGTATGACAATTACAGCAACACCTTGTATCTGTATATGCTGCATAATGCCTGTGCATGGCAATTACAGCAACACCTTGTATCTGTATGTGCTGCATAATGCCTGTGTATGGCAATTACAGCAACACCTTGTATCTGTATGTGCTGCATAATGCCTGTGTATGACAATTACAGGAACACCTTGTAACTGTATGTGCTGCATAATGCCTGTGTATGACAATTACAGCAACACCTTGTATCTGTATGTGCTGCATAATGCCTGTGTATGACAATTACAGCAACACCTTGTATCTGTATGTGCCGCATAATGCCTGTGTATGACAATTACAGCAACACCTTGTATCTGTACTGTACAGGGATTTACACTCATTATAACCCCCTGAACCTTTTCAGAATACAGGTCGTATTTTTATATTCCAGGGCTTGACAAACCAGGAGCCTGGTAGCCACTGGCTCCTAGAATTTTACTCCTGGCTCCTAAATTTCCAGTTTGGTGTAAAATAATCTAAAAACCTAGTTGGCTTCAGTCTCCTACATTTAATGTAAATATAGTGTGTGTGCGCGTCCATGTCCACAGTGGGTAAATAGGGTGTCCAATGACAACAGGGCAAAGAAAATAAGTAAACAATAAAACAATGTACAGATGTTAACACATAATATAAGTGTGTCTGTATCTGCCTCTCTGTGCGGCTGAACTGATATTAGAAGCATCGCTCTACACGTCTAGACTCAAAAAAGTAGCTACAAGACAAAATGCACAAAAATTACCTAACAGCAAAAAGCACCCGGTAACAAAGTGATAAATAAATAGAAGCAGCTAAAATCATAATTTGGGTCAGAACAAACCAACTCGCAGACGCGAGGAATACATTGATAAAGGCGAAACGTTGGCTCCTAGATTCAAAGCAAGTTTGTCGAGCCCTGTTCATTGGTGTGATTTTTTTTTTTTTATTTTTTTTTTTTTTTCCCCCTTGTTGCTCTGGTTGTTGGATCTGCAGTGGATCCGGTGTAAAGCAGATCTAGAAGCTCCTTTCTCTAGATCACATAGATCTATTTTATTTTTTCTTTCCGGGTTTGTGAAAGTGTGTGTGTGTGTGTGTGTGTGTCAGTATCACATTGTTGGCCCTTTCAACCTTATCTCTTTAAATCCTATTTACTTTGTGCTTTAACATGTTTACTCTGGGCTGGTAACAATGTGTTCAGCCTCTCATTGACTTGTTGGATGAAGAGGTTGGTTTAACTCTTCCAGTGCTGGGTATGAGTCTTGTTCAAAGTGATACGCCTTGTATGACGGCGCCTTGTATCCCTGTATACTCCATTAATGCGCTCGGCGTGCGTTTCTTTGACTCTTGTGTATTTTTGTGCAGCTGTTAAGGACTTGTATATTAAACTCTCTCCATGAAGCCTTGTGTACGCGGTGCTGGGGATTGATCTCAAGTGGCATAAACACGAGCCCAGTGCTGTGTGTGTCCTGCGATACACATCAATAAATAAGGAACCAGGAAGGTTTATATCTCCTTATTCCAGGTTCCCTTTCTGTGTAATAATAACATTTTGGGGGGGGGTGTGTTTCTTTCTTGTGAAAGCTCGTTGGTTCTTCAATTTGTCAAAGTTACACAATATACAAATATTTGGTGTTTGTTTTGGGTTTTAAAAGTCAAAATATTTAAAGATTGATTTTATTTGGATAATAAAGGAATTTGTGGATTTCCGTGAGAATTATGAATCGTTAAAATCTCTCACTCGCCACATGAATGAACGCGTACTTGAAAGGAAAAAAAGCACATACGAAGCGCACAGGGATGTTTGTCGCACGGAACGTGTGTGTGTCATTAAGGCTAGGGTCAGATGAACGCATTTTCGCGTTGTCTGTGAAAAAGTGTGTTCGAACGAATGGACGCATTTTTTCACGGAGTACGCGATAGCGGTCATACGATGCGCATTTGCATCCGTGATTTTGTACGGATCATCAATAAAACACTTTGTGCATCTGGACGTTATGTTGGCCGGACATTAGCAGTGTCTGACACCTCCAGTTCACGCACACACGCCTCTAGCGGACGCAGCGCACTCTGTACAACCGTACTAGAGGTTTTACGTTCTCGACAAAATGCGTTCGTTTTCCACTTGCGTTGCGCAGCCGGACTTTTGTGCGACCGTACTTCGTATATTGGCCGTCATTGCCCGGCACTTGCTGCTACTACGGCCGTGATTAAGTGCGCCTGCACGCGCGTTCGCACTGCGCTCGTCTGACCCTAGCCTAAGGCTAGGGTCAGACGAAAGCATTTTTACACACGAACGTAAAAAAGTGCGTCCGAACGCATTGACGTATTTTTTTCACAGAATATGCGAAAACGGTCATACGATGCGCATTTTCGTGCGTGATGTTTTACGGATCCAAACCAGGAAACTTTGGGTGTCTGGACGTTATGTTGGCCGGACATGAGCAGGGTCTGACGTCTCCAAATCACACACACACACACACACGCCACTATGCCGCAGCTGCGCACTCAGTACGTCCGTACTAGAGGTTCTGCGTTCTCGAAAAAATGCGTTCAAATTCCACTTGCGTTGCGCAGCCGGACTTTTGTGCAGCCGTACATCGTATATTGGCCGTCATTGCCCGTCATCTGCTGCTAGTGCAGCCGTGATTAAGTGCGCCAGAACGCACGTTAAAAGTGCGCTGGTCTGACCCCAGCCTTATGTGAAACCTGTGACATGTGTATATATATATATATATATATATTCTGATTTTCGGAGACCTTGTGTCTGTGGGGCGAGCAGCCGTGTGCCTCGCTGGGAGACTCCGGGGTAATTGTGGCCGCTGCCGGATTTGGTGGAAAGTCCTGGGACGGCTGTGAAACGACCACAGGTTCTATATTTGCCGTAACCGCAGCTACGTGAGGTGACGACCACACGTGGACAGAAGCGTGGACTTTTTAATGGACCCTCTGGCTGTCCTGAAGAGCTCGCAATCTAGGCCTTGCTGCGACGCCAGGATTAGGTTACCCTTCACGAGGTGCAAAGAAACGGGATCCCAAACCGGTCCGACTCGTTTCCATACAAGTAAATACATCCTGTGGAACGTAAAAACCTTTCCATGGCCCCCGCGCGCGTCATGACTGACATCAGCTCTGCAGCTGACGGGGGACTACATGTCCCATGATGCTCAGCCACCCTAGAGACTCTGCTGACAGATGCGGAAGTTTATGGTGACTTCCAGCCTCCTATAGGACCATTATTACTTGTACAGCTCTGCGGAGCATGTTGGTGCTATAGGAGTTTCCAAATAAGGGTCAGAGACCCAATGAGAGGTCTGTCCCTCGCCCCGGCCTGCGAGGGGTTAAATTGAGTCTAGGAAATAAACCTGTGATTGGTTTCTGTGTTGGTAAGCACATTATCCAAATAACAGCCAGATGTCTGTGAGCAGAACTTTCCTGGCGAACACCGGGCCGCACACCGGCTCCTTCAGTGACTTTCACGCACCCTTTCTGGACTTTCTGGTTAAATTGTGACGAGAGATTTCTGACTTGGTTTTGTTTGGGTGATGATGGTTGCGGTTTTCTTTGCTTCTTGTTACTGGTTTGTTAAATGGCGGCAACATGCTCTGCGGCGCACAGGGAGGATAGGCAAGTTATGTTTAACATTTTTGGGGATTGTACATCTTGATCTCTGTTTTCCCCTTTTGAGGTGATGGTTATTGCTGGGCTCGGCTTCCTTGTTACGACTTTGCTGATTTTAGATTTTTGTCCTTTGACTTTTTGAGGAGGGGCTGCTGTTTAGGGGGGTTTCCCTTGTTTGGGGGGTGCTGCTCTTGCGGCTCAGGGGTGCTGCATGCCCTTGCTATTTGGGGGTGCTGCCCTTGCTATTTGGGGGTGCTGCCCTTGCTATTTGGGGGTGCTGCCCTTGCGGTTTGGGGGCTGTGGTTTGGGGGTGCTGCCCTTGCTGTTTGGGGGTGCTGTGGTTTGGGGGTGCTGCCCTTGCTGTTTGGGGGTGCTGTGGTTTGGGGGTGCTGCCCTTGCTGTTTGGGGGTGCTGTGGTTTGGGGGTGCTGTGGTTTGGGGGTGCTGCCCTTGCTGTTTGGGGGTGCTGTGGTTTGGGGGTGCTGCCTTGCTGTTTGGGGGTGCTGTGGTTTGGGGGTGCTGCCCTTGCTGTTTGGGGGTGCTGTGGTTTGGGGGTGCTGCCCTTGCTGAGTGGGGGTGCTGTGGTTTGAGGGTGCTGCCCTTGCTGTTTGGGGGTGCTGCCCTTGCTGTTTGGGGGTGCTGTGGTTTGAGGGTGCTGCCCTTGCTGTTTGGGGTGCTGTGGTTTGAGGGTGCTGCCCTTGCTGTTTGGGGTGCTGCCCTTGCTGTTTGGGGTGCTGTGGTTTGGGGGGGTATTTCTTACTGTTTGGGGGGGACCAGTTGGAAAAGCTTGGACTCGCGCGTCTCGGCGGGATGTAAAGTGCCTAATGTTTAATCCAGAGGTTTTTTTTTTTTCCCACCTCATTAACCCGGGAGAGCAGCGGCTTCGTCCATACATCAAGGTTACACCGTGAGGAACGCGACGGACACGCAATATACTTTGGAAAGCTTTTATTTACCCTATATATCCTGTTCTTGCCCCAAAATACAGAAACCTGAACCTATATGGAAACCGAACGTCTCCCTCACTGTAAATAACGATCGGGCGATTTATTGGATACATTGTTTCTAGTTTTATTCAGTAAAGTCCTTTCTTTCAGAGGAACGTTTCATTCGGCCGTTTCCCGTTCATTCACTCACTGACACGTTTTCCTGCTATAAAAGGCTTTATTGTGGCCGCTTGTTTCTTCGTTCTTTCCAGCGGAAAAGGAATCCACGCGGTGTTTACCAAACCTCTTGCCCAACCAGTAACGCCGGCCGGTGTGGGAACGCTGCCATTCCTGTACTTCAAGGTGTCGGCAGCCATGGCTGTCAAGTTGTTTTGGAACTACGTCTCCTATTAGGCTGGCTGAGCATCATGGGAGATGTAGTTCTAAAACATTGGAGGTTGCTGAGCCTGGCAGTATAGGCTTCAAACGAGTGTCTGGAGACACAGCGGGCAGGTCCTCCGGCCGGGCAAACTGGTGAATGGACTGATCTGCGTAAACAGGCAAAAACAGCCACTTAAATTTTAGGGAATGTCGCTGGAGGCGGAGCCACACACTATGCTGTTGCTACACTTTTTAAGATACGTTGTGACCCATCGGGGCCGTTTTATATAAAAAAAGTCACTTAGAAATCATTCGCTGTAAATCAGATTCTTTGCTCTATCACGCTCTGCTGCTCTGTAATACACCCGCATGCCCAAATATATAGAGGAGCCCCTAAAAAGACAGCCACATACCCTGAATATATGGAGGAACCCCTAAAAACACACCCACACACCCTGAATATATGGAGGAACCCCTAAAAACACACCCACACACCCTGAATATATGGAGGAGCCCCTAAAAACACACCCTGAATATATGGAGGAGCCCCTAAAAAGACACCCACACACCCTGAATAAATGGAGGAGCCCCTAAAAACACACCCTAAATATATGGAGGAACCCCTAAAAACACACCCACACACCCTGAATATATGGAGGAGCCCCTAAAAACACACCCTAAATATATGGAGGAGCCCCTAAAAAGACGCCCTCACACCCTGAATGTATGGAGAAGCCACTAAAAACACACCCTGAATATATTGAGGTGCCCCTAAAAATACACCCACACACCCTGAATATATGGAGGAACCCCTAAAACACCCACACACCCTGAATATATGGAGGAACCCCTAAAAACACACCCACATACCCTGAATATATGGAGGAACCCCTAAAAACACACCCACATACCCTAAATATATGGAGGAGCCCATAAAAACACACCCTAAATATATGGAGGAACCCATAAAAACACACCCTAAATATATGGAGGAACCCATAAAAACACACCCTAAATATATGGAGGAACCCATAAAAACACACCCTAAATATATGGAGGAACCCATAAAAACACACCCTGAATATATTGAGGTGCCCCTAAAAACACACCCACACACCCTGAATATATGGAGGAACTCCTAAAAACACACCCACACACCCTGAATATATGGAGGAACCCCTACACACAGCATATATTTGGGGAGGTCCTGAATCACATTGAGTCACATTAGAAAACCTATTTTTTTTTTTTTTTACACCAAATAGGGACTTTTCTTCATAATTAGGGACACTTGTGAAGTATCGTGTCCTAACAGGCAGTTGGTTACCTCGAGCATCTATTACCTTTTCTATATCGCGGTTACAGCCCGCGCTGGGGTTTTTTTTCCGGGTATTTTCCCTTTCTGTAGCACTGCTAGTCTTTACCTCTGCCAGTGGGAGGTTATTCCAGGTATCTAGTGATGCTGTTCCTGCTCTTGGCGGTTGCTCCAGGTATCTAGTGATGCTGTTCCTGCTCTTGGCGGTTGCTCCAGGTATCTAGTGATGCTGTTCCTGCTCTTGGCGGTTGCTCCAGGTATATAGCGATGCTGTTCCTGCTCTTGGCGGTTGCTCCAGGTATCTAGCGATGCTGTTCCTGCTCTTGGCGGTTGCTCCAGGTATATAGTGATGCTGTTCCTGCTCTTGGCGGTTGCTCCAGGTATATAGTGATGCTGTTCCTGCTCTTGGCGGTTGCTCCAGGTATATAGTGATGCTGTTCCTGCTCTTGGCGGTTGCTCCAGGTATATAGTGATGCTGTTCCTGCTCTTGGCGGTTGCTCCAGGTATATAGTGATGCTGTTCCTGCTCTTGGCGGTTGCTCCAGGTATATAGTGATGCTGTTCCTGCTCTTGGCGGTTGCTCCAGGTATATAGTGATGCTGTTCCTGCTCTTGGCGGTTGCTCCAGGTATCTGCTAACCTCTGTTATTGTGTTGCTGTTTCATTGTCTGTTTCTCTGGTTTCTGTGCTGCGCTCCCTTGTTACACCGGCTGAACACTCCTGCTTCAGTCACCCCTGTGGGTTTTGGTGGTGGGTCACACGGCTCTCCTCTCGTGGTGGGGGGGCCCGGCTCTCCTCTGTTCCGGGGGGGGCTCGTGGTGGGGGGGCCACTGGCTCTCCTCTGTTCCGGGGGGGCCATCGGCTCTCCTCTTGGTGTGGGGCCCGGCTCTCCGCTTGTGGTGGGGGGGCCATCGGCTCTCCTCTTGTGGCGGCGGGGGGGGGCCCCCCCATCGACTCTCCTCTTGTGGCAGGGGGGGCATCGGCTCTCCTCTGTTCCGGGGCTCCCCCACCCCCCCCCCTGGTTTCGGGCCGCCGGCAGGTGTTTCCAGCGGAGAGGAAGTCAGATATTTACTATCACAAAGCAGGAACTCGCTGCAAACGGATTTGAGAGATTGTCCTCTGACAGATCCGTGTGTGGAAGGAAGTGAGCCGGCCCGGCGTGCGGAATCCCCCGGCAGCCAGCTGGCACCGGCAGAATGGGCACTTTGTAGGGAAACATTGAGGGTGTTTTGTGCTTTTTCTAGTAATCGTTCCTGAGCGCGATTTTCCTCCTGGACGCTCCGTGTGAGTGTTTTTACATTCCTGAAGATCCTGTATTCGCCGCCCGTGGAAGAAACACTCGTGACGTGTCGCCTCAGCCGCACGCGAGATTACAGACCTCCTGAGCGGACCATAACGCAGGCATATCTGTAAATCCCAGGCTCCCTGTATTGTGTCCTCTCTGTATTCTACATAAAGCCGGCGTGTCAGTGAATCCAAGACTCCCTGTATTGTGTGCTCTGGTATTTACTGATCTCTCAGCATTGCACATAATACAGAGGACATAATACAGGGAGCCTGGGATTTACTGATCTCTCAGCATTGCACATAATACAGAGGACATAATACAGGGAGCCTGGGATTTACTGATCTCTCTACATTGCACATAATACAGGGAGCCTGGGATTTACTGATCTCTCTGCATTGCACATAATACAGGGAGCCTGGGATTTACTGATCTCTCTGCATTGCACATAATACAGGGAGCCTGGGATTTACTGATCTCTCTACATTGCACATAATACAGACTCCCCTGTATTGTGTCTGGGATTCACTGGTATGTCTGCATTGCACACAATACAGCGCGTCTGATATGAATCCGTGTGATCTGTGGTTTCCAGTGTTTATTGCGGTGCTTCGTACAGGCCGCATCTCTGCCGTTTGTTCCTGCAAGTCGTACATTGGCCGTTACTGGGAGGGACAACACTGGAAACGGTCACCAAAACAAACGTCTCGCTTCCTCTTTAATTGCCTCCATTATTGCCGCATTTTATAGACAATAAAATCGTGAGCGTCGCCGTGTTAGCGGGAGCGTCGCCGTGTTCGGCCAAATGTGTTTAAAGGTAAATCCCAGCCAGACCCTCTCTGCCTGTAAAACAGCGCCAGACCCTCTCTGCCTGTAAAACAGCAGCAGACCCTCTCTGCCTGTAAAACGGCAGCAGACCCTCTCTGCCTGTAAAACGGCAGCAGACCCTCTCTGCCTGTAAAACGGCAGCAGACCCTCTCTGCCTGTAAAACGGCAGCAGACCCTCTCTGCCTGTAAAACGGCAGCAGACCCTCTCTGCCTGTAAAACGGCAGCAGACCCTCTCTGCCTGTAAAACGGCAGCAGACCCTCTCTGCCTGTAAAACGGCAGCAGACCCTCTCTGCCTGTAAAACGGCAGCAGACCCTCTCTGCCTGTAAAACGGCAGCAGACCCTCTCTGCCTGTAAAACGGCAGCAGACCCTCTCTGCCTGTAAAACGGCAGCAGACCCTCTCTGCCTGTAAAACGGCAGCAGACCCTCTCTGCCTGTAAAACGGCAGCAGACCCTCTCTGCCTGTAAAACGGCAGCAGACCCTCTCTGCCTGTAAAACGGCAGCAGACCCTCTCTGCCTGTAAAACGGCAGCAGACCCTCTCTGCCTGTAAAACGGCAGCAGACCCTCTCTGCCTGTAAAACGGCAGCAGACCCTCTCTGCCTGTAAAACAGCAGCAGACCCTCTCTGCCTGTAAAACAGCAGCAGACCCTCTCTGCCTGTAAAACAGCAGCAGACCCTCTCTGCCTGTAAAACAGCAGCAGACCCTCTCTGCCTGTAAAACGGCAGCAGACCCTCTCTGCCTGTAAAACAGCAGCAGACCCTCTCTGCCTGTAAAACGGCAGCAGACCTGGGATCCCTTGTCTTTAGTGCTGAGATGAGCTGATTCTGGAGAATGCATTGTGTGTCTGTTTGTGTTGGGCCATATTGCCTGTATTGTAGGTTGTGTTTATTGTGTGTTTTTTATTTTATTTCCCCCCCCCCCCGTAGTAATTGGGAGATGATTAATTTAGATGGATTCTGTCGCTTTCCAGATGCTCCACCTTTTCCTGGACACATAGGGCCATATTACAATCTTCACGCGAACAAACATTAACGCGAGGGGTTGCGCTGAAGGTTGGATTACAATGTCAGCGCAACAAACACGCATATACGTCTACCGCGGGTGAACCTGTGCGAACGCTGCGCGAGCTTACTGTACTGCGCGCATCCTATACTTAACATTAGGGATGCACCGATACCACTTTTTTAAGACAGAGTACCGATACTTTTTAAAAGTACTCACCGATACCGAGTACCGATACTTTTATTTAATGTCATGTGACGCTTTCCAATAGGAACAGACCTCATATAAAAATTTATATGAGATTTACCGCAGCTCTCATGGATTGGCCCCCAGCTCTCATGGATTGGCCCCCAGCTCGAACGCTGGGGAAGCTGGCCGTGTGCATGTAAAGCACGCGGCCAGCGTTCCCCTCCGGCGCGCCGCGATACTCACCCATCCTGAAGGTTCGGTCGCTGGGCAGTGATGCGATCACGTGGCCGCCAGGCGCATCTGTGACGCGGCCTCCAGCTGAGAGGCCACGTCACAGGAGCGCCCAGTGGCCGCGGGAACGCATCACTGCCCAGCGACCGGACCTTCAGGATGGGTGAGTATCGCGGCGCGCCGGAGGGGAACGCTGGCCGCGTGCTTTTCATGCATGCGGCCAGCTTCCCCAGCCCAGCGGATACCGGCAAGCCGGCCCAGCGCCGGCTTCCGGTATCGGCGGGATGTATCGGGCCGTTTGCACGAGTTAAAAGTACTCGTGCAAACGGCAATATCTGCCCCGATACCGATACTAGTATCGGTGCATCCCTACTTAACATTGTGAGCGCAAATGCATTTGTAATACCATCCGCGTACCAGCGCACAATCTATGCGCAGTTCGTAACACACAGCCTTTGCGCATAATTTTAGCAACTCCTAAAAGCTGGTGTTAATGGCAAATTCTATCAACCTGCCGAACCCAAATACACCAGCACGAAAAAATACGCAGCAAAGTAGGGATAGACCCATCTGTTTTGCCGATTATCGGCTGCCGATATTCAGAAAATTACTGATATCGGCATTTTATTTGCCGATATTTGGACAAGTTTGCTCACTGCAGCTGCGAGACGCGAGATCCTACAGACCTGTGCGAATCCGGGGCTTCTCCCACATCAGGCTGTCAGCCCTCACTGCAGAACGACCCCTGCTCTTGTGCGTGAGCGTGATGGCAACAGGCACGATGACAACAGAAATGGGGCTTCCATCCCATCAGGCAGGGAATTCCCTATGCAGGGGGTCAGCAACCTGGGATCTCCAGATACTTTGGAACTGCATTTCCCATGAGGCTCCAAGAACCTAATGAGAAGCTGAGCATCATGGGAGATGCAATTCAAAAACATGTGGGAAAATATTACAAAGTCACTGCTAACTTAACTTAACCAGAGCTGGTGTAAACTTCCCAGAGCCATTATAGCCTATGGGGGTGTTAAGTTTACAACAGCTCTGGTTAAGGCTAGGGACAGATGAGCGCATTTTCTGCGGCCACCGTCCAAATGTACGTTGATGCGTGCGCACGCATTTTTTCACGGAATACGCTTAAGTGGTCAGACGATGCGCAATTCTGGACGTATTTCATGACGGTGGGGTAAAAAGAAGTCTAGGGAAATCCGGCTGTTTGAACGTTATGTTGGCCGCACACTAGCAGCGTCTGACGTCTCCTAATCACGCACACACGCCGCTATGCGGCCGCAGCGCACTCTGTACGTCAGTAGCAGCGGTTTCACGTTCTGATAAAAATGCGTTCATTTGCCGGTTGCGTGGTGTCGGCGCACTTTCGTACGCACGTACTGCGTATATTGGCTGTCATTGGCCGTTATGTGCTGCTACTGCCGCCGTGATTTAGTGCGTCTGCACGCGCGTTCCGACTGCCCCACTCTGACCCTAGCCTTAGTTAGCACCAACTTTGTAATATAACCCTTGGAGGGCCGAGGTTGCCGAACCCCTTACATACAGGATCATATGAGGGATCTTTTAAGAAAGCCAAAAACACCGTCTGATTGTTTGTAAAAATAAAAAGCTTAAATAAAAAATATTAAATTGAATAAATGAAGTGGACGTGGTGCAATGTTTACATGTTAAACACATTCCGGGTTAACATTTAAACAGCCGGACTTTTTTACGTGGAAATAAATAGGGTGTAAATTCCGCCGTCTGTCTATGGGAGAATGGAAAATTCTAGGTCAAAATAGCCATTCTCCAGTCATTCGCCTGCTTTTCACCGCTCTCTGAATAACCCTGATTTGAGTTCATGGAATAATGTCAGATTTGTGCTGTTTTTTTTTTTCACCATTTTAAAATTACAGAATATCGGCTATCGGCCAGAAAAGCTGCCGATTTAATCCGTATCGGCCCTGAAAAAATATCGGTCTATCCCTACAGCAAAGTGGTTACATTCCACTCATACCAAACAATAAAATGGAGAAGTTGTGCGTGCATTTATTATTGCTGCAGCATATATACGCAGATTGACTTTGACAGGCGCAAAAACTTAATGTGAGATAATTGTGGTTCTTAATTCTGATTGGCTGAATCGCGTGAAAAAAAAAACCCGTCCACACACTGATTTCTGCACGCAACGTTACTGCGCGAGCATTTGTGCGCCTCCGTTTTACGCACGTTATTGCTCTACGGATGAAAAAAAATGCGCGAGGATTGTAATTCCAGCGGTGATTTACGCACGTTAACGCTTGGCGCACAAATTCACATGTTGCGTGTGCGTTATTGGATGAAGAATGTAATTTGGCCCATAATATTTCATGCACAGGGACGGTGCTGCCCTGCACTATGTATAATGCATATGCTGCAGGTGGGAAATCTGTTCTGTAATCATAGCAGGTCGCCGGGGATTCCACTTTGAAGTCTTACTTGCAGCGCATGCGTTACACATGCTGCAGGGTTACGTTTTTCATTTTGCTGCCCCTCAGCCTGAATAAAATATGTCTAGGAAAACACGGCCGATTCGACATTAGATGCTGCAATCTCCGAGGGCAACCGATTGTGACTGGTCAAGCAGTTTCAAAGGGTTTGGTCATGTCTTGTGCTTTCGTGCCCCCTCTGAGGGAGTGAAGAAGGCCCTGGTTCAGTTTTTCATCCATGCCAACCTCTGCTAACCATCATAATGCTGCCAATTTGATTACCAGTGGTTGGGCATGGCAGAATCCTGGAACCTGTAGCCATTACTGATACATGCCTTGTATAAGGAGCAAGTCACATGACCTCCATGAACCTATATGGGATGAAAGCCAGGACGTAGAATTCCCTGGCTCTCTGTGTGACATGGCTTCCGGGTAACGCTACAGTCTTGGGTCTGACAATCCATGAACCAGTTTTGCAATGCGTGTTACTCCCTCCATCCCCTTCCTTGTCTTTTCACGTTATGAATCTATTGTATAGTTTCAATATTTTGAGTTGTAGCTGGGATCACTCCATGCTGTCCCGTCCCGTCTTTTGCCCCTGGAATAACAGGCAGCCATTGGCTGGAAGTTGGGCTATGCCCATCACGCCACTGCCCCGATTCCACATTCCGCTTAAATGTTACTCTGCGTTCTTTGAATAGCCGGCCTTTTTTACGTGGAAATAGATAGGGTGTAAATTCCACCGTCTGTCTATGGGATCGGCGGTGTAAGGGGAGACCCGGCGCTGCGTCCAAACTCTGCCCTATAATTAGCACTTACTGAGGCTCAACTTTTTTTTTTTTACTTCTTGTGTGCGCGTTCACCGCCGTGTAAATAATTTCCCTGCTTACTACTGTGTTGATTATGGTTCGCAGTGACTGCTCGTGCCTGCGCGGAAACGACCGCACGCGGGTAAAACGAACGCTTCATAACATGGCGATCTCCAAAATAAACCGATTTTTATTCACTTACTTATAATCACACACTGAGGGTTATTCGCTAAGGTCCCAATTTATCACAGAACTGCGTCGATCGGTGAATTTCACCAAATCTGCAACTTTTTCGATTCTCTAACAGGTCTGTTCACTAAAGGGTGACACTCAGGAGAACTGACAGGAGAAGAGAACAATCTAGAGCAAATGGCCAATTTGGGAAGTGAGATAAATTGGATTTTTCTGGTTCAGCCATTTTTACCTAGAATTTTCACTTCTCCTGAAAGTTTTATTTGCACCAAATACAGGCGAATTGACAGAGAAATATGGTGCAATTCGGCAGCACCAAGAACCATCACGTCTTCTATTCAAGGAAATGCACCGACCTTTTCGGTGAAATTACAATTTTGTTGGTTTCAATTCAACAGGCATTAGGCTGGCCGTCCACTGGGTCCATATTCGCGCAATCTGATGTCGTTGTCGCCGCCATCTGACCCATCCCACAACGTGCAGGTGAATCAGCAATCTTCCACCGCATCAGACGACTTCAGATTTTTTTGTGACCTCAACAGACTAGCGATCTTTCCCATTTAAATGGGATTTGTCGAACGACATCGGGACGATCTGGTACATGGAAAAAAAAGGAATTGTATGGTTAAACCGCCGTGCTGCAGCTGCAGGGAAATCGCCCCACAGAGAAGGTCAACGATCCATAGGATTCAATGTGGAAAAAAAAAATTTCATATTCTAATTTTTTTATTCCTTTCGGCAGCAAAAAGTTTTTTTTTTTTTATTGATTTTTATTTTATTATGATTTTAAGCTTTTGTATTTCTTCCTTGCTGAATGCAACATGGTTGGTTTTTTTTCCCCCCTTTTTTCTGTCCTGTTTTGTTCGGTGGTGCTGTCCTTGGTGCTGAAAGCTATTCGGCACAAAGGACAGGGTAGCCTCACCCCCCCCCCCATGCAGCCTTTGAGGTGTGTTTTTTATTTTGTTTTTCTCTCCCCCCCCCCCCCCTCCTGGTGTTCGGCTGCGTTCACCGCTGTTTTCCTTGGTGCTGAAACCCCATTTTAGCACCAGGGAGAGGTGCGTGTGTGTGTTTTTGTTTATCTTTTTTTAGTCTTTTCTTTGTTCAGTGGCCGGTCGGTCAGTCCACCTGGGTCGTCAGACGTTTCCGGGGACAACCTGGGCCATGCGACTGCGTTGTCGGAAGACAGTCAGCCGTCCAACCACGAACCCTGTAAACGGCCAGCTTTAAACACATACTCGCCACCCAGGACATACTTGAAAATGGGAAAAATCACCCTATCCTTCCTGGTAATAGAATTTCTCAAAAAAAAAAAAAACGCGGGTCAATTTACCGCGGGATTTTAATGTAATCATTTTTTTTTTTCTTTCTTCTAAACACTTTCTTTCCCTCCAATTCAGTGGAATTTGCAGAGAACAATTTGGCGCTTTTCTTCACACAGCGGTGAAATGTGGCAAACTGTGCTATATTCCCCCGTGCTTTGAGAAGCCCTCACCGTCTTGCAGGATTGCTCGGTCTTCATTGACTTACATGGAGCTCTGCCCAAAAGTGGGTCGGCCAATCAGACGCCTCCTGTTTTGGTGTTTGGGAAGCAGAAGTTTTATTGTTGCTCGAATTAAAGCGTATGTAGCCCCGTGGTGCTGGCAGAATGTGTGTAATGTATCCATTCCTCGTCTCCAGCTGATATAATGCGTCATACGGTAATTGATACATGATGGAAATATGACCATTATTCGTGCGTTACTATATGGAAAACGATAAAATTTTTCCGAATCCCCTGATATTGTGTAAGTCCATGATACGTTGTTACTCTGTATTAAAGTGTAAGAATATTGATTATCCTTAAGTTGGGGGGGGGGGTCCGTAACCCCAGACAATATACTGGGTGTCTGGATTGAAGGTATTGGAGGAATTTCGCCGTCTGCCTCTGATTTCCTATCCGCGGGAGCCGCCGCCTGCGACGTCCTGATGCTTTCCCCAGCCGTTCTCCTGGAAATCATTTCATATATGGCTTTTTATAGTCCCGAGAGGTCGCGTCTGAAGATGCAGTGGAGGCCTGGATTCTCATTGTGTCTAATAAAGCCACTTCGGAGCTGTCTGTTGGGTTAAATGAGCTTCGCAGCCTCTGAGAAACCTGATCTTTCAGAAGTGGCTCGGTTATCCGGAAAATACTTTTCTGCTTTCTGTGAGATCTTGTATCAAATATTTTCTATCAAAACAAGTTTCAGAGCGTTCTGAAAGTATAAATAAAATAACAAATCTGGGGCTTATACGCACGCTGTGATTGGCTGCTGGTCTCCTGTGCTCTCATCAGGAATATATTTTTATTTTTTTTGCCGCAAATCTCTCAACTAGAACCTGTGTGCGACGACGACTTCTTCCTACTTTGTATAAAATCTCTCCGTACAATGAGTCACCGCTTTAATGTGTTGCGCGTTCTCTCTGCTGCTCACTCGCTCTGCAAAAAATCACGGCCTGTAATCACCTTTTGGTCTGATGTGAAACGCATTTGCTGCGGCATCATTTCGAAAAGCTTGTACACTGTCACAGCGTTTGTGTTCAGGGCTGTCTTTAACACTGGGCAAAAGAGGCAGTTGCCCCGGGCCCAGTCATTGTTGTGGGACCCAAGGCAGCACCCCTTGAGCTCACTAAAGTCATGGCCCGGTCCACGGCTTGGCAATGCTCATGGACTTCTGCAAGAGGTAACCCCCCCCCCCCTGTTTTCTATGGAGGAGATACAGGGGTCTTTTGGACCCCGTATCGTCAGAAATGTAGAGTGTGAAGTGAGGTATTGTTGGAAAGGCACAGCATGGTCTTTCCAATGATTCCAAACATTCCAGGTTTTATAAAAGATGACGGTTTGCCCCGGGGCCAGTCAATATTAATGTTGGGGGGGAGGTTTCTGAGGGTCCAGAGGATAAGCCATGGCATTAGTGGCCTGCTCTATGGTGGGGTCCGCTCAGGTCTCACAAGGTTTTGGCCAGATTGTGCCATTACAGGGACCCCTTGTTTGGGATGTCCGCTATAACCCTCCTGATGAGGCCAACACGATCGTCGGGGGTTGCTGCACCTCTTGTGCAGGGATGACATCCTTGGCATTCAGTACCAGCCGCCCTTTCTGGGAGAGGGCGTCTGATTTGCATATGGAGCAGTTGTTCCTGTAATGGCACGATCGAGCTAAAACCTTGACCGGAGAGCGCCCCAAAGTAGAGCAGGACACGAGCGCCGCTGCTCATCCTCAGAAACCTGCTCCTTCAGTGTATTCAGAGAGTCACATGACCTCGTTTTATGCTGAAACCTATTAATCACTGCAGTAATTACCCAATGGTAGGCGAGAGCACCTATTGGCGCAGGGCTTGTAGCAGGTGGGGTACACGTACACTACATGGCGCAGGGCTTGTAGCAGGTGGGGTACACGTACACTACATGGCGCAGGGCTTGTAGCAGGTGGGGTACATGTACACTACATGGCGCAGGGCTTGTAGCAGGTGGGGTACACGTACACTACATGGCGCAGGGCGTTACAGATCCAGGGGCCATAGGCTGTGATATCTAGAATTCGGCCTCGTCTGTATCGGAGTTTGTTACATAATTTTCATGACTCCTGAAAGGTGTTAATTTATCAATCTCAGAAACCAGTCAATAATCCTTATTTGTTAAAGTTGCGTGTGTGCGCGCGTGTGTGTGTGTGTGTGTGTGTTTTTCCAGGTAGGTGGTGCATGTATATATCCAGTTTATATACGGAGTGTTTTTAGTGGGGCTGTGAACCCCCCCCTATGTTGATGCCTACAATTCCCAGAATTCTTCCAGTGCAATAGATGGGCAGAGAATCCTGGGAGTTGTAGTTCAGAAGTCTCTTGGGTTTTTGAGGGCCCTGGTTTAGTCCTGTGCTCGTCTGATAAATTGTATTTATTTACTCTGCTTTTGCTTATTCTTGGGGGGGGGGGGGTCAGGGACTTGTGGTGGGACTCGTTATTTCCCTGCGCTCCTTTCACTGATGGGAATAAGTGAATCCTTTCCACGAGCCGCTCGATCTGCCGCTTTCTAAAGGTTTATTTTGGGGCCGCAGGCGCGTTAGAAAAAAAACAAAGTATTTTTACATTGTAGCAACAGATCTATGCAACAATCCATATGTGTTTATGTATTGTGCGGACCTTGCAGCGACAGAGGGGGCCGCGACCTCGGTCCTCCATAAGTTTTGGAACTGAAGCTCCCTTGATGCTCAGCCATTTATTAGATTAGCACAGCATCATGGGAGATGTAGTTCCAAAACCATCTGTAGGATCAAGGTTGCTGACCCCTGCCTGGAGCCTTAGAAACTCTTGCTTCATTATGATCTCCCCTTGAAGCAGGATAGGAATGGATGTAAGGTTTATGACTCCGCTTGGGAATCCGGCGCACTTTCAGAATGGCTTCTTTTAATAATGAGGGTAAATTAGATCTGATCTGCTTTGTTTGAGGATTAGCTTTATTTTTGTTCTAATCCAGTAATAAATTTGTCAGAGTTTGGTAAGCCGTGTCGGCTGTCATTGCCAAAATTTAACCCAAAACCCTTAAACAGAAACGACACGTTTTTATATTGAGAACGGCTCTGAAATCGGATTAATGCGCGAGCCAAAATATTTACCGCAACGTCGGGGTTTATACGAGCAGCGCGTACCTAATGCCAGACTTGGAGCCAATCTAGAATTTCTGAACCAGCAGGTTTGCGTGTCTTGATATTGGTGGATATTCTCTTTACGCCCCATGAGCGCTTACATAGGGACCATATATCTAGAAATTTAATTTCAGTCATTGCAGGGCTTTGCTTGAGAGACGTCATACATCAGGGAACAGCAACTTTGGACCTCCCAGTTGCTTTGGAACTACATTTCCCATGAGGCTCTGCTAATGTAATGGAAGGCTGAGCTAGGTTGCTGACACGTGTCGTACGTGGACTGATACAATGATGCAACAATAAACGTACAGCGAGTTTGGAGTGAGGTGTGTGCGCTGTGTGTTTATATCCAGCCTGTGCCGGCACCGGAGGAAGTGGATTCCAGAGCGTCGAATGGCCGAGACCTCGGCAAATAAAATTCTATATATTTTATCTCCCGCACACACGTGTAACTTAGACGCTCTGTTAACGTGTATTTGCAAAACCAATCATTTCTGTTCCTATTAAAGGGACAGGCCTGCTTTGCTAGTGTGCTTTTTAAACCAGCCTTTTGAATGAGTCGGCCGTGTCATTCAGTATAAAAGGCAAGTAGATGTGATTTATTTTTTTCATATTTACTTGCTTTTCTTCATTTTCGTTTACCACACCCACCTCCCAGGAGGCATTTTAAGCTAACCAATCAGTGTGCATATCCAGGTATAGATTAAAACAACGCACTGAGCATGTGCGACTGAATTGCTCCTCCCCCCTCCTGCACTGTGAGCTGAGGGGAGGGCGGGGCTGAACTTTCACCCCCAGCTACTGCAGAGACGGGGAAGGAAAGAAATCAAACACACAGGGAGAAGGAGACGGTAGAGAGAGACCACAAAGAAAAGCAGAGACACAGCAAGAAACGGTAAAGATGGCAAGAAAAGGCGCAGTAAGAGAGGGCGCGCACAAGAGGGAGAGTGACGGTGTGAGGGAGTGAGTATATAAACCATGAAAGCGTGTGATGGAGTCTGCGGGTGTGTGTTGGCGGGTGAGTTTGTTTTGCTTTCACATTTGCGGAGATGCTAATATTCAGTTTCCACAGTCTGAGGTCCTGAGCCGCACGGCTTGTGTTAGCCGCACGGCTTGTGTTAGTTCATACAGTCACAGTCTGAGGTCCTGAGCCGCACGGCTTGTGTTAGTTCATACAGTCAGTCTGAGGTCCTGAGCCGCACGGCTTGTGTTCGTTCATACAGTCACAGTCTGAGGTCCTGAGCCGCACGGCTTGTGTTCATACAGTCAGTCTGAGGTCCTGAGCCGCACGGCTTGTGTTCATACAGTCAGTCTGAGGTCCTGAGCCGCACGGCTTGTGTTAGTTCATACAGTCAGTCTGAGGTCCTGAGCTGCACGGCTTGTGTTCGTTCATACAGTCACAGTCTGAGGTCCTGAGCCGCACGGCTTGTGTTCATACAGTCAGTCTGAGGTCCTGAGCCGCACGGCTTGTGTTCATACAGTCAGTCTGAGGTCCTGAGCCGCACGGCTTGTGTTCATACAGTCAGTCTGAGGTCCTGAGCCGCACGGCTTGTGTTAGCCGCACGGCTTGTGTTAGTTCATACAGTCACAGTCTGAGGTCCTGAGCCGCACGGCTTGTGTTAGTTCATACAGTCAGTCTGAGGTCCTGAGCCGCACGGCTTGTTTCGTCATACAGTCACAGTCTGAGGTCCTGAGCCGCACGGCTTGTGTTCATACAGTCAGTCTGAGGTCCTGAGCCGCACGGCTTGTGTTCAACAGTCAGTCTGAGTCCTGAGCCGCACGGCTTGTGTTAGTTCATACAGTCAGTCTGAGGTCCTGAGCCGCACGGCTTGTGTTCGTTCATACGTCAAGTCTGAGGTCCTGAGCCGCACGCTTGTGTCATACAGTCAGTCTGAGGTCCTGAGCCGCACGGCTTGTGTTAGTTCATACAGTCAGTCTGAGGTCCTGAGCCGCACGGCTTGTGTTCATACAGTCAGTCTGAGGTCCTGAGCTGCACGGCTTGTGTTCGTTCATACAGTCACAGGTATTTATAAAGCGCTAGCAAGTTCCGTAGCGCTGTGCAATGGGAGAGGCAGAGTAACAAATGTCCATAGAAGTTAAACAGAACAGCAGAACCCAGCCCAAGAGCTTACAATCTAAGAGGAGCGGGGTGACACACTAGGTGAGAGTAATAGCTGAGTATGTGAAGTGGGGTGGGGGGCTGTTGGCAAGATGGAGCAACTGGAGTTCATGTGAAGCTTTGGGTGGAGTAATGGGTGGGAGGAGGCGAGGGATATTCAGGAAGTAAGAGCTGAAGGAACACCCGTAGCTGAGGTGCGTCGCCGGAGAACATGAAATGACGGTTTAAAGCAAGAAAATAAATTTATTTTTTTTACACTTTTTTTAAAACTTTTATTGATTTTATTCTAGTTTGTCTCTAGGCATAAAAGTGTTTTAAATGTCAATTTAAAAAATGTGTTTCTAGACCTGCATGTCCCATTAAAGTCATTTTTCAACGTTTTGCGAGAGGCTCACGTCTGTGCCGAAACGCCAATCCGTTCTGGTTCTAAACGTCAATATTGAGACCTTCAAAAAAGTGCGTGTGTCACAAATATTTCTAAAAGTGACCGGCCTCCCTCGACCACTGTTTTAGGCTTCACAGCTTGTTTATTACTGTGCCCCAAACATTAAATATGTATGTAAAATAACGAACACCTAACCAATGATCACCAAGCTCTAGTTTAGAGTCGGCAGCCTCTGTCATCTGAGCATCATGGGAGATGTAGTTCCAAGACTTCTGGATGGATAAGGTGGTTGACACCCCCCCCCCCCGCACTAATTTCTCACAGCGACGTGAGGAGTGGTGCCCGCTCTTTTCCTATGGGTTGCCTGAAGGTTGCGCCGGGAATGTTTGTGGTCGTTCTTGCTAATCCCTGCGCCCAGCAGATGCCACTTGACCCATAACCTGCAAATAAGTGCTCAGGGTGTCCATGCAATGCTTTTTGATGTGCTCCTCTTCAGAGGAACGTGCCCGGGGGTTGATTGGATGCCGCCGTGGCTTGATCATCCTTGTGATCCTCTGCTCTATCCCTCTACAGTTTGCCGAATTCTCCCAGGGTCTGGGGGTGAAAACAGGGTCCCCCAATAGGGCAGAGCGGACACGGGGCTCTCCTGGACGAGCGATTCTGCCTGTGCTTTACTTTCCTTCACGCATTGCATGTGCATTCTGTGCCCGCGCTGTACCCGCTGTCCTTGCTGGTATCGGAGCGTACAGGCAGTGGAATTTTTTGAGCTCGGGGGGATTTGCATTTTAATATTTTGGTAGCAGACGGTTTAATCGCTCGTTCTTTGCTTCTCTCTTCCTTCCAGGTTTGCTGTAGCTGAGTGTTAGATCGCCGCTGCATTCGCGTGTCTGTGGGTAAGTCACACCATGTACCGTCATCACGTTCACCCTCTAATTAACCTTCATTAAAGCCCAACATAACCAGTAATACAGAGTCACGTGCTGCAAACCCAGGGTTTAACCAATCCAGGGTCCAGGGCCGCCTCGGGCTCCTAGACATTTACCTCCTACTCATTATCTCCTGGATTATTCTGCAGATTCTCGCGGCGCACTTTGCCTCGCGGCGCACTTTGCCTCGCAGAACGTTTTTCTTCGCTCCCAGAAACATTCAAAGCTGGTTCCTAAATTTTATGTTCTTTTGTATTGAGCAAAGTTAACCCATTCCGTTCTGCCATACAGCAAAGCTCTGCAGCAGGACTGTCAAACTCTGTCCCGCTATTGTTGCTGAACTACAAATCCCATGATTCCCTGGCGCCTATTGCATTGAGAGGATTCTGGGAATTGCCGTGCGTTTGACAGCCCTGCTCTACAGGATTCTCTATTTTCTGTTTTATATAAACACGTTTGTTTTGTTTCCCCCATATACATAGAAACATAGAAAACATAGAAAAATGTCGGCAGATAAGAACCTTTCGGCCCATCTAGTCTGCCCAATTACATGGATACTTTACCTGGATTTATCTTTTGTTTAGGATAGCCTTATGCCTATCCCATGCTTGCTTAAATTCAATTACTGTTTTGGCCTCTACCACTTCTACTGGAAGACTGTTCCATGTATCCACCACCCTCTCAGTAAAATAATGCTTCCTGATGTTACTTTTAAACCTTTGCCCCTCTAATCTAAGACTATGTCCTCTTGTTTTGCTACTTTGTTTCCTTTTAAATATACTCCCTTCCTCTACCTTGTGGATTCCCTTTACGTATTTAAATGTTTCTATCATATCTCCTCTGTCTTGTCTTTTTTCCAAGCTGTACATGTTAAGATCATTAAGCCTTTCCTGGTAACTTTTCTCCTTCAAGCCGTACACCATTTTAGTAGCCCTTCTCTGAACTCTCTCTAAGATGTCTATATCCTTCTGGAGATACGGTCTCCAGTACTGCACACAGTACTCCAAGTGAGGTCTCACCAGTGCTCTGTACAGTGGCATGAGCACTTCCCTTTTCCTACTGCTAATACCTCTCCCTACATAACCAAGCATTCTGCCAGCATTTCCAAGCATTCTGCCAGCATTTCCTGCTGCTCTATTACATTGACTACTTACCCTTAGATCCTCTGAAATAATGACCCCTAAATCCCTTTCCTCAGATGTTGAGGTTAGGACTGTATCAAATATTCTATATTCAGCCCTTGGTTTTTTTACGTCCCAGGTGCATTATCTTGCACTTATCCACATTAAAACTCAATTGCCACAACTCCGACCATTTTTTTAGTTTACCTAAATCATTTGTCATTTGGCTGATCCCTCCAGGAACGTCAACCCTGTTGCAAATCTTTGTGTCATCAGCAAAAAGACATACTTTTCCATTAATACCTTCTGCAATATCACTAATAAAAATATTAAAGAGAATGGGTCCAAGTACTGACCCCTGAGGTACCCCACTGGTAACAAGACCTTGTGCCGAATAAACTCCATTTACCACAACCCTCTGTTGTCTGTCACTCAGCCACTGCCTAATCCAGTCAACAATATTGGAATCTAAACTCAAAGATTGCAATTTATTGATAAGCCTTCTATGCGGAACAGTATCAAAAGCCTTACTGAAATCTAAATAAGCAATGTCTACTGCACCACCTGTGTCTATTATTTTTGTTACCCAATCAAAAAAATCAATAAGATTAGTTTGGCATGATCTCCCTGAGGTAAACCCATGTTGTTTCTGATCCTGTAATCTATGTGTTTTTAGATGTTCAACAATCCTTTCCTTTAACATGGTTTCCATTAATTTCCCCACTACTGACGTAAGACTAACTGGCCTATAGTTCCCCGATTCCTCCCTACTACCCTTCTTGTAAATGGGCACAACATTTGCTAATTTCCAGTCTTCTGGGACGACTCCCGTTAACAGATTTATTAACCAATCCTTGTTAACGGTTTTGCTATTACATCACTGAGCTCTTTTAATAATTTAGGGTGGATCCCATCAGGCCCCATTGACTTATTTGTCTTTACTTTAGACAGCTGCTGTAGAACCTCCTCCTCTGTAAACTGATATGTAAATGTCTCTTTAGTGTTCTCTCCTAACTGAGGTCCCTTTCCTTCCTTTTCTTCTGCAAAGACTGAACAAAAATATTCATTGAGGCAGTCAGCGAGACTTTTATCCTCTTCTACATACCTTCCTTCCTTTGTTTTTAATCTAACTAATCCTTGTTTTACTTTTCTTTTCTCGTTTATGTATCTAAAAAATGTTTTGTCCCCTTTTTTACTGACTGAGCTATTTTCTCTTCTGCGTGTGCTTTGGAAGCTCTTATAAATTGCTTTGCCTCTTTCTGCCTAATCTTATAGGTTTGCCTATCTTCTTCACTCTGAGTTGTTTTATAATTATTGAATGCTGTCTTTTTGTTCTTCACTATTTTGGCCACTTCTGCAGAGTACCACAGTGGTTTCTTCCCTTTTTTGTTTTTGCTAACAAGCCGAATGCAATTTCCTGTGGCCTTCAATAATGCTTCCTTTAAATAATCCCATTTCTCCTGGACTCCTTTTAAACTCCTCCAGTCTGATAATGACTCCTTCACACAAAATCTCATTTTAAGAAAATCTGTTTTTTTAAGTCTAAAACTTTCGTTCTTGTGTGGTGCGGCTCCATCCCTGTTGTTATATTAAACCATACTGACTGGTGATCACTAGATCCCAATTTTCACCTACAACAACGTCCGATACCAAACCTCCATTTGTGAGTATTAAATCCAATATGGCCTCTTTACGGGTCGGCTCCTCAACTACTTGTGTTAGAGATAATCCCAGTAGGGAGTTTAGAATATTTGTACTCCTGGTGCACCCAGCTGTTTTGGTTTTCCAGTTCACATCAGGAAGATTAAAGTCCCCCATGATAATAACTTCCCCCTTCATTGCCATTTTGGCTATTTCCTCAACCAGCAGATTATCTAGTTCTTCTGCTTGTCCAGGGGTCTATAGATCACACCTACACGAGCTACTGTATGATTGCCAAATGTTAGCGTAACCCAACTGACTCTGTTCACCTCGCTCACTTTTATTTGGTTTGTTTTTATGTTGTTTTTCACATACAGGGCCACTCCTCCTCCTTTCCTACCTTCTCTGTCTTTTCTATATAAAGAGTACCCCGGTATTGTTATGTCCCAGTTATTTTTCTCACTGAACCATGTTTCAGTAACCGCCACTAAATCTACTTTTTCAGCTGCCATCATTGCCTCTAGTTCATTGATTTTATTGACTAAACTGCGAGCATTTGTAGACACGACTCTGAGCTTGTCATTTTTTACCTCGCATGTTTCTTGCACCCTCCGATTTAGTTTTGGGGGACAATCGGGCAGATTGTTTTTTACCCTTTTTTTGTCCCCCCCTCCTAGTTTAAATATTTCTTTGCGAAACCTTTGAACTTCTCACTGAGAACATATGTTCCCCTATGAGTAAGATGCAAACCATCTTTTTTATACAGTTCCTTTCTGCTCCAATTAGAGCTATCATGGGACACAAAGCCAAATCCTTGCTCCCGACACCATTCCCGAAGCCACAGATTGAATTCCCTATTGCACATCTGCCTATCTTGAATGTTATGCACAGGCAAAACTTCAGAGAATGACACAGTGGACGCAATCTGCTGTATTTCACCTCCAAGAACACAAAAATCTTCCTTAATCTCAGAAACCTCATTGCTAGCCAAGTCATTTGTCCCTAGATGGACTAGAACGTCCACTTCCCCTTGTTGCTTTGCTTGTTTGACAATATTGAGAATACGTCTCTTGTCTCTACGAGCAGTAGCCCCAGGAAGACATCTCACCAAACCACTACTCTCCAGCTGAACAGCTCTTATGATAGAATCACCCAGCAACAATTGCCTTCTATCATGTCCCACCTTTTCATTTTTGTCCTTGGTTGCAGTGCTGCATACCTTAGGCATAGTGGATGGTGGTTCCTCAACTATGGTGTCTAAGCCTACATCCGTCTTATCACTACACTCTGAAAGTGCCTCAAAAGAATTAAGAAGAGCCACAGATTGTGGGACATGCCTTCTCTCCACAACTCTAAGTCTACCAGATCCTACAGTAGTCCATCTGCCGCTCCTAGGAGGCCTCTGTGGCAGTGGTTTAGTAACAGTCATAGCCTGAGTTTCTCTAACAGATAATTTACAAATCTCAGACTTCAAACAGGCAATTTCCTGCTGCAATAAAGAAGAGCTGCCTACATATCAGGCACACTCCAAACCTCCAAAAATTGGATCTAAAAACAAATGCATGACAGCTCTTACACTGGACCAAGCCTGCCATTATAAAAGAATGGATTTAAACCAACAAATCTTACCTTTTTGTAGGTTTTCTACCTCCTGTCTAACCTCAGACTACCTCCAGAGTATCTCCAGAAGATCTCCTGTAAGTGCTCACTTTGAAGACTTCACTTAGAAGGCTTCCCAAGCTCAATTAGACAAGCTAATATTCCACAATCTTTATATAGCCACCTAAGAACACCTCCCCCAGCAAATAGTGGACAAGCTAAACCTGAAGCAAATACCACTCAATTGATTCCAATTGTATGCTAATCAGTATGAAAATGAGTCACCAGCCTAACCTAATTTACTCACCAGACCTAACTTGAAACCTTAAGATGAATAGAAAAGATCTGTTTGAAACAAAAATCTAAATCACTCACCAGAAGATCTCCTGTAAGTGCTCACTTTGAAGACTTCACTTGGAAGGCTTCCCAAGCTCAATGTGTTTAGAAATACGCTGTGTGGCGTTGTGTTTAAAGGGATACTATTGCAGGGGTCAGCAACCTTTTGGAATTACATCTCCCACCATGCTCAGCCAATCTAATGCATGGCTCTGAATCATGGGAGTTGTAGTTACAAAACATCTGGCCGGCCAAGGCTGCTGACCCCTGAAATCAGCCATGGGTAGGAAACGGGGGTTAAAACCGACCCCCTTGCTTTTAAACCCTTTTTCTTTATAATGCCTCCCTTGAGTCCAGAGCTGATCTCCCTCTGATCTCTGCAGGATATGACCTGCCTCATCTCGGCATGTTACGTTACCAGAGGAGGGGCTGGGGGATTATTATTATACTTTATTTATATAGCGCCAGCATATTCCGCAGCGCTGAACAATAGGCATGATACAGACAGGGTTACAATACATTGAACAACATTTGATAAACAGATACATGAGGAAATGAGGGCCCTATTCCCGAGGGGAACTCCCAATCTAGGAGGGTTGGGGGTGGAAACAAGAGGACTGCAAGGTGGGAGTGATGGACTGGTTGGGGCAGTGAGGTGTATTAGTGAGTTGGGTGGCAGACTTCCCTGGATAGGAATGTCTTCTACGAGAGGGAGAGATGTAGATAGTGGAGTGGTTGGTGGTACAGAGGCAGGAGTTCCATTTTAGGATGAATGCAGAGACAGGGAGCGCATTGTGCAGGTGTGGACCTTTGTAGTTCCCTAATTCCAGCAGAGGGGAGGGGGAAGCTGGTGGCCAGAAAAACACCGCAGAGCTTGCACGGGAGAGACCAGAAGCCTGGGATTAGTAAGAGTAATTAGAGAGAGAAATGGAGACAGCTGGAAAGGATGCCTGAAATTAGAGGCCGGTCCTGGGTGGGTGGATCAGACTGCCAAGTGAGGAAATGAAGTTTGGTCTGTGTGAAAAGGAAATTAGTACAGGGGAGTGTCTAGGTGTCAGAGGCCTTTGTAATGGGGGGGAGGGGCACTGGTGAAATACTATCTAAAATTGCGGGATTTTAGAGGATAATCAGCCAGAAATTAACCACTTGAATGCTAAGGACGCGCTCAGCGCGTCCTCAGCATTCCCGCTGGTATGCGGAGGACGCGCTGAGCGCGTCCTCGCATTGGGGTCAGCGTTCGGCCCGGGTTCCGCCGATCGCTGGCCCCTCCGGTGCGGGCTGACATCCTGGATGTCAGCCCGGCATCCGGAGCAGTGGCCGCCATTATTATGTGTCATCGCGCCCCCGCGATGACACATAATTCAGCGCCCCCCCCCGCATGTGCGGAGGAGGCGCCTGAAAGGGAGGGGGGGGAGGTCCTTCGGACCTCTCTCCCTCCCGATCGGCGGCTCACAGGGGCTTAACCCAGGCATCATTTGGAAGGGCACAGCCTGGCCTTCCAAATGATGCCTGGCATTAACCCCTGGGGAGCTGGATCGCAAATCGGCGCTGAAAAGCGCCGATTTGCGATCCTTCCCGGGAGCTGGCCGACATCTTGGATGTCGGCCAAGCTTCCGGGAACTCCCCCAGAGGACTGGCGTCATCGTGCGCAGCACGATGACGCCAGTCCTAGCATTAACCCCTAACTGCCACGAAGTGTGGAGATAGGGAGTTCCAATGAACTCCCTATCTCCCGATCCGTGGCAGTTAGGGGTTAAATTTTGATATCGTTGGATCGGCCAGAGCATGGCCGTTCCAACGATACCAAACATGAAAGTAAAAAAAATTGTAAAAAAAAAAAAAAAAGAAAATAAAATAAAAAAAAATTAAAAAAAAAAAATAATAAAAAAAAAATAAACACTTTTTTTTTTTTTTTTTGTTTTGTTAATGCAGCAATATTGTTCCCATTTCAATTATAATGTGAACAATGATGCTGCATTAACGATTTTTGTATGCGGTGCGTTTGTTAAAAATGGTGTCATTTTCCCCAAAAAAAAAGTAACGAGACCCCATCTCTAATTTTTTTAACAAGCGCACCCCATACAAAATATAACCGCAATTGCTCGCATGTTAAAATGTGGAAAAAAACACTTTACACGCTGTAATTATTGAAAATACATATTTTATTGCATTTTTTGTTATAATATATACAAACATGACATAACGTATACATATAATAATGACATATTATGAATCTACCGAGTCTGACGGAAAGAACGATATATAATATGTCGATGTCATATACTAAAATAAGCCTTCAAAACACGTTTAAACATGATGCGCAAAACAGGTAAAAAATGACCTCAGCACAGGGGCGGGAAAAGCCTCAGCAGCGAAAGGGTTAATAAATACAGACACAAAATACAATTGCTATGATAGAATATTGCAGAGTGTTATGGTGGCCATCGTGTTGATCTGTGATTGCAGGGACATTGCTTGCAGGAGGATCGTGTGGAAATTAAGTTTGGCCTGTGTGTTTCTGGGCTGTGATTGCAGGGACGTTGGGGGATCCAGCCAATCCTGTGGTTATTATTATTATTATTATTCTTTATTTATAAAGCGCCAGCATTTCCGCAGCGCTGTACAATAAGCACAGTATAGGACAGGGTTACAATACATTGAACAACATTTGACAAACAGTACAGGAGGAGGATGAGGGCCCTATTCCCGTAGGAACTCACAATCTGGGAGGGTTGGGGTTGGAAACAGGAGGAGAGGACTGTAAGGTGAGAGTGATTGATGGTTGCGTCAGTGAGTTGGGTGGTAGGCTTCCTAAATAGGAATGTTTTCAGGGAGCGTTTGAAGGAAGAGAAGTTAGGGGAGAGTCTGACAGTACGAGGGAGAGCGTTCCAGAGAGTGGGGGCTGCGCGTGAGAAATCCTGCAGTCTATCATGGGAAGAGGTGATGCGGGGAGAAGCTAGGCGCAGGTCACTGTTTGACCTTAGGGAGCGGGCTGGGGTGTATTTGGTGATTAGTGAGGACAGGTAGTGGGGAGCTGAGTTAGTGAGGGTTTTGTAGGTAAGGATAAGGATTTTGAACTTAATTCTGCAGTGGATGGGGAGCCAGTGAAGGGACTCGCAGAGGGGAGCGGCAGAGACAGAGCGGCGGGTGAGGTGAATTAGCCTGGCGGAGGCGTTCAGGATGGATTGTAGGGGGGAGAGGTGGGACAGAGGGAGGCCAGATAAGAGATTATTGCAATAGTCGAGTCGGGAGATTACCAGGGCGTGTATGAGTTGTTTTGTGGCGACAGCGGTAAGAAATGGCCGAATTCTGTAAATATTACGCAGTTGATATCGGCAGGAGGAGGAAAGAGACTTGATGTGGGGGATGAAGGAAAGAGCAGAGTCAAGTGTAACTCCAAGACAGCGAACTTGGTTTGATGGGGAGATGGTGATACCCTCCACCGTGATCGAGAAGTCAGGAGGTGGGGCGGCATTAGAGGGAGGAATAAGTAGGAGCTCAGTCTTTGACATGTTGATCTTTAGGTGGTGGGAGGCCATCCAGGAGGAGATGCCAGATAAACAGTCACTGACTTTGGAAAGGACAGGGGGAGAGAGATCAGGGGTAGAGAGGTAGATCTGAGTGTCATCAGCGTAGAGGTGGTAATTAAAGCCAAAGCTGTTGATGATTTTGCCCAGGGAGGAGGTGTAGATGGAAAAGAGCAGAGGACCAAGGACAGAGCCTTGAGGTACACCAACAGATAGAGGCAATGAGGAGGAGGAGTTACCAGCAAAGGACACACAGAAGGACCTGTTGGATAAATAGGAGTCAATCCAAGCAAGTGCAGTGTCACCGAGACCCAGAGAGTTGAGGGTCTGTAGAAGGAGGGGGTGGTCAACAGTGTCAAAAGCAGCCGAGAGGTCAAGCAGGATGAGAATAGAATAGTGGCCGTGTTTTTTAGCAGTTAGGAGGTCGTTGGTGACTTTGGTGAGGGCAGTTTCAGTTGAGTGTAGGGGACGGAAGCCAGATTGCAGGGGGTCAAGTAGTGAATTGGAGGACAGGAAGAGGGAGAGGCGGTTGAAGACTAGTTTTTCTAAGAGCTTAGAGGTAAAGGGAAGCAGGGATACAGGACGGTAGTTGGATGGAGAGTTGGGATCTAGGGATGGTTTCTTTAGTAAAGGGGTAACTAGCGCGTGTTTGAAGGCGGATGGAAAGGAGCCAGTGGAGAGAGATAGGTTGAAGATGTGTGTGAGAGCAGGGGTGAGGGAGGAGGAGAGGGGAGGAATTAGATGTGAGGGAATGGGGTCGAGCGGGCACGTGGTGAGATGTGAGGAGGACAATAAGGAATTGACTTCCTCCTCAGTGGTTGGGAGGAAGCGGCAGAGGGTGGCAGATGGGACCTGTGGGAGTGGAGGTGGCAGATAACTATCTTGTGTTGGGATGTTGCTTCTGATAGTTAAAGTTTTACTGAGGAAGTAGTCTGCCAGCTCTTGAGCGCTGAAGGCAGCTGAGGGGGGAGGTGCAGGTGGGTAGAGGAGGGTGTTGAAGGTGGACCAGAGCCGTTTAGGGTTGGACAGCGTAGATATAAGAGATGAGAAGAAGGATTGTTTGGCCAAGTGGAGGGCAGAGGTGTATGACCGGAGAATAAACTTGAAGTGAACAAAATCAGCTTCAGAGCGGGATTTCCTCCAGGCACGCTCTGCGGTGCGGGAGCATCTTTGCAGGTAGCGAGTCTGGAGGGTGTGCCAGGGCTGAAGCTGGCGGCGTGGGGCCTTACAGAGTCGAAGAGGAGCAAGAGTGTCTAGAGCAGAGATAAGCGTAGTGTTGTAGTGATTAGTGGCAGCATCAGGGCAGGTAAAGGATGAGGTATGAGGGAGGTGGTGAAGTAGGTTGGAGAATTGATGGGGGTCCACAGCCTGTAGATTTCTGCGAGTGTGTGTGCGGGGTGGGGGAGCAGGGTGTTTAGGAAGTCCAGATAGGTTGAAAGAGAGAAGGTGGTGGTCAGAGATGGGGAAGGGCGACAGTTGAACTCAGAAATGGAGCAGAGGTTGGAAAAGACAAGGTCAATAGCATGACCATCGCGGTGGGTAGGGAGGAGGAGGATTGTGTGAGTCCAAGGGAGGACGTGAGTGAAAGAAGTTTGGAGGCAGCAGGGGCGGAAGGATCGTCAATGGGAATGTTGAAGTCCCCGAGAACTAGGCATGGAAGATTAGAAGACAGAAAGTGAGAGAGCCAGGTAGCAAAGTGGTCAAAGAACTGTGAGGTTGGTCCCGGTGGGCGGTAGATGACTGCCACCCTGAGAGCCAGAGGAGAGAACAGGCGGATGCAGTGTGTCTCGAAGAGGAGAAGGAGAGGGATGGGGGTGGAGGGAGATGCTGGTAGGTGCAGGTGGGAGAGAGCAGGATTCCGACCCGCCACCATTTCTCTCACCCGGTCTGGGGGTATGACTCAAGTGTAGACCGCCATGTGAGAGAGCAGCAATGGAGGCCGTGTCAGAGGAGTTAACCAGGTTTCAGTTAAAGCTAGGAGGTTGAAGGAGTTTGAAAGGAAGAGGTCATGGATTGCTGTGAGTTTGTTGCACACAGAGCGAGCGTTCCAGAGGGCGCAGGAGAAAGCGGACAGGCGCTGAGGGATTATGGGGATGAGGTTGCTGGGCTTGCAGGGAGGTGATTTATGTGCGATGGAGATAGGATGAGAGGGAAGTATTGGATGTGTTGTGGGGCCAGGGTTAGGGGATATGTCACCTGAAGAGAGTAGCAGCAGGAGGGTGAGAAAGAGAAGGTGGGAATGGGATTTGTGGGAGTGATTGGCAGCGCGAGAGTTAGAGAGGAACCATGTTCTGAGGAAACAAAGGAGCTCATGCGAGGCCATCATGTGGGACGAGAGGAGGGAGGGAGAGATGCAGATAGTGTAGGGGTCGGTGGTAGAGGCAGGAGTTCCATTTAAGGAGAAAAGTAGAAGTAAAGAGTAGAAGCGTGAGAGAAAGCATGATATAGACGTGCGTTTACCCAGAGTAAAAGTGGGCCTTGCAGTTCCTTCCTCCAGTCCCGCAACTCCAGGAAACAACTCTGGCTGTCCACTTAAAAATGCCACTTGTGGTTCTGGCTGCAGGAAGTCTTTGATCGCATTGGACAAGGCTGGTACCCAAAGTACTCAAACTCCAGGGAACCTGAGCGGAGGCTCTGGGTGCGGCGAAGCCCCTGCATGTGGGTGGCTGAATCAGCCCTCTGAGCCCTCCTAAAGCATTGAAGGCGTGCCTGCTTGTCGCTCTGCATGCTGGCAAACAGGCACACAAACTGACCAACAGTCTTGTTACTGACGTTTCTGTGGTAAATCAGCACCTGCACCGTCCTGCTTTTGCTGGCCTTGATAAATTCAGGGTCTAGATAGCGACCCTGGACGATGGGTTGCGTTGGCTACGTTCTTGTAGCTGGGCTCTTTCCGCTGGTATTGAGACACCCTTGCGGGGTTTGACATTTGCGCGCACAAAGTGTTAACGGTTCTGCATTTTTTCCTGCCTGGTGACCTCCTCCTCCTTCCAGAGGGTGATCATAAAAGACTATATCCAGGAGCCTGAAATCTGGAAATACCCCGTGCGGGCGCGCGGCTTCCCAGAAACACTTAAGCCGGCAATTAGCGCAGCCAGCGATTAAGTCTGCTATTAAATTACACACTCGTTCGAGCGTTCCTTCCCGGCGCGGGACGGGGGCGACTGGACACAACGGGAGCCGACACGAAAGATTCAGGCTGAAATGGCTGGAATTTTTACCAACTGTAATTATAGTTTTTTGGCTCACGATTTCATGGTTGACGCTGCTGCGTCCCGAGAAGTTTTACTCCGACTCTGGGGGCGATTTCTCTCTCTCCTCCCCCTGTGTGGGGGCGGTTTTCTCTCTCTCCTCCCCCTGTGTGGGGGCGATTTCTCTCTCTCTCCTCCCCCTGTGTGGGGGCGATTTCTCTCTCTCTCCTCCCCCTGTGTGGGGGCGATTTCTCGCTCTCCCCCCTGTGTGGGGGCGATTTCTCTCTCTCTCCTCCCCCTGTGTGGGGGCGATTTCTCTCTCTCCTCCCCCTGTGTGGGGGCGATTTCTCTCTCTCTCCTCCCCCTGTGTGGGGGCGATTTCTCTCTCTCTCCTCCCCCTGTGTGGGGCGATTTCTCTCTCTCTCCTCCCCCTGTGTGGGGGCGATTTCTCTCTCTCCTCCCCTGTGTGGGGGCGATTCTCTCTCTCTCCTCCCCCTGTGTGGGGGCGATTTCTCTCTCTCCTCCCCCTGTGTGGGGGCGATTTCTCTCTCTCTCCTCCCCCTGTGTGGGGGCGATTTCTCTCTCTCTCCTCCCCTGTGTGGGGGCGATTTCTCTCTCTCTCCTCCCCCTGTGTGGGGGCGATTTCTCTCTCTCCTCCCCCTGTGTGGGGGCGGTTTTCTCTCTCTCTCCTCCCCTGTGTGGGGGCGATTTCTCTCTCTCTCCTCTCCCCTGTGGGGGCGATTTCTCTCTCTCTCCTCCCCTGTGTGGGGGCGATTTTCTCTCTCTCCTCCCCCTGTGTGGGGGCGATTTCTCGCTCTCTCCCCCTGTGTGGGGGCGATTTCTCTCTCTCTCTCCTCCCCCTGTGGTGGGGGCGATTTCTCTCTCCTCTCCTCCCCTGTGTGGGGGCGATTTCTCTCTCTCTCCTCCCCCTGTGTGGGGGCGATTTCTCTCTCTCTCTCTCCTCCCCCGTGTGGGCGATTTTCTCTCTCTCTCCTCCCCCTGTGTGGGGGCGATTTCTCTCTCTCTCTCCCCCTGTGTGGGGGCGATTTCTCTCTCTCTCCTCCCCCTGTGTGGGGGCGATTTCTCTCTCTCTCCTCCCCCTGTGGGGGGCGATTTCTCGCTCTCCCCCTGTGTGGGGGCGATTTCTCTCTCTCTCCTCCCCCTGTGTGGGGGCGATTTCTCTCTCTCTCCTCCCCCTGTGTGGGGGCGATTTCTCGCTCTCCCCCCTGTGTGGGGGCGATTTCTCTCTCTCTCCTCCCCCTGTGTGGGGGCGATTTTTCTCTCTCTCCTCCCCCTGTGTGGGGGCGATTTCTCTCTCTCTCCTCCCCCTGTGTGGGGGCGATTTCTCTCTCTCTCCTCCCCCTGTGTGGGGGCGATTTCTCTCTCCTCCCCCTGTGTGGGGGCGATTTCTCTCTCTCTCCTCCCCCTGTGTGGGGGCGATTTTTTTTCTCTCTCTCTCCTCCCCCTGTGTGGGGGCGATTTCTCTCTCTCTCTCCTCCCCCTGTGTGGGGCGATTTCTCTCTCTTCTCCTCCCCTGTGTGGGGGCGATTCTCCTCTCTCCTCCCCCTGTGTGGGGGCGATTTCTCTCTTCCTCCCCCTGTGTGGGGGCGATTTTCTCTTCTCCTCCCCTGTGTGGGGGCGATTTTTTTTCTCTCTCTCCCCTCCCCTGTGTGGGGGCGATTTCTCTCTCTCTCTCCTCCCCGTGTGGGGGCGATTTCTCTCTCTCTCCTCCCCCTGTGTGGGGGCGATTTCTCTCTCTCCTCCCCCTGTGTGGGGGCGATTTTCTCTCTCTCTCTCTCCTCCCCTGTGTGGGGGTGATTTCTCTCTCTCTCCCCCTGTGTGGGGGCGATTTCTCTCTCTCTCTCTCCTCCTCCCTGTGTGGGGGCGATTTCTCTCTCTCTCCTCCCCTGTGTGGGGGCGATTTCTCTCTCTCTCTCTCCCCGTGTGGGGGCGATTTCTCTCTCTCTCTCTCCTCGCCCCTGTGTGGGGGTGATTTCTCTCTCTCTCCCCCTGTGTGGGGGCGATTTCTCTCTCTCTCCTCCCCCTGTGTGGGGGCGATTTCTCTCTTCTCCTCCCCCTGTGTGGGGGCGATTTCTCTCTCTCTCTCCTCCCCTGTGTGGGGGCGATTTCTCTCTCTTCCTCGCCCCTGTGTGGGGGCGATTTCTCTCTCTCTCTCTCTCTCCTCCCCCTGTGTGGGGGCGATTTTCTCTCTCTCTCCTCCCCCTGTGTGGGGGCGATTTCTCTCTCTCCTCCCCCTGTGTGGGGGCGATTCTCTCTCTCTCTCCTCCTCCCCCTGTGTGGGGGCGATTTCTTCTCTCTCTCTCCTCCCCGTGTGGGGGCGATTTCTCTCTCTCTCTCTCCTCGCCCCTGTGTGGGGGTGATTTCTCTCTCTCCTCCCCCTGTGTGGGGGCGATTTCTCTCTCTCTCCTCCCCCCTGTGTGGGGGCGATTTCTCTCTCTCTCCTCCCCCTGTGTGGGGGCGATTTCTCTCTCTCTCTCCTCCCCTGTGTGGGGGCGATTTTCTCTCCTCTTCCTCGCCCCTGTGTGGGGGCGATTTCTCTCTCTCTCTCTCTCCTCCTCCCTGTGTGGGGGCGATTTCTCTCTCTCCTCCCCCTGTGTGGGGGCGATTTCTCTCTCTCCTCCCCCTGTGTGGGGGCGATTTCTCTCTCTCTCTCTCCTCCCCCCTGTGTGGGGGTGATTTCTCTCTCTCCTCCTCCCCCCTGTGTGGGGGCGATTTTCTCTCCTCTCTCTCCTCCCCCCTGTGTGGGGGCGATTTCTCTCTCTCTCCTCCCCCTGTGTGGGGGCGATTTCTCTCTCTCTTCTCCTCCCCGTGTGGGGGCGATTTCTCTCTCTCTCTCCTCGCCCCTGTGTGGGGGTGATTTCTCTCTCTCCTCCCCCTGTGTGGGGGCGATTTCTCTCTCTCTCCTCCCCCCTGTGTGGGGGCGATTTCTCTCTCTCCTCCTCCCCCTGTGTGGGGGCGATTTCTCTCTCTTCCTCCCCTGTGTGGGGGCGATTTCTCTCTCTCTCCTCCCCCTGTGTGGGGGTGATTTCTCTCTCTCTCTCTCCTCCTGTGTGGGGGCGATTTCTCTCTCTCTCCTCCCCCCTGTGTGGGGGCGATTTCTCGCTCTCTCCTCCCCCCTGTGTGGGGGCGATTTCTCTCTCTCTCCTCGCCCCTGTGTGGGGGCGATTTCTCGTCTCTTTCTTTGTGGTCGATTTGATGATGCAAAGCGTAGCTTGAATAATAAACCTGCTCAGGGCCCGGTTAGGGGTGTTGGGGGCTCAGGAGGGGGCCCGCGGGGTCACAGAGCCCGCCTTTGATGGCTCGGCTGCCTCTATGATCAGGGTGAACAGATGTTTGAGTTCCCTGGAAGGCCGTGCGGTTTTGTGGTTCTTTGGGTGGAGTGTAGAGGACGGGCGTTTTCTCTCCCCATTTATTTCCTGTTTTTGGGGGGGGGTTTTTGGTTACCCCTCTATATAACCCGGCCACGGGAGTCAGTGCGATCGCCCATCTACGGTCTTGTCCTTACAGGAAGGTAATATACACAGGGACCCAGAATGTTCATCCTGACTTGATACGCCTCAAATAAGCCTTATAAACAGCAAGACACCTGCAGAGGCTGCAGCGCTGCACAAGGTGTAGTGGGTGTATAGAATAGATCTGTGAAGCAGCATTCAATCCTTTTGGGTATCTCTATCGTCTATATCCCAAATCGATATCTATCGTCTCTCGCTCAGGTGGCGCCCCCCCCCCCTCTCTGTGCGTGGCGTCACTCGCAGCGCCCGCACAGTGTGAGCGCAGTAATTATGGGTAACAGGTGGATGCAGACATTCCTCCGCTTAACCAGACGGGGCTGTCGTGGACGAGATCTCATGGACTATAAAACCACACGCTATGTATGACGCGGTCTGTGTGTAGAAATCTAAAAAGAACGTGGGGGTAGAGCTGCCAGAGCGGCAATGTTTTCCTGGACACATGATATTCATGGTGATGGGCAGTGCATGAAAAATGCCACCCCTCAGCATGTATAATCCATACACTGCAGGTAAGGAATGCCAGGTGACCTGCAATGATTTCCTTCCTGCAGCTTGAGTCGTACATGTTGCAGGGCAGCACTTTTCCCTGTGGTCCCCTCTGCATGAAATGTGTGATGTATGGGTTGTTAGACTGTAAGAATGTGTATTGTGTGTGTGTATTGTGAGGTATCAACTGTTGTTGGTTGTGAATGATGCATTGCTTTTCTTCCTACTTCCTGTTCTGCTCTGAGGTGATTTCTCACTTCCTGTTCTGCTCTGAGGTGATTTCTCACTTCCTGTTCTGCTCTGAGGTGATTTCTCACTTCCTGTTCTGCTCTGAGGTGATTTCTCACTTCCTGTTCTGAGGCCTGTTCAATACCTCAGCAGCTGTTGAATTGCTGCAGCGCAGCAATTCAGTTTGCTGCAGCAGTGTCGTTGAACCCTTTGGATGCGAATTTTGAATCCAAAATGGCCGACAATTTCTTAATGAAAAATTCAAATTGTTTTTCGGATCACTCGGACAAAAAATAATAAAGAGAAGCAGTCAGCACAATTCCGTTTGGTACGCACACACCACAAATGATAGTTTTTAATGAATAAACGTTATGTTTACTTCTGAAACAATATATAAATTGAACTGTAATATATGTCTATGTGCAGGGGGACATAATAAATAAATATTTTGTGCTTTGGTGAACAAAAACCTCAAAATTAACATTGCTGTAGGGAATTATTACTTGCTTCGAGGCGGCGGCCATCTTGCTGTAGGGCATTGTTACTGGCTTCATGCGGCGGCCATCTTTAATACGTCACACGAAGCATCTCCTCGGGTCGCTGCAAGTGCTAGGTTAGCACTGCTGAGCGCTGAGCGGTTGAACGGCGTTCAATGCAAGTTGCTAACTTAGCACTTGCAGCGGCTGAGGTATTGAACAGGCCTCTGCTCTGAGTTGATTTCTCACTTCCTGTTCTGCTCTGAGGTGATTTCTCACTTCCTGTTGTCAGTTGGGGGGAATGTTCTGGTAGATGTAAAATGGCGGCTGAAGCAGAGCAGTGTTATGAGGCAGCTCTGTGAGGAAACTGCTCTACACCGATTAATAAACTACAACTTGCTTATATGGAAGTAATGACTGTTTTTATACAACTCAATTAAGAATATAAACACGGTTGTAGAAAACATCACAAAATGGTAATGTGTGTCCAGGAAATCATGGCCAGTCTTTGAACCCCCCCATGTGTAAAATTCTTCGAAAAGGAGCGCAACGTGCCTAGCGACAAAGAGGTGTCCCCTAAGGCCAGTGTCAGACGAGTGCACTAGGTGCGCCCTTACTGATGTGGCTTCCAGTGTGCGTCGCTGTGACGGGGCCGGCCAGACGCTGTTGCGCGTGCACAGAACAGCGGCCATGCTGCGTCCATACAGCAGGCCTCTCCGTCAAAGCGCTAGGACGCGCATTGATGGGGCTGCAAAGCATGATCCTCCATAGGAGATACTGCGTGCGCTCAGCCGAGGCGGCATCAATTGGAAGGAACATCCACTCTCAGGGACTCTTTCCTTTCTCCAATGACGCTTGTCTGACGCAGGCCTAAATGTCAGATTTGCTGAGGTTCCCTTCAATCCCTTTTGTTCTTGCTTTACCAGGACTAGAAAGGGTTAATGTTATAGTGCCTAAAGGCCTGTGATCAGCAGAGCTAAGTGTAACTTTTCCCTCCCTGGTCCCTCATCCCATCCCCCACCTTCCTCCAAATCTCTGACCCTGTAGGAATCTCAGGCTGGAGATTAGGGTGAGGGAGGGGGCGGGGGCTGCCTCGCTCCCTGCATTCATTTGTCCAGGAATCGGTGTTGGACGCATTACAGGAACCCGAGCCGGTGCCACAGGTTAGTGACTGGCCCATTCGCGTCAATCTATCGCATCACGCGCAGCGCTCTCAGCACTTGTACCCCAGGATGACACAGAGACCCCCAACCCCATAATAGACACTCTCACAGGATCTCTGCCTGGGCGCGATAAACCTCTTATTACATGACTTGTGGTCTACTGTATAATGAAGAGCTGACACTCTTAACAGCAAGGGTTTAATGCGCAAAGCTATAAAGAAGCAGGGACTGTATTGGGCCCAACTCCTGCCTTTTTCTCTCTCAATTAACTAGGGCTCCTCCATATATTCAGGGTGTGTTTTTAGGGGTTCCCCCATATATTCAGGGTGTGTGGGTGTCTTTTTAGGGGCCCCCCCATATATTCAGGGTGTGCGGGTGTCTTTTTAGGGGCTCCCCCATATATTCAGGGTGTGCGGGTGTCTTTTTAGGGGCTCACCCATATATTCAGGGTGTGTGGGTGTCTTTTTAGGGGCTCACCCATATATTCAGGGTGTGTGGGTGTCTTTTTAGGGGCTCCCCCATATATTCAGGGTGTGCGGGTGTCTTTTTAGGGGCTCCTCCATATATTCAGGGTGTGTGGGTGTCTTTTTAGGGGCTCCCCCATATATTCAGGGTGTGCGGGTGTCTTTTTAGGGGCTCCCCCATATATTCATGGTGTGTGGGTGTCTTTTTAGGGGCTCCCCCATATATTCAGGGTGTGTGGGTGTGTTTTTAGGGGTTCCTCCATATATTCAGGGTGTGCGGGTGTCTTTTTAGGGGTTCCCCCATATATTCAGGGTGTGCGGGTGTCTTTTTAGGGGCTCCCCCATATATTCAGGGTGTGTGGGTGTCTTTTTAGGGGCTCCCCCATATATTCAGGGTGTGTGGGTGTCTTTTTAGGGGCCCCTCCATATATTCAGGGTGTGTGGGTGTTTTTTAGGGGCTCCTTCATATATTTAGGGGCTTTGGTGATGTCATACTGTAATGCTCTGTAGGAGGTGCGGGATTTGGCTTTTTGGTGCCAGCGCTGAGAGATTTCGTAGAATCCTGGAGGAATTAAAGCAGGTGTGAATACATTGTATATCATGGCACTAAAACAATAAAGTTGTCCTTGTCCACGTGAGCCGCTGACATGTCGCATGTATGTTCTGTTAACACTAGTTCTGGGGCTGATTCACTAAACATCCGAATTGCTTCGAACCAAAAACCCTAGAAATGCAATAAGTGGATCCGGTGAAAAGTTTATAATTTTATTGCTACAGTTTAGGGCTGTGCAATTAATCGCAATCGCAAAAAAATAGCGATTTAAGCACATGCAATTTCTAAATCGCATAAGGCTGCAATTTTATCGGCTCCCTGTAAGCTTCCGGCGGCACATGGAGCTTTGGGCGCTCGCAGGGGGAACCACATGTACAGCCGCGTTCTCGCTGCTCGTCACGTGGTTCCCCCAGGCGAGCGCCCAAGCTCCATGCCGCCGGAAGCTTACAGGGAGCCGAACACGCGGCGCAAAGAGGTGAGCTGGGGGCAATATCCATGTGTGAGCTGGGGGGCAATATCCATGTGTGAATTGCAAATAAAATCGCAATATGGTTATTTTGTCCATATTGCACAGCCCTACTACAGTTCATGACTTTCTCACCATTTTGCCTGTTAGCGCCCCCCCCCCTCCCCGAGGTGCAACTTGTTTTATAATCTGCACTGTACTCTCTATATAGATTTCCAGGGTCCCCCGTCCTCTCGGTTGGGAGCTGCGTTTCGGGAGAGGTCCCGCGTCCTCTTGGTTGGGAGCTGCGTTTCGGGAGGGCTCCCGCGTCCTCTCGGTTGGGAGCTGCGTTTCGGGAGGGGTCCCGCGTCCTCTCGTTTGGGAGCTGCGTTTCGGGAGGGGTCCCCCGTCCTCTCGGTTGGGAGCTGCGTTTCGGGAGGGGTCCCCCGTCCTCTCGGTTGGGAGCTGCGTTTCGGGAGGGGTCCCCCGTCCTCTCGGTTGGGAGCTGCGTTTCGGGAGGGGTCCCCCGTCCTCTCGGTTGGGAGCTGCGTTTCGGGAGGGGTCCCCCGTCCTCTCGGTTGGGAGCTGCGTTTCGGGAGGGGTCCCGCGTCCTCTTGGTTGGGAGCTGCGTCTCGGGAGGGGTCCTCATTCACTCTTGGATGACCTAGCGTGCGGTTGGCGCGGTGAATCTCTGGGGTGGGAAATGGTTAAGCGCAGGATCTTATCTGCTTCCTGATCTATTGTATTAACTGGTAACATCTGTTCCCTCTGTTTCATAGAAACATCCTCCGCACGGCCTGGCCGCAAAGCAGGACTTTATTTGGGGGGGGGGGCACAGCTCTGGGTGCGTCTGATAAAGGCCGACAGTGTGACAAACGCTGCACCCCCCCCCCCCCCAATAAAACTTCAAAGACTCCTAATGCTCGCTGGGAATCTGCGCCGGGTTGAGCTGCACGTGGAGAACATAACCGGCGACAATACCTGCAAACACAAGATCGTCTCCTTTTAAGAGTCCGAGTCTGACTGCTGGGGTTATTCTACCAAACTCTGTGCCAAACCTTGCCGGGCTCCTAAAAACATGCGTATGGTAAGATTTGCACAGCCGCCGCCGCACCAGCAACAAAGTAACCCGGGGATATTCAGCAAAAGCCGGTGTTTGCTGAAGTTGCAAACACCGGTGTGAAAACCCTGGCGTTGTAGAATTAACCTTTTTTTTTTTTTTTTTTTTTTTGCTCCATTTAATGAAGCTGCAAGCTGGGCTGCTCACACTGCCTGCTCCCTGAACCGTTTCATTATGTTGTCCCAGGAGCTAACAGTCTATCGCTGCGCTCGTTGTGGTAACATTCCTCCGCTGGAGCCGTTCTTTGATTCCGAGGCGGGGTCGATCACCCGTTACTTTGCCGATAATTTAATATCTAGTTGTATAAAGTAGAATTTATTGGCTGGATAAACAATCCGCTTGCGTCACGCTTTGCAGGCGCAGCTCCGTGATGATAAAGCGCTGGTGTCGTGGCACGCCGCTTTCCCGCGCTGGAATCTTAATGTTGCAGCATCTCCTGCACGGGATGCTTTGTGGGATAAGGTGCTCGTGCAGCAACAGATCAGTAATTCCATCCTGCGCCCATCACCCCCATAACAAACCAAAGTTAACCCTTTCCACGCCAGGAATGCATTGGCTCCTGGATTTGGGGGCCCCTCACCCCGTTGAGCTCAGTGTTTTTCTGTTCTGCCTGGGAAGTGTTTTGAAGGATTTCTTTTTTTGGCTCCGCGCCTCGTTGTGATGTCATTTTGGAGCCGGCGTGGCCCAGCTGGAGATTTCGGCTCATCTGGTGCAGTGATTTACTCGAAGCAGTCGGCTATTAGGCGGCCGCGTCACTTTGATCTGCGATGGAAAAAGGATATTTTTAAAGGGGAAGTTGCTTGTTTGTGTCGGCCGCTCAGCGCTTCGCTTCGTCTTATCTAACTTTGTTTCCTGTTTTAATGTTACAAATTATCCACCCCCCCAGCCGAACCTCAAACCATTAAAGTCCCACGTGGCTGCGGCTTCTCTGCGTGGCCTGTGACGCACGAGTCCCAGTGGAATAAAAACCAATTCAGATGTTTGTAGCCAATGCAGCGACATAAAGCCTCGTCACTTACTACTCTCTGATCCAATGAGAAAAAGGTGTGTGTGGTGACACGATAACAATAGCCGCTGTTTAATGAGGCTTCAGTCTATGCGACGCAGCAATAAAGTCCCCATGAGGGTTATACACGAAGAATTTGCCACCGGATGGTAAAATTCACAATATCTGCAATTTCAGGGCCATTCATCTGTTCACTAAACTGCATTTTCGCCAAACACGGGCGAATTGACAGCGAAATACTGAGCGATTCAGCGGCACCGAAACTGCTCCATAGAGAACGAGTGCGTCAATTCACAACGAATTATGGCAAAATGACCTGATCTTTGATTTCAATATGTCACGTTTAATGGAATTTTTTTTTTTTGCTACATTTTTATAGATTTATTTTTTTTTCAAATTTTTTTAACCTATTAGATTAGGACTTTTTTTTTTTTTTTATCCCCCCGCCCTTTCCGTTTGGTATTCGCCAAGACCGATTCACCGCATTTCGCCGATAACTAACTACTCCAGTGACTTGGTTTTTGGCACTATACGGTGAATGGTGAATGCCTGGTATTTCCAGACATTGGGCTCTAATCCTCTATACAAACCTCTCCCTCCGTCCATTGTTCGTTCAGGTTGCAGAGCGCTTGTTTTTAGAGCAGGGATCTGCATCTCCAGCTCCATGATGTTGAGGCCTACTTTCCCTGAATTCCTTGAAAGCAATAGATGGCCTAGAATCATGGGAATTGTAGTTCAGAAGCATGGGGGGGGGGGTGCAGAGTTTGACAGCCCTGACCCTAGAGGGCTGAGATTTGCTGCTCACTGTCCTATGAAAGTCTATAGGGGTTATTCAGGGCGCACTGACATGTCACCAACAGAGCGCACTTGGCGGAGTTAAGTTCGTCGACCCTGTGGGGAATTCAGCATTCACTGCAGGGTCCCCGAGGTGCAGGGAATCGACCCGCTGATTAAGCTACTGAAAGACCCACCGAATCTATTCGAAAAACCGCCGAACGCAGATGCAATCCCAAAGAAAAATGCCGACGACCTGCCCAACAGAATGATTAAGTCAACACACCTGGTGTAATATTTTTTTAATGCCTGGAAATAATATAGAAGATCCTATGAACAACAATAAAAAGGTCTGTTACACAAAATAAACGTTTTTTTAAAAAAATTGAGAATTTTGTCGCGAAAATAACTAAAACCTTATTAGATATTGAATTAAAACGGGAATATTTTTAACATTGAAACCTATGGGATTCGCCTGATTAAACCTGTCGAATGAAACCACTGAACATCAGGGCATTTCACTGACATTTCTCTGCTGTTCAATGTGAATAGATTAACCATTGCTTCTCTATGGGGATTTCACTGCC
Organism: Leptobrachium leishanense; assembly: GCA_009667805.1. NCBI lineage: Eukaryota > Metazoa > Chordata > Amphibia > Anura > Megophryidae > Leptobrachium > Leptobrachium leishanense. The sequence goes on along the minus strand of CM019068.1, from coordinate 10,471,956 downwards.
ACGGAACAGGCACCATATTTCCAGCAATTTGGTGACATGCCTGCTCTCTGAATAGCCGAATGGCCCTGAAATGTTAGTGCAGGGAAATTCATTGTTTGGTGCAATTTCGGGGCCAGATCGGTTCTCTGAATAACCTTTACAGTCACCACTTGTGCTGGCTCCCGTGTTTTACGTGCTGGCTCCCGTGTTTTACGTGCTGGCTCCCGTGTTTTACCTGCTGGCTCCCGTGTTTTACCTGCTGGCTCCCGTGTTTTACCTGCTGGCTCCCGTGTTTGAGACGGATGTAACATCCTGCCTTGGCTGTCGCATTGGGTTACATTGTGTCTGTGGAGGATAATGCTTTAATGACGGAGCCAGTAAAACAAGATTTTCCCATTTCTATAATATGCGAGTTCAGGCTGAAATTGCCATTTTTAGATTTGTATGACGAGCCTTTTAATCGCGTCTTTTATTTAAGGAGCTAATTTGGATTCCAGGTCGTTGTCGGACTCTCGGTATTGTTGCTTAGACTCGTTTTTCTGGCTGTAACCGTCTCCCCTTTTTATGGCTGAGACTTGGTGTTTTTTTATGTTGTATAAATCGGTTCTTCATGTTAAAACAAGCATTTTCCTAATTTATATCAATTATTTATTTCTTAACATGAATAAGTTACACTTGTTTTTAAGAGTCTGCAGACGGCTCCCTCAAGGGTGAGAATCTGCAGACTCCTATATAGGTCAGGGGTCAAGGGGAACGCGGTTCCTCCACTTTTTTTTTTTTTTCTTCTAATTTCAGAGGGCACAGAGTCCCCCCATTGGTACACTGTATAAAACTTGTATCCACGTGTCCAGTTTTATGTTTGTTTAGTGTGTGTGTATATGTATGCATGTATATTCTATTCACACATACATTCGTCCTGATGAAAGTCCACATGGACTGAAACGTCGACAACTTTGAATAAAATTTCATACTTTTTTCTGTATTTTGAAGACTCCGTGTGCGGAATTTCTGGAGGAATATATATATCTAGAGATATCTAGCTCTCTCATTAAATACAGGGTGAGCCAGTCAAACCTGCATTTTTGAAATGACTGTAAAAAATAAACGGATGGATATTTCAAAATTTTATTGTTACTATCTTAATGTACATTAAAAAGCATTTAAGAAACAACATTCACTGTTTAAAAATAACTCCAGTAAGATGGTGTCCTTCCCGATTGAGACATTCTTGTAGGCGATTTCTGAAACAGCCCATCGCATCACGGAGCATACGCTGAGGAATTCTCTCGCTTTCCAAGCGGATTCTCCTCTTGAGTTCCCCAAGCGTTGGAGGTCGTTGTTCAAAGACTTTACTCTTCAGGTACCCCCACAAGAAAAAATCGCACACTGTGAGGTCGGGCGATCGGGGAGGCCAAGAAATTGCTCCATTTCGGGATATCACCCGATTTGGAAAAACATTGTTGAGAACATTCATGCTCACACGGGCTGTATGACTTGTGGCACCGTCTTGCTGGAATAAGGTTTCATTGTTCATTCCATGTTGACGAAGCTGAGGAATGAAGAACGAATGCAACATTTCCGAATAGCGTTGTGCATTCACAGTAACTGCTTGCTCCCTGTCATTTTCAAAAAAATCCGGGCCTATGATTCCCAATGAGGACATTGCGCACCAAACTGTTACCTTGCTTGAATGGAGTGGTGTTTGATGGAGTTGTTGAGGGTTTTCATCACTCCAATATCGGAAATTTTGTTTATTCACAAAACCGGAGAGATGGAAATGTGCCTCATCGCTCATCCACAGGTTGTGAACAAGGTCCTCGTTTTCATCAAACATGTCCAACAACGTTTGACAAAAACGCCGTCGAGCTGCAAAATCGTTTTCATTCATAGCCTGAACAACCTGAATTTTGTATGGGTGATGGTGTAAATCTAACCTCAAGATTCTTCGGACGCTCGTGTTTGCCAAGCGCAGCACTCTGTCGACACGCCGATCTCCGAGGGCTTCTTTCCACAGCAACTCTCACGCGGTCAATATTGGCGGGAGTTCGCACTGATCTTGCACTGCCACCCCTTCTGCTTCTCGTTTCACCAATTGCTTCAAAGTTTCTCACCCACAATTTGATTGAATTAACAGACGGCACTGGCTTATTTCCATTAATTTGAAAATTCTTCCGGAAACGACGCTGAGCGGCTGCATAACTACCACTTTGGTAAAACGCTTTCACAGCGAATGAACGTTGTTGTTTAGACCACTGCTCCATGACGACTGAAATGCTTAGTTGTGGGGGACACAATGGTAACCTTGCTAACTCGCTCCGCCCACTTTCACGGCTCTCCCGCCCCTTTTCAAAAATGCAGGTTTGACTGGCTCACCCTGTATGTTGTGTTTCAGTTTAACTCATGGATGACATTGTGTCTCGGGCTCTTTTGATCACTGGAAACAATCTGGGACACCTGTGATAATTAGATAATGCCAGATGAGCCCAATTAAAGGAAAAACTACTAAAGCAGGATGTTGCACATTATTAAGCACAGCACCATTTCCAAGCAATATGGGGAAGAAAAAGGATCTCTCTGCTGCCGAAATGAGTGAAATGGTTCAATGCTTTGGACGAGGTATGAAAACATTAGATATTTCACGAAAACGTAAGCGTGATCATGGCACTATTAAGAGATTTGTGGCTGATTCAGAGCAGACGGGTTCGTGCAGATAAAGGCACATTGAGGAAGATTTCTGCCGGATCCATGCATCGCATCGAGAGCAGCTGCTACAATACCATTACATAGCAGCAAACAGATATTTGAAGCTGCTGGTGCCTCGAGTCCCACGGACATCAAGGTGTAGAGTCCTCCAGAGTCTTGCAACTGGGCATAAACCTTCCATTCGGCCACCACTAACCAATGCTCACAAGCAGAAACGGCTGCATTGGGCAGAAAAATACATTAAGACTAATTCTCAAAGTCCTGTTCACTGAGTGCCGTGCAGCCCTGGATGGTCCAGATGGATGGAGCAGTGGATAGTTGGTGGACGTCCACCCTGTTCCAACAAGGCTGCGACGCCAGCAAGGTGGTGGTGGAGTCATGTTTTGGGCAGGAATCATGGGAAGAGAGCTGGTCGGCCCCTTTTAGGGTCCCCGAAGGTGTAAAGATGACCTCTGCAAAGTATGTGGAGTTCCTGACCACTTCCTTCCCAGGTACAGAAGGAAGAACTATGCTTTCCGTAATAAAATCATCTTCATGCAGGACAATGCACCATCTCATGCTGCAAAGAATACCTCTGCATCAATGGCTGCTATGGGGATAAAAGGAGAGAAAGTCATGGTGTGGCTTCCATCCTCCCCTGACCTCAATCCTACTGAGAACCTTTGGAGCATCCTCAAGCAAAAGATCTATGAGGGTGGGAGGCAGTTTCCATCCAAACAGCAGCTCTGGGAGGATATTCTGACATCTTGCAAACAAATTCGAGCAGAAACTGTCCAAAACCTCACAAGTTCAATGGATGCAAGTCTTGCGAAGCTGCTATCAAATAAGGGGTCCTATGTTAAAATGTAACAGGACCTGTTAAAATGTTTAAAAAGTTAAAATGTTGTTCAAAGTTTGATTTGAAATGGCTTTTGATTTCAGTAAATATCCTGCAAACACAACAAATGACAATTTTCAGTTCTTTACAACCTATAAAGTGTTTTGAAACTTACTGTGCACTGTTCCAAATTATTACGCACAGTAAGTTTTCTACTTTGGAAAAAAATAGTTAATAGGTTTGTTCAATAAAATTTTAATTGTATCTTAACATGATAACATGAGCATTATGCTGACTGTTTACATCAATTATTTAGGTAAATGAGAAAAATATCATTGGCATAATAATTTGGAACAGGGTGTATTTGTTATTAGGACTTGACCCCTGATACAGGAAGAACTCGGTAAAGGCAGGAAATACTGCTGGGGAAAATTGGGGATGCTATTTTTCGTCTAACGGTACATACTCGCCACCCAGGACATACTTGAAAACAAGCGAAATCTCAATCTTTCCTGGTAAAATCCTTTCTCAAAAAAAGAAGAAAAAAAAAGCAGTGATCTTTGTGTAATGTTTCCCTTTTCTGATCCATATTATTTTCTGCTGTCTTGTTAATAGGGGGATAAAGCTCCCCCTTGCGCCGCGGCAGCCCACGACCCGTATCTCGGCTTCGTGGCTCTCAGTCTGCGTGTCCTCCATTAGAGCGTTTGCATATTGCTGCAATCTTTCCTCGTCCCCATCGGGTTTCCAAGAAACTGTAGTCGGTGCAATAAACGTGCAATTTGCTCCCTGTGAGAAAATCCTGCATATCTTGCCCAAATAGTTGGCGCGGAGCCTGGTAAATCTCCTCTTTTGGCTGAATGTAATACGCCTCGTCCGTCCCACTGGGAATTTCTCACTCGGCCTAAGCCAGTAAGTCTGTGTAATGTCAGCCCTGGACACCAGATCTGAGGCTGCCCACTGGCACCGTGCCCCACGTTCACCCCTGCGCTGCGTCGTGTCACTCTGATCCGGCAGCGCCTGGGCTGTGCAGCGTTCTGTTCCTCTGGCTATGTTGTGCGTGAACAGAGATGCATTCCAGGCGTGAGCGTCCATGGCTGCCTGGTACGGCTTACCGGTCCCTGAGGCTGCGGAGAGGCTGGGCACCGGGACACTGCTTGCCCGGGCATCCAAAGCAGATGTGGCTGTACTTGCCGGAGTGCAGCCTTACCATGGAAATAAACCTGCATGGTGCCTTTATCTGCAGGGACATATCTCCTGGAGCTGGCCAATATTCCTCAATACTAACAAAGCGATAACATCTGCCGTAACGCTGTACAATGGGTAGCACAAAACCAACCTTATTTTACTTAATGGGTTTATCTTGTGACAAGCGGCGTTTTGACAATCTCAAACCTTGCAGATGTTGCAACTGTGACAAACAGCTGTCACTTTGTGACTAACCGCCTCAATGTTTTATGCCGCAGCCTGGGATAAGATCAGTGACCGCTTCACCCGCAGCTTCACGTGCCGCTTCACCCGCAGCTTCCCGTGCCGCTTCACCCGCAGCTTCCCGTGCCATTTCACCCGCTGCTTCACGTGCCGCTTCACCCGCAGCTTCCCGTGCCGCTTCACCCGCAGCTTCCCGTGCCGCTTCACCCGCAGCTTCCCGTGCCGCTTCACCCGCAGCTTCCCGTGCCGCTTCACCCGCAGCTTCCCGTGCCGCTTCACCCGCAGCTTCCCGTGCCGCTTCACCCGCAGCTTCACGTGCCGTTTCACCCGCTGCTTCGTTCGCTGCCTTTACGGTTTATTTATGATTTCTTATTGGAGCAAAGTGCAGCGTTTCGGTTCCTCTGGGAACATTTATAAATCTTGATCAATGTCTCTGGAGGAATAAACATTGCCCTTTGCTCCAATAATAAATGGTCTCTCGTTTTATTGCCTCATGGAGTGTCTGACACACAAGCTGTTGTCGGGCCGGCTGCCTTGACTTGCCCAGAGCCAGGCTCTTTCCTTGTTTGTGTACCTGAGCTCTATCATTTTTCTCTCCCGTTTGGATTCCTTCAGGATATGCAGAGATGGAGCTAAATGCCGTGACGTCCCGCTTTATTTCATTATCGAAAAACAGACATTCCATGTGTTTTCAAACAAACCTCGTTTCCGTTTGGCGTCCATTAGTCCTCTCGGTGAACCCATCTCGGTAATAACACCGGCTCTGAGTGCATTTCCGCACCAGACACACATAATGTTATTTTCCCCTATAAGTGGGCTTTGTAGATCAATTTGTTTTAGCAGACGGGCTCCAGTTTGTGGTTTCCATAAAATCCAGGGAATGCGCCGATAATGCAGCCCGTCCCTCGCATCACCAGACCTCGCTTTGCTGTCACAACACGTAGCTTTATGAAAGTGTGTGTGTGGGTGTGTGTGTCTTTAAAATCGGTGCAACGTGTATTTTCTTGGAGCAAAGAATCCTTTTTCCTCAATGTCTGTGAAATAACTTACCCTCAGTGTTTATATGTTGATGTTTTGTATCAGGGATGCACCGATACCAGGATCTGCACAAGCACTTGGTACTTGTGCAGATACCTCAACCAGTACCGGAAGCTAGCGCTGGGTTGGCTTGCCGGCCAGTGTCCGATGGGCAGCTGGCAGAGTGCTCTAACGGTATTCTGCCAGGCCCCTTCTGGTGGTCTTGTTCCTTTAAGCGGCTGCACGCTTAAAAACCATCAGACGCAATCCCGGAATTCACAAGATCTCGTGAAATTGCAGCTGGTGGTTCCCAAATGAGCGACTGGGCTACTACCTTTGCCGGCGGCTGCTTGAAGGAACCAGGCCACCTGGAGGGGCCTGGCAGGAATGCCTTTAGAGCGTTCTGCCAGTGTTTGTGTATATGGTTTTGGGGAATATATATTGTGTATTATTGGAAAGCGGTCACATGACATTAAGGTATCGGTGATTCCCTGTTTTGTGCAGTTAATGATCAGGTTAGACTGTATATGAATAACCGGATACCGTTGTGTTCAGTATACGATTGGCTCAGCCCGTTCCTGCAGCTCTGGGTTTAGTCGCCTCTCGGTCTGGTCGGTTCTAAGTCCGGCTCTTAGCCTTGGCTTATAATATGGCTGTAAATTCACTGCTGCCCCTTGCGCCATCGTATGGGATATATTGAAGCCCCCTTTGTGTCAGGAAGCTGATTTAAAATAGGTGGCGGTGAGCAAATAAAACACCCCGTGCAAGGTTTGCATTGTGCGTTATTGGTTCCTCGTGGCAGGGAAACGCTGAAGGTACCCCCCCCCTCCCTTTTAGAGCTCCAGGTGCAACGAGCCCCTTAGTTTCCATTGCTTAAAGGTGATTTATTTCTGCAAAGTGCTGCATTCGACCCCTCGTCAGCCGCCATATAGACAGCACACGGCAAAGCAATGCCTCCTTCACAGGGGTTTCTGGGAGTTGCAGTCAAGCTTTTCTCACGCGCATCCTGATTGGCTGAAACACTTCCTGGTCTAGGAAGAAAGTTACTGCAGCTGCTGCGTAGCCTGTGGCTTTAGTGCAGGGCTGTCAAACTCACAGGCGCCCCCCCCCCCGGATGTCGATGCCTACAATTCCCATAATTCTTTCAATGCAATAGATGGCCAGGGGATCGTGGGAGTTGCAGTTCAGAAACATATGGGGGGGGTGTGCAGTTTGACCACCAATGCTTTGGAGCAAACGCAGGAACGTCACATGTAATGGTTTTCTATGTATTTGTTCAGTTCTGCGTCTTGTTTTGTGATGACGCGTTCCCTGTAAAATACATAAAAAAAAAAAAAAAAGTCTGGGTCGGCTTTGGATGAAAGTGATGTTTTTTTGGCAGTGACCGGGTCAGTGTCCAGGTTGTGTTTCTTCCTTTTTCTTCGAGGACCCCCTTATAGACCCCATTGATGCGCTTTAGGGCTCAGAGCGTAGCGGCCTCGATCGTGGCGGATGTTTGCTGTGAGTCGGCGCTGCTGGCTCTGCTCTTGTTTATCGGCGTCTGAGCCGTTTCCTGGTCCCTGTCCCGTTGCACGTTTTCCAGGCGACCCCTGCCAAGGAGGCAGCCTGGAACCTGACCTCACGTCAGCCCGGATTCACCGGAGATAGCAGGACGTGGAAATCACCGGAACAGGAAAGATGAGTTTAACTCTTGCCAAGCTGAGCGTCCAACCCCCCCCCCCCCCCTCCCCAGGACGACTGCGACGAGCTCTGATACTTTGTGTACGATCCCTGATAATGAAACGGCAGCTCAATTCCACGATAACGAGATAATATCTTCTATATTAATCGGGTTATGATGGAGTATCCAGCACCAGAAGTAAATATCCCAAAGTAACGGTCTCAGAACAGTCTGGCAGCTGCACCAGCATTGACTTGGCCGCTCAGCCAATTGGGGCGCAGGTCTGCTGTATGCCAGCAGTGAAGGGGCAGTAGACCTGAGCACCTGTTGATTTGGCTCACAGGAGTTTACAATCTAGAGGAGCAGAGGATCCGGCTCACAGGAGCTTACAATCTAGAGGAGCAGAGGGTCCGGCTCACAGGAGTTTACAATCTAGAGGAGCAGAGGGCCCGGCTCACAGGAGTTTACAATCTGGAGGAGCAGGGGGTCCGGCTCACAGGAGTTTACAATCTGGAGGAGCAGGGGGTCCGGCTCACAGGAGTTTACAATCTGGAGGAGCAGAGGGTCCGGCTCACAGGATACATCTAGAGGAGCAGAGGGCCCGGCTCACAGGAGCTTACAATCTCTAGAGGAGCAGAGGGGCCCGCTCACAGGAGTTTACAATCTAGAGGAGCAGAGGGTCCGGCTCTGTTATAGCTGACTATACTAAACCTGTGATATCACTTTAACTAGTGGCTCCGCCCAGGATGACACAGGTCAGAGGGCACGGCAGCCATCTTCAGGGTCAGTTAGTGTGATGCAGTAATGAAGGCAGATGCAGGATCCTGTGTTCCTGCAGTTATCCAAGCCTGTATATAACAGTAAGTGTCCTGCAATAAAGCAATGGTGAACCTGACAGCCCAGCCTCATATCTGAACAAGCAGAGATCATAACAGTGGCGACGAGGATGGGATTTGTAAAGGTCTGCTCAGCCTGAAGAAAAGAAAAAAAAAAAACAGGGATTGAAAGCCAGATAAAGCACACACTGCCATCCAGCAGCAAGATCATGGCACTGATAGGCACATTAACTGAGTTTGATGGAGAGAAAACTTCCTGGAGCTCCTGGGCTGAGAGATTAGAGCAGTACTTCAGTGCTAACACCATACCCCTGAGAGACAGGTTGCAGTGTTTCTCACAGCCGTGGGGGCTAACACATATGACACTCTAAGAGACCTTCTGTTCCCAGAGAAACCAGCAAGCAAGGCTCTACAGGAACTCCTGAAACTATTAGAGGATCACTTTCAGCCAAAACCGCTGGAAATTGCAGAAAGATTTCGTTTTTATCACACGGCAGCAGCAGCCGGGTGAGATTAAAGCCTATGTGGTGGCCCTTCGCAAATTGGCCTCCACCTGTTCATTTGGGGAGTACCTACCGACAGCTTTGAGAGACAAGTTTGTCCTGGGACTGAATAGTGAAACGATTCAAAGGAAACTTCTGACAGAAAAGGGACTCACCCTTACAAGCGCAGTTGAGATAGCATCAGTCATGGAGATGGCTGTCAGGGATACGGAGGAATTGCACCCTCAGATCCACAAAGAAGGGGTGAAAGAGGACGTTTTCAGAACCGCAGTTGCTACAGCCAACTGGAGATACAGACCCAAACCCACGCCAGCTTGTTACCGGTGCGGTAATACAGACCACGACTCCAAAACATGTCGGTTTAAGGATCAACCTTGTCATCAATGTGGAAAAATGGGCCATCTCCAACGGGTTTGCCGTAATAGGAATGTACAAGGACAAAAGCCGCAGTACCCTAAGAAGAAGACTTACAAGGTACAGAAATTGACATCATCTTCATCTGACTCAGACAACGATGAGGCATTACATAGTTTATCTATACATCGTATACACTCGTCACACCCTGCAATGACAGTACAAGTAACCATTGAAGGGAAGAGACTAAAGATGGACGTTGATACAGGAGCTGCAGTGTCAGTTATCACACAAAACAGTGGAAACATCTTCAGATCCAGGCAACTGTGCGCCCCACTCCAATAAAGCTGCAGACCTACTCAATGCAAGTACTCCATCCACTTGGTTTTGCAAAGGTAAAGGTATCATACAAGGGCCAGACAAAGAGACTACCACTATATATCCTGAGAAACGGAGGACCGCCTCTCTTTGGCAGAGATTGGATCACTCATCTGGGAATGCCAGATATCATCAAGAATCCTTGCAACACCCTGACAGTTCCGTCAGGACATGATGATGGATGGGTGGAATCCTAAAACAGCGTTTCCCTGAGGTTTTCGTTGACGAGTTAGGGAAAATCAAAAATGACTGTGTGAGGCTCAAGCTGAAACCGGATGCTCATCCCAAATTCTTCAAGGCTCGGACAGTACCGTTTGCCCTTAGAGCGGGAGTGGACGCTGAACTAATCCGGCTAGAAGAACAGGGTGTCATTTCCAAGGTAGAGCGCAGTGCTTGGGCATCACCTATTGTTCCAGTAAAAAAATCAAAATGGTGAATTGCGCATCTGTGGGGATTTTCGCATGGTGCTGAATAGCCAACTGGAGGTTGACCAGTATCCTCTACCCAGAGTAGATGACATTTTCGCTTCACTTGCTGGGGGACAAAAGTTCACCAAGATTGATCTACGACAAGCTTACTTACAGTTTGAGGTCCACCCCTCTTCTCGAAAATACCTCACCATTAACACTCACAGGGGTTTGTACGAATACAATCGAATGGTGTTTGGCATTGCATCTGCACCAGCCATCTGGCAAAGAAAGATGGATGAAATTTTAGCAGACATTCCCTTCACTCAGTGTCTATTAGACGACATGCTCATCACTGGTCGCACGGACCAAGAACACAAGCAGAATGTAGAGCTCGTTTTACAAAGACTTCAGGACCAAGGTCTCAAGGTAAATTTGACAATGTAAATTCATGGTGCCTAAATTGGAGTTTTGTGGCCACTTAGTAGATGCAGAGGGCATTCATACTGTTGAAGACAAGGTCGATGCTTTAGTCAAAGCTCCAGCCCCAACAAGTGTCCATCAACTACGATCCTACCTTGGCCTGCTTAACTACTATAATAAATTTCTTCCAGACCTTGCTCATACATTGTTTCCACTGCATAAGCTCCTGGAGAAACACTCCAGGTGGGACTGGTCAGCTAAATGTCAACATGCTTTTGAGTCCTCTAAACGGAAACTGTTAGCGTCACGTATGCTTGTGCACTACGACCTCCAGAAGCCTCTCACCCTGGCTTGTGATGCCTCTCCTTATGGTCTGGGCGCTGTTCTTTCCCACATCCTACCGGATGGCTCTGAGAAACCGGTGGCCTTCGCCTCCAGATCCTTGACGAAGACAGAGAGCAATTACTCTCAAATTGATAAAGAGGCACTTGCATTGATATGGGCAATTCGGAAGTTTCACCTTTACCTGTATGGTAGAGAGTTTACCATATTAACGGATCATAAACCGCTTCTTCAAATTTTTAGCCCTGACAAAGGAATCTCTCAGACAACTGCAGCCCGTCTCCAGCGCTACGCCCTGTTCTTGGGAGCATACAGCTACCGCATACAGTATCGAAGTCATGATGACAATGCAAATGCAGATGCAATGTCCCGTCTCACAGAACTGCCTCTAGAGTCGACACCATCAGTCAAGAGTTGTAGGTACACCACCTCACACCTCCTTACTTCCAGAGAGATAGCAGCCCATACTGTGAAGGATACCCTTCTGACAAACGTGCTTACCTTTATACGAGACGGCTGGCCTGCGACGGTATCACAGGAACATGAACCTTACTACAGGAAGCGAATGGAATTGTTTGTGAAGGATAATTGTGTCTTATGGGGAGACCGAGTGGTCATTCCAAAAACCCTCCAGAGACACATCTTGGACTTGCTACATACTGGTCACCCTGGAACCACGCGGATGAAACAGAAAGCAAGGGGCTATGTGTGGTGGCCGAACATAGATGCAGATATCACGGCATATGTCAATGCTTGTGTAGGATGTGCACAAACTGCCAGAGACCCTCCTCGAGGATGCATTCAACCCTGGACTTGGCCCACGGTTCCCTGGTTTCGCCTTCACTTGGATTTTGCGGGTCCCATAAGGGGACAAACCTTCTTGATTATAATTGATGCCCACTCAAAATGGCCAGAGGTCATTCCAGTTACCCAGCTGACTACAAAGGCAACAGTTGCCATATTATTGCATCTTTTTGCTTCGTTTGGGTATCCCAGGGAGATTGTCACAGATAATGGTGCCCAATTCACAAGTCAGGAGTTCCAGAGTTTTGTTACGGTGCATAATATCAAGCACAAATTAACCGCCCCCTATCACCCCACCAATGGGCAAGCAGAGCGGTTTGTACAAACTTTCAAGAACTATTTCAAGGCCTCAGTGGCTGTGACTAGCCAGAGGTCCATATCGCCTCAGCAGTTAGACTCTTTCCTGTTTACTTACAGAACTACACCACATGCCACCACTGGTACGACACCAGCTGAGCTTATGTTGGGAAGACAGCCATGGACTGCTTTTGACATGCTTCGCCCTCAGACGGTTCATGAACATGTATTACAATCCCAAGAAAAGATGGTGAAGTCCAAAGAGTCTCCTGTTTTTGCAACCCACCAGGAGGTCTGGACTCGATCGTATGGATCTGCCAACAGTCGGTGGCTGCCTGCTACCGTTGCAGAATCTTTGGGACCCAAGATGTACAGAGTCCGCCTGGAAGATGGTTCCATTACCAGACGACATGTAGACCAGCTACGGTCTCGTTTACGGGTGCCTGAACCCTTAACGTCCCCAACCCTACGGGGTCCGGTGTCCACATCTAATGCGTCGGAGGACATCTGGAATGGTGTCTGGGTTGACTCGGAAACTTTGGACTCGTCTCCTGTGGGTATTTGTGACTCTGGTTCAGAGGTTCCCCCTGACCCCTCTGTACCCTCCTTGACCCCACCAGTTGATCTTTCATCCAATCCTACCGCCTCCAACACCCCGCCTGCTGGTGGACGTCCCCAACGTCACCGACGCCCTCCTGACCGCTTACTTCTTCAAGAACGGATAAGAGACTTCCGTCGGTCCTCGCGTAGGGCCCAGAAAGATGTGGATGATGATTTGGCCCCGCAATTTTCTTCAGAAGACTAGTCATCAGTTTTTCAGTGACACTCTCCAAGTTCCTCAGATGAACTGTGTTCGATTGTTCTGGTTGTTGATTTGTTACTAGGTTTTTGTTATGTTGTTCTGGTTTTGTTTTTGGGGTGGGGAGGAAGGTGTTATAGCTGACTATACTAAACCTGTGCTATCACTTTAACTAGTGGCTCCGCCCAGGATGACACAGGTCAGAGGGCACGGCAGCCATCTTCAGGGTCAGTTAGTGTGATGCAGTAATGAAGGCAGATGCATGATCCTGTGTTCCTGCAGTTATCCAAGCCTGTATATAACAGTAAGTGTCCTGCAATAAAGCAATGGTGAACCTGACAGCCCAGCCTCATATCTGAACAAGCAGAGATCATAAACAGGCCTCACAGGAAGCTCTACAAATCTAGAGTAGCAGAGGGTCCGGCTCACAGGAGTTTACAATCTAGAGGAGCAGAGGGCCCGGCTCACAGGAGTTCACAATCTAGAGGAAGCAGAGGGTCCGGCTCACAGGAGCTTACAATCTTTAGAGGAGCAGAGGGTCCGGCTCACAGGAGTTTACAATCTAGAGAAGCAGAGGGTCCGGCTCACAGGAGTTTACAATCTAGAGGAGCAGAGGGCCCGGCTCACAGGAGTTTACAATCTAGAGGAGCAGAGGGTCCGGCTCACAGGAGTTTACAATCTAGAGGAGCAGAGGGTCCGGCTCACAGGAGTTTACAATCTAGAGGAGCAGAGGGCCCGGCTCTCACAGGAGTTTACAATCTAGAGGAGCAGAGGGTCCGGCTCACAGGAGTTTACATCTTAGAGGAGCAGAGGGCCCGGCTCACAGGAGTTTACAATCTAGAGGAGCAGAGGGCCCGGCTCACAGGAGTTTACAATCTAGAGGAGCAGAGGGTCCGGCTCACAGGAGTTTACAATCTAGAGGAGCAGAGGGCCCGGCTCACAGGACGTTCTATATAATCTCTTGTTCTGGTGAGAAATGTAACTGTAAATCAAGACAAAGTTCAATCGCTCAGAAAACTAACAGAAGCAGCTGGTTCGTTCCCACCGGTTTCCATGGTGATTGATCAACATTTGCAACCCCCCCCCCCCCCTTTACACGTTAAAGGGCAGATTCAGAGCATCCTCTGGTCTCGGGCATTGCTCGCCCTAAATACCCCGCGAGATGCCCCCCCACCTGCCCGTGCGATCATGTTGTCCCATACATTCCATGTGCATTAATGATTCCTTCACAAGGAATCTGCCTCACACTGGGGTAAAACATGAGCAGATCCAGCACTTATTCTTAATTTGGGATTACAATGGTGTGTTTAGGGCTATTGAGCTGCAGCAGACAGCAAGGGTTAACCCCCCCCCCCCCCACAGCTAACCTCTTCAATAACCTCCTGCCTGAGGGGGGGGGGGTGTCTTTCCAGAGTGTGGACCCTGGTGGGAAGGTCCTTCTCGGCAGGAAATCTTCTCTTTTCAGAGTATTATCTTCCTGGGGAAACAATAGGTACTTACAGCAAAGGAGGGGGGGGGGGGGGTCTCTGTCTGCAGCCACCAGGGACTGGAACTCCCACCACCAGCCTTTCCAGGGATTCACGAGCGATCAGGCGGCCGCTGGCACGATCTATCAAGCTGTGTGCGTATAGATTGATGGGATTTGTGATGCCAACTCGTTCTGTAGCGCTGTACAGTGGAGTTGGTGAGAAATAAGAGAACACAAGCCGTGTAAACTCATATCTAAATGTTTCAGAACTGCAACTCCCATGATCCTCTGCCCATCCATTGCACTCAAAGAATTCAACGTATTGCAGGGGGGGGGGGCTGTCGTAGAGGGTCTTATACGAGGTTGGCTGCTTGTATACATACAGGGGGCGTTGAGGACTCTATATATTTTGGGTTATATTATGTGTACGGCGTCACAGCTTCCTGCAGCGCTATACACAAAAAGGTGAATTTGCAAAACTAGCAAAAGATCTAAAAATAAATAAATAAATGTGGATATGGTTTTAGGGGGTCCTGGGGGTCTCGTGCCGTCCGATACTATGAGCTTGGTTTATTTGCGATGGCTTTTTTTTTTTCACACCATTGAACGTGGTTTGGTCGCTTTTAGGCTGGGTCAGACGAACGCAGTGCGAACGTGCGTTTAGCCGCACTTTATTACGGCCGTGGTAGCAGCAAATGATGTCCATCGCAGGCCCACACACGAAGTTCAGCCGCGCAACGCAAGCGGCAAATGAACGCATTTTTGCAAGAACGTCGAACCGCTAGTACTGACGTACAGAGTGCACTGCGCCACATAGCGGTGTGTGTGTGCGTGATTAGGAGACACTGCTCATGTCCGGCCAACATAACGTCCAGACGCAAAAGGTTTCCTGGTTTGGATCCGTATGAAATCACGGCCGAAATTGCACGTCATATGACCGCTATCACGTCTTCCGTGGAAAAAAATGCATTCGGACGCATCAACACACGTTTTTGATGGTAGACGTGAAAAATGTATTCGTCTGACCCTAGCCTTAACCTTTCCTGTTTGGCTGGGACCTGGCCAGGCTGGGACCTGGCGGACACTGAGCGACCTGGCGATCGGAAGTCTGGCACGACACGTTTATTTATCGTCTTTGTTTTTGGTGTTTTTTTCCCGAAAGGGAAGCTTAATCTCAGACTGTCGCAGGAGACCGAGACCCATCCCCTCTTTATTCCCGGTGTTGCGTGTTCAGTGTCCGCGTAGGACTGAGTGGAGGAACATCCACAGCCTGGCATTACCACTGCTGCCACATACACGCCTGTGCCTCGGGGTGTTATGGGAGGCACCGCACACCACCCCGCAACAGCCTTTAGGTTTGCCTTGTCTGCCTCGCTTTACTTTCCTTACTGATGGGCAGCACATGAAATACAAATATCTGTATGTGCTGCATAATGCCTGTGTATGGTAATTACAGCAACACCTTGTATCTGTATGTGCTGCATAATGCCTGTGTATGGTAATTACAGCAACACCTTGTATCTGTATGTGCTGCATAATGCCTGTGTATGGCAATTACAGCAACACCTTGTATCTGTATGTGCTGCATAATGCCTGTGTATGGTAATTACAGCAACACCTTGTATCTGTATGTGCCGCATAATGCCTGTGTATGGTAATTACAGCAACACCTTGTATCTGTATGTGCTGCATAATGCCTGTGTATGGCAATTACAGCAACACCTTGTATCTGTATGTGCTGCATAATGCCTGTGTATGGCAATTACAGCAACACCTTGTATCTGTATGTGCCACATAATGCCTGTGTATGGCAAGTACAGCAACACCTTGTATCTGTATGTGCTGCATAATGCCTGTGTATGGAAATTACAGCAACACCTTGTATCTGTATGTGCCGCATAATGCCTGTGTCATGCCCCATGATTCAGGTTTTATTTGTATATTTTAATGTTATGTATTGAATAGGGTTGCACCGATACTAGTATCGATATCGGTGCCGATACCGGGTACTGCAGGAGTACTTGGTACTCGTGCAGTACCCCCGATATTTTTTTCCGATACCGGAAGCCGGCATTGAGCCGGCTTGCCGGTATCCGAGGGGCTGCGGCGGTTGTCCGAATGCTCTATCGGCATTTGGACAGCCGCCCCTGGAGCTGCTCTCCGCCCTGTGTTTAATACTTACCTTCCTTCAGCGCCGCCGGTAAAGTCTTCGCGCGCGCGCTCCTTGGAAGGACCCCAGCCGCGACCACGTGGGACCATGTGATCGCGGCTGGGGTCCTTCCAACGAGCGCGCGCGCGGGAACTTTCCCGGCGTCGCTGAAGGAAGGTAAGTATTAAACAAAGTGAGCAGCTGCAGGGCCTGTCCGAATGCAGGTAGAGCATTCGGACAGGCCCTGCAGCTGGTCTCCGCTCATACTTACCTTCCTTCAGCGACGCCGGAAAGTTCCCGCGCGCGCGCTCGTTGGAAGGACCCCAGCCGCGATCACATGGTCCCACGTGGTCGCGGCTGGGGTCCTTCCAAGGAGCGAGCGAGCGCGCGCGCGCGAAGACTTTACCGGCGGCGCTGAAGGAAGGTAAGTATGAGCGGAGAGTGGGGGGCATATCCATGAGCAAGGGGGGGCATATCCATGCAAGGGGGGGGCGGCATATCCATGAGCAAGGGGGCGGCATATCCATGAGCAAGGGGGCGGCATATCCATGAGCAAGGGGGGCATATCCATTAGCAAGGGGGGCATATCCATGAGCAAGGGGGACATATCCATGAGCTGGGGCAATATCCATGAGACCTGGGGGCTTTATAGAAGGTCTGTTCTTATTGGAAAGCGGTCACATGACATAAAATAGAAGTATCGGTAATTGGTATCGGTGAGTACTTGAACAAAAGTATCGGTACTCGTACGCGGTCTTAAAGTGGTATCGGTGCATCCCTAGTATTGAATCTGCGTTTTACTGCTTACAGTTATGATTTCATAGCGATTTTGTTCCTGCTGGGTCACCATAGCCTTGCTGCTTCCAGCTAGCTCCACCCCCTTTTCCTTAGTCTAGTTCTGGTCACCTAGCAGCCATCTTAGCTCTATGCTGGACAGAACAAATGTCTTTTCATCTGCATTGCTGTACACTATTACAAAGATTCAGTCTGATCATTAAAGGTTTCAACTGGATTCATCTTTCTACGTGTCAGTTTTGCTGAGTTGACGCTGTCTGCCGAACTTCCATCGTGTGAGTACTGGTCAAATACAGACGTTGTTGGTCTCAAGCTCACACGCCTCAGTTTTGCCAGGGAGGCAGAATAGCCTGTGTAAGGCAATTACAGCAACACCTTGTATCTGTATGTGCTGCATAATGCCTGTGTATGGAAATTACAGCAACACCTTGTATCTGTATGTGCTGCATAATGCCTGTGTATGGCAATTACAGCAACACCTTGTATCTGTATGTGCTGCATAATGCCTGTGTATGGCAATTACAGCAACACCTTGTATCTGTATGTGCCGCATAATGCCTGTGTATGGCAATTACAACAACACCTTGTATCTGTATGTGCTGCATAATGCCTGTGTATGGCAATTACAGCAACACCTTGTATCTGTACTGTACAGGGATTTAAACTCTTTATAACCCCCTGAATCTTATCTCTGTACAGCAGCCACTGACCCCACAGCTCTCCCTGTATTCGGCAAATCCCAGCAGCTGGAATGATGAAGTAAAGTTTGAGCTTTTTGTTACTGTGAGGGTGAGGGCTGCTCCTTGCAGCTAATTTTACTGGACGACAGGAATGAATTTTCAGTGAATTTTTGTTCCTGTACAGGGGGTGCAATAATCCTGCCTTTTAAAGAGATGGATATATATATATAATGGGTTTGATTTGCTTTTCAGTTGCAAAGTGGCTAACTCGACTTTGGTAGTGAAAGGGTTAACATGTTCAGCCTGGGCAGGATTCTGTGGCACAGTACCTCTGTCCCCTGGAAGTGGTGGGCACGCTGGTTAATGCTCCCATCCTGAGCCCCTCGCGGTGGGAAGCATTAAGGGGCCCGCCCGGTCCTGTGAAATGTCAGGCCTGCCCCCCCCCCCCCCAGCTGTTTGTAATCATCGCAGAAAATATTCAGACTTTTCTCCTCTTCGCGGGATTGGCTGGCGCGGCCTGATTGCCAGATTCACGTCTGTCCTCTCCGTAACCCCGGTCCCTGCGGCCGCCGCCTTTTCGTTATCGAAGTCGATGTCAGGTAACACAAGGCGAACGAAACCGAACCGATAACTCCATAAACCGAGAATTGCCAACTACTCCTAAAAATTCGCAACCCCCCCCCCCCCCCAACCCCCATTTTAAATGAGGCCCCCACTAACTCAAGGTCTCTCACTGAGCCGGATCCAGAGGTTTGTGATGCTGCTCCACCTGCCTGTCACACGTTTCCACGGTAACTAGCGCTTTCCAGGTGGTTCAGGACTACATGTCCCATGATGCTCAGCCAGCTTCCGTGCTAATTGGGTGTCAGGGCACAGGTAGCTCTGATGCCCTTGGTGTAAAGGTTACCCGTCAGTGATTGCTGCAGCGTTACAGATGTTAGGATCTCTGGACACATCTCCTTCAGGTGCAGTCCGAGTCACCTTGATCGATCGGAGAATAAAAGACGATACGAGTGGTATTTCGTGTGTAATCTATTCTATTGATTGATTCTTGCACAGATCATTTATAGGTTTCTCGGGGGATACAGGAGAAGGGAAGGATTAGGAGGACACAGGTTCAAGCAATAGAGAGCAAGAGGCCTTCATGTAATCGAGAGACCAGACATCATTAATGGTCACTGTCATTAGGATAATTAGCAATGTATAGCGTTAGTGGAATTAATACCCAACAGCGAGAGGTTAAACGTTTATCATTTGTTTCCATACGTTTTGTTTTATTTTTTGGGGGGAAAATATTGGAAATAAATCATTAATGTAATTTCAGACGCCGTGTAATAATCCTAATAATCCCACTGAGTGCGACACGACTGCATTGCTCGGTTCTCTCTCTCTCTGGGTGTAGCTCTCTTGGTGTCTCCGGTCTCACACTCTCGGTCTGTCGGTCTCGTTCTCGGTCCTCACACAGGCTCCACGGGGCCTTGTCTGATCACCCCTGTGTGTGTACGTGTGTGATGCACAGCGCTGTACATGTGGTCTCGCAGTGTATGTTGGAGGGGTGGGAGTTTCCTGCCCGTTACACAATTCCCAGGGGGCCATTACTCTGGATTCCCGGGTTTCTCTGTCAGGATGCGCCTCATCCCATGTTATTAACCTCTGATTGGGAGGTGTGGGCGGATTTGATCATATACCACTGAGCTTTAATTTTAACCCCTTCTGTGCCATTAATGTCTGGTGTCGTGTATATGTAAGCGTGTACTGTGTAACGAGACAAACTCTGCGTATCCTGAAACCGCCGCTTGCACCTCCAGATACATGAGACGCCTTCTCCCTCCTCTGTCCAGTATGATATGTTATACAGTGTCCGGGGCTGTGCCCGCCGCTCAAACAGGGAATATTTAACCCAAATTAAAAACAAAGTGATTCCCTCTAACGCCCGCGCTGTCTGTCATTGGGTGCCGTGATGTAAGACCCCCTTTCTCTGTGTAGAGGGTCTCTGCAGAGCATCGCAGCCCTGAACGTGTTAAACCCCCGCAGAGCATTGTTGTAACATGACTTCACGGCTGGCCCAGTGACTGGTACCACATTCAATGCTTTCCCTCACAAAGAAATATCTGTTTGTTTGCAGCGGCCGGAGGATTTCTTATTTCCAGCTTTGCCATGGAAACCACTTCAACCGCGATACCGCGTGCCGCAGAGTAAATAGAGGTCGCCGGGCATGTGATGCGGACTGCGTGACGGGGCGCGCCGCAAACCAGGGATCCTGACAATCACACGGAACCGCTCAATGGATCCGCCAACCCATGTCCCCAAATCCCTCCCAAATGAGCCTTTTAAGAGGCACCCCTAAATATTCAGGGTGTGCGGGTGTCCTTTTAGGGGCTCCTCCATATATTTAGGGTGTGTGGGTGTCTTTTTAGGGGTTCCTCCATATATTCAGAGTGTGCGGGCGTGTTTTTAGGGGTTCCTCCATATATTCAGGGTGTGCGGGTGTCCTTTTAGGGGCTCCTCCATATATTCAGGGTGTGCGGGTGTCCTTTTAGGGGCTCCTCCATATATTCAGGGTGTGCGGGTGTCTTTTTAGGGGTTCCTCCATATATTCAGAGTGCGGGTGTTTTTAGGGGTTCCTCCATATATTCAGGGTGTGCGGGTGTCTTTTTAGGGGCTCCTCCATATATTCAGGTGTGCGGGTGTCCTTTTAGGGGTTCCTCCATATATTCAGGGTGTGTGTCTTTTTAGGGGTTCCTCCATATATTCAGGGTGTGCGGGTGTCTTTTTAGGGGTTCCTCCATATATTCAGGGTGTGCGTGTGTGTTTTTAGGGGCTCCTCCATATATTCAGGGTGTGCGGGTGTTTTTAGGGGTTCCTCCATATATTCAGGGTGTGCGTGTGTGTTTTTAGGGGCTCCTCCATATATTCAGGGTGTGCGGGTGTGTTTTTAGGGGCTCCTCCATATATTCAGGTGTGTGGGTGTCTTTTTATGGACTCTCCATATATTCAGGTGTGTGGGTGTGTTTTTAGGGGCTCCTCCATATATTCAGGGTGTGTGGGTGTTTTTAGGGGCTCCTCCATATATTCAGGGTGTGCGGGTGTGTTTTTAGGGGTTCCTCCATATATTCAGGGTGTGCGGGTGTCTTTGGGGACTCCTCCATATATTGTGGGTGTTTTTAGGGGCTCCTGCATATTTTCGGGGCATGCGGGTGAGTCTGTAAAGTATAATAAATGCTGTTTATCAGACGCTTTTGCTCTGGGAGTAAGCGGCCGTGCTGCGTCGTGACATGGTGTAGGTAGTCTGGATTTGGACGGTTTCGGCTCACGTTACGGTTTATGCTTCGTAGCGTTTTATTATTTTCCTTTTTATTCTGTGTCTTTTCTCGGGTTTGTTTTGCTTTTCTTACAGTGATTTTATTTAGGTTTTATTCCCGCTTTCGGTTTCTTTGTGGATTGGAGGTCGGAGTCGGGTTCCTTTTTAGATCTCGTATAATCTGCTTTATTTATTGGATCTTCAATATTGTGGATTAATGCCAGGGGAGTTGAGGGTTAAGTCTCACCCTCTACCCATGCTGGGTGACCCTGGCAGAGCACCATAGGATATGTAGTCCTGACACGCCAGGGGATGCCAAGCTTTGCGGTCGCTGCTATTTTCATGGGGTTATGCTGCCATTAACTCTTGCATTTCCGTACCTGCCCTGCTGGCATGGCTTGTGGCGCTTTCCGTGGCACACTTTACATCCTGTCGGTCTTTCGTGGTGCATACCCAGGTATATAGAGTCTCTGCCCATGCTGGTGCCACGTTACTCCTCGTTTGGCTGCATCTCCCACCATGCCCGCTGCAGGCCTTGCTCTCAGGCTCGGGGGGGGGGGGGTTCATATCTCTCTGGTGGGTTATGATGTGGTTTCTGCATGGGGGGGGGGGGCTCCCTTGCCACCCTGCATAACCCGGGCAGGTTAAATGACAGGAAAAATATTTAATGATCCTAAAAAAAATTAAAACTATGAATGAATATATTTTTATAGATTGTGGTTAAATGCCGGCCAGGTAATGAGGGCTTAATTAAATACCAGCGTTGCCCCCTGGGGCAGAATGTGGTGCACGGTGACCCCCAGGGACTGTGGAATTGCTGGTTGCAGGGTGAGGGCGCCTGCCATCCAGTGGTGAATCGTGCAGAGCCTGTGTCTCAGACACTGGGTTTGCCAGGTCCGGGTATCGCTGCACTGGCACCGGAGGCTTTGCCTGCATGGATTACGGCCACGATGTTTGTACGTGGCTGCGGTGGCCGGGTCGCCGTGGGTACGAGCGTTGGATGAGGCTCCTTGTCCGTTAATCCTGTGTCACGTGACACTCTCCAGTTTCAAAACAAATCTCGGCCGGGGGGGGGGGATTGGGCGATGCCATCTGTTCTCTGGGACCCGCAGGTCTGTCACTGCCAGAATTAATCTTCCCGGGATGAGACCGAGCCCACGCCTTGCGCGTCCCTCAATCTGCGCAGTGGGGGGCCCTCGCCTGCTGGTCTGCGGGGGCCCATACCAGCTGCATGGATCATGCATTGGGAGCGTTGGTTTTCAGCGCTGCGCCTCGGTATAAGGCATCCAGATCTTAATATACTTTTCACAAATTCCCAGACTTAGGAGCTAAACATCCTGCGTGAATAATGACGCAATGATCGGTTTCTCCTCCTTTTCCCAGGTGAGGCGCGCGGTGACGGAAGGATGAGTTCGGCTGCCCATCAAGGGGTCATCACGTCCCCTCCCCCTCCCAGCGTGCCACACAAAGAGTGCTACTTTGACCACATCGACGAGACCGACCCTGGGTATCTCCGGGAGAGGAACATGTCCCCCGACCTGCGGCAGGACTTCAACATGATGGAGCAGAAGAAGAGGGTGACCCAGATCCTGAAGAGCCAGGTGAGATTTGGTGACTCTGTGTACCCCCCCCCCCACTCATTTTACCGCACTGCGTTTACACCGCACTCACCTGTCGTCCTGCACATCACTCCATGCTCCCATCCTTACCCGGCGATCCCAATAATCCGCCCATAAAATCCATCCATCCATCTGTCTGTTCCCTCTTGTCCCTTCCTGTCCCCTCTTGTCCCCTCTTGTCCCCTCTTGTCCCTTCTTGTCCCCTCTTGTCCCCTCTTGTCCCTTCCTGTCCCCTCTTGTCCCTTCTTGTCCCCTCTTGTCCCTTCTTGTCCCCTCTTGTCCCTTCTTGTCCCCTCTTGTCCCTTCTTGTCCCTCTTGTCCCTTCCTGTCCCTTCCTGTCCCCTCTTGTCCCTTCCTGTCCCCTCTTGTCCCTCTTGTCCCCTCTTGTCCCTTCCTGTCCCCTCTTGTCCCTTCTTGTCCCCTCTTGTCCTTCCTGTCCCCTCTTGTCCCTTCTGTCCCCTCTTGTCCCTTCTTGTCCCCTCTTGTCCCTTCCTGTCCCTTCCTGTCCCCTCTTGTCCCTTCCTGTCCCCTCTTGTCCCCTCTTGTCCCCTCTTGTCCCTTCCTGTCCCCTCTTGTCCCTTCCTGTCCCCTCTTGTCCCTTCCTGTCCCCTCTTGTCCCTTCCTGTCCCCTCTTGTCCCTTCCTGTCCCCTCTTGTCCCTTCCTGTCCCCTCCTGACCCGTAACTGCAAACCATCCCTGTTTTGTAGCTTGTGCCGCCCTTACATGTACGCTACTGTAAGTTACCACCTGAACCCCCACCTCCCCTTGTTGGTTACAAGCGCCACCAAATTACTTAGCGCTGTACAATGGGAGAGACATGTCATCTTAAACCATGAAATCCCTCCCTGCAGGGGCTACATTATGTCACTGCTGTTGATTGTGTTGCTGGGCCAGAAGATACAAAGGGTTAAAGGTTTAACAGGCTTGTGTCCTGCGTGACGGTGCTGCGTGTCCTGCGTGACGGTGCTGCACGTCCTGCTCAGACCTGTTAGGGGATTTTTTTTGTGATGCTGTTCATTTTGTTGTAAAGTCGCGGCGCACTCGCTCCGTTTCGTTTGTCTTTTGCCGTCGTTTGTCTTTGAAGCTGCTTCTGGACTGGCTGATAGGACGGATCTGGTGCAGAGAGGCACCGCACGGCGTATCCCGAGCACGCGCTCTGCCTGCAACTTGCCGAGCGTTAAGAATCCGCCTGTGACTCGAGCTGCGGGTCTGTACATTCAGTCTGTCTTGTTTTTGTCGCACGAGTGACGGCGCTGGGCTTGTTTCTCGCACTCTTGGGAAGTCTGCCTTTTCTCTGAGAGGTGCAGCGCCCGTGCCGCCCCCTTTTGGCTTTATTAAAAAGCCCCTTTTATTTCCAGAGACCCCCTGACCGTCGCTGCGCTGCTGCTTTGGCAGAGCCTTTGAAATTCTTTCCTGTCCTCCAGTCATCAAGCGATCGCTTCATTAGACAATCACAAGAGTGGCCGGCCCGGAGGGGAGCCCGAGGGCTGGACAGCGAGTCTGGCAGGGATTTTTTAACCCCTTGGTGTACAGTGTGGCGCTGCTTCGTGACACATTGTGATTTAATAACTATAAACACACACGTATCACTGTGTATTCACTCCGTTTCATCAATAATTTACACATTTGATTATTAAAATTTATTGTCCACATTCGTCCGATTCAAAGTCTTCTACAATAATTTGACTGAAATGCCCATCATGCACGGCCTGCGCCTGTAAGATGTAGTCAGTCTGTCCCGGAGCGGACGCGCAATGTAATTTACAGGTCTTTAAAAGGTGCGCTGTCCCTTTTTAAAAGGGCACATTGTTCTCCTTGGTCACTTTTAATTGCGTGTTGCCATTTGCACAGCCAGTCTCTGGTGCATAGAACTTTTTTTGCCCAGCATGCACCTCTCCTCCAGGCTCTCTTTAATCCTTTGTTATCTCACTTTCTCTGTTAACTGGCGCGGGACTCGAAGATGGACTGATGTCTTATCTCTTATCTTTACACGCTTCTCCTGACAGGTAGAGCAGAATCTGATAACCTGCAGAATGGGATTTTGGGACAGAAGAATTTAAAAAAGAATGTCTGGTTTCGATGGTCGCGCGCCTTTTCTCTCGGTTGGGTCGCGCGCCTTTCTCTCGGTTGGGTCGCGCGCCTTTCTCTCGTTTGGGTCGCGCGCCCCTTTTCCCTCGTTTGGGTCGCGCGCCCCTTTTCCCTCGTTTGGGTCGCGCGCCCCTTTTCCCTCGTTTGGGTCGCGCGCCCCTTTTCCCTCGTTTGGGTCGCGCGCCCCTTTTCCCTCGTTTGGGTCGCGCGCCCCTTTTCCCTCGTTTGGGTCGCGCGCCCCTTTTCCCTCGGTTGGGTCGCGCGCCCCTTTTCCCTCGGTTGGGTCGCGCGCCCCTTTTCCCTCGGTTGGGTCGCGCGCCCCTTTTCCCTCGGTTGGGTCGCGCGCCCCTTTTCCCTCGGTTGGGTCGCGCGCCCCTTTTCCCTCGGTTGGGTCGCGCGCCCCTTTTCCCTCGGTTGGGTCGCGCGCCCCCTTTTCCCTCGGTTGGGTCGCGCGCCCCTTTCTCTCGTTTGGGTCGCGCGCGCCCCTTTTCCCTCGTTGGGTCGCGCGCCCCTTTTCCTCGTTTGGGTCGCGCGCCCTTTTCCCTCGTTTGGGTCGCGCGCCCTTTTCCTCGTTTGGGGCGTCGCGCGCCCTTTTCCCTCGTTTGGGTCGCGCGCCCCTTTTCCCTCGTTTGGGTCGCGCGCCCCTTTTCCCTCGTTTGGGTCGCGCGCCCCTTTTCCCTCGGTTGGGTCGCGCGCCCCTTTCCCTCGTTTGGGTCGCGCGCCCCTTTTCCCTCGTTTGGGTCGCGCGCCCCTTTTCCCTCGTTTGGGTCGCGCGCCCCTTTTCCCTCGTTTGGGTCGCGCGCCCCTTTCCCTCGTTTGGGTCGCGCGCCCCTTTTCCCTCGTTTGGGTCGCGCGCCCCTTTTCCCTCGTTTGGGTCGCGCGCCCCTTTTCCCTCGTTTGGGTCGCGCGCCCCTTTTCCCTCGTTTGGGTCGCGCGCCCCTTTTCCCTCGTTTGGGTCGCGCGCCCCTTTTCCCTCGTTTGGGTCGCGCGCCCTTTTCCCTCGTTTGGGTCGCGCGCCCCTTTCCCTCGTTTGGGTCGCGCGCCCCTTTTCCCTCGTTTGGGTCGCGCGCCCCTTTTCCCTCGGTTGGGTCGCGCGCCCCTTTTCCCTCGGTTGGTCGCGCGCCCCTTTTCCCTCGGTTGGGTCGCGCGCCCCTTTTCCCTTTGGTCGGTTGGGTCGCGCGCCCCTTTTCCCTCGGTTGGGGTCGCGGCGCCCCTTTTCCCTCGGTTGGGTCGCGCGCCCCTTTTCCCTCGGTTGGGTCGCGCGCCCCTTTTCCCTCGGTTGGGTCGCGCGCCCCTTTTCCCTCGGTTGGGTCGCGCGCCCCTTTTCCCTCGGTTGGGTCGCGCGCCCCTTTTCCCTCGGTTGGGTCGCGCGCCCCTTTTCCTCGGTTGGTCGCGCGCCCCTTTTCCCTCGGTTGGGTCGCGCGCCCCTTTTCCCTCGGTTGGGTCGCGCGCCCCTTTTCCCTCGGTTGGTCGCGCGCCCCCTTTTCCCTCGGTTGGGTCGCGCGCCCCTTTTCCCTCGGTTGGGTCGCGCGCCCCTTTCCCTCGGTTGTCGCGCGCGCCTTTTTCCCTCGGTTGGGTCGCGCGCCCCTTTTCCCTCGGTTGGGTCGCGCGCCCCTTTTCCCTCGGTTGGGTCGCGCGCCCCTTTTCCCTCGGTTGGGTCGCGCGCCCCTTTTCCCTCGGTTGGGTCGCGCGCCCTTTTCCCTCGGTGGGCGCGCGCCCCTTTTCCCTCGGTTGGGTCGCGCGCCCCTTTTCCCTCGTTTGGGTCGCGCGCCCTTTTCCTCGGTTGGGTCGCGCGCCCCTTTTCCCTCGGTTGGGTCGCGCGCCCTTTTCCCGCGTTTGGTCGCGCGTTGGTTGGGTCGCGCGCCCCTTTTCCCTCGGTTGGGTCGCGCGCCCTTTTCCCTCGGTTGGGTCGCGCGCCCTTTTCCCTCGGTTGGGTCGCGCGCCCCTTTTCCCTCGGTTGGGTCGCGCGCCCCTTTTCCCTCGGTTGGGTCGCGCGCCCCTTTTCCCTCGGTTGGGTCGCGCGCCCCTTTTCCCTCGGTTGGGTCGCGCGCCCTTTTTCCCTCGGTTGGGTCGCGCGCCCCTTTTCCCTCGGTTGGGTCGCGCGCCCCTTTTCCCTCGGTTGGGTCGCGCGCCCCTTTTCCCTCGGTTGGGTCGCGCGCCCCTTTTCCCTCGGTTGGGTCGCGCGCCCCTTTTCCCTCGGTTGGGTCGCGCGCCCCTTTTCCCTCGGTTGGGTCGCGCGCCCCTTTTCCCTCGGTTGGGTCGCGCGCCCCTTTTCCCTCGGTTGGGTCGCGCGCCCCTTTTCCCTCGGTTGGGTCGCGCGCCCCTTTTCCCTCGGTTGGGTCGCGCGCCCCTTTTCCCTCGGTTGGGTCGCGCGCCCCTTTTCCCTCGGTTGGGTCGCGCGCCCCTTTTCCCTCGGTTGGGTCGCGCGCCCCTTTTCCCTCGGTTGGGTCGCGCGCCCCTTTTCCCTCGGTTGGGTCGCGCGCCCCTTTTCCCTCGGTTTTTGTGACGCTTGTCTGGCGCGGCTGATCGGGACGTCCCGCTGCGAGGAGCATCTGGGGCCTTCAAACAAATATAAAAACAAAGTTACAATATATCCCGCGCTCAGGCGTCCGTTCTGCCGTGCTGTTTTCTGATGGAATGGCCGCGTGTCCTGGGGGGATTATTTTCTTTGCATGGGAATTCCTTGTGAGATCTGACAATGGGGAGGGGGTGTAACTGATAACCCCAGTTGTGGGGGGGGGGTGGAGGGACGCGAGGCATCTCTGGTCGCAGCTTTCAGGTTTTCTTGTTCTGTTATTTGTCCTTTGAAAACCTGACAGCAATTTTAAAGTCATAAACGTGACGTTGATAAGGGCTTGTCCCGTGTTTATTGCAGGTGCCGTTAAATTAGGGGGGGGGGATTTAACCACTTCACTGCTGAGCCATTTTATGTCTTGAAAAAACACTTTCTTTTATTTTTATTATTTTTTTTTTCTTTACTTTAAACATGGTCATGTTTACACAGCCCTTTTGTGGGATAAATGTTACCTTTTCTGTTACTGCGTCAGATCATGTCCCTTTAATAAATCCCCCCGGGGACCCTCCTAAAAGTTTATTAGACACCGGTGAGGATCGAGATCCGGGGCCGAGGGATTCCGAGCCGTGACAGTGATACATAAGATATTTACCAAGAGCGCTCAGGTGTCTGACGCCCGGTATTATGAATAAAACCAATCACTCGGCGCTTTACAGGTTACTTTACAGCGGAGGTAGTTATACAGTGTATATATAGCGGTATCAGTGCTTTACAGGTTACATGTTAGTGCTATATATTTATATATATGCTGTATAACGATCGCACCTTCCTCTGCTGTAACGCAGCACGGTATGCCTGGCAAGTCTCTGGCCTTTCTTTCTTTTGCTTGATGTCTGTGTTGAACATATAGGTGGCTGTGAAGGGGTTAATGTTTCATCTTGCAGTGACTGCTTTGCAACTCGGGTTTTGGGGTGTTTGTTTCCAATAAACTGTAGTTTCTCAAGTCTTGCACCCACTGCCGGCCTGTATTAGTGTCCGTCCTGTGGCCCCGCGTCGCACCCTGCTGGCAAGTAGGAGTTACTGCATTGTTTGGATCAGTCCATTCCGTATAACCAGATACAAATATTTTATAAAGCGCCAACAAATTCCTTAGCGCTGTACAATGGGAGAGGCAGAATAACAAATTTACATACACATTACACACATGGAACAGGAGAGGGGACCTGCCCCAGAGCTTACAATCTAAGAGGGCCCAGCTGCGTTTTTAGCTAATGCCCAGGCAAGGTATATCAGGAACTCAACAGGGGGGGGCAGGGTTCCAGGAGGGGGGGGGGGTTCCAGGAGGGGGGGCAGGGTTCCAGGAGGGGGGGCAGGGTTCCAGGAGGGGGGGGGAGGAGGGTTCCAGGAGGGGGGGGGAGGGAGGGTTCCAGGAGGGGGGGGGAGGGAGGGTTCCAGGAGGGGGGGGGAGGGAGGGTTCCAGGAGTGGGGGGGGAGGGAGGGTTCCAGGAGGTGGGGGGGAGGGAGGGTTCCAGGAGGTGGGGGGGAGGGAGGGTTCCAGGAGGTGGGGGGGAGGGAGGGTTCCAGGAGGTGGGGGGGAGGGAGGGTTCCAGGGGGGGGGAGGGAGGGTTCCAGGGGGGGGGGGAGGGAGGGTTCCGGGGGGGGGAGGGAGGGTTCCAGGAGGTGGGGGGGAGGGAGGGTTCCAGGAGGTGGGGGGGAGGGAGGGCAGGGTTCCAGGAGGTGGGGGGTGGGAGGGTTCCAGGAGGTGGGGGGGTGGGAGGGTTCCAGGGGGTGGGAGGGTTCCAGGAGGTGGGGGGGGGGGAGGGTTCCAGGAGGGGGCGCCTCTGATGTCGCGCGGTTGGTCCGTCGCCGCGCGTTGGTCCGTCGCCTCTGATCCCGCGCGTCAGTCTTCTCGCGGTGCAGGGAGCCCTTTAAATCGGGAAGCGGAGGAGCTCGCTGCCATAGCTGGGAATCTTCCAAACTCCTCCGGCAAGATCGTGTACGAACAGATCGGGTGCGTCGGGCTTTCTGTGTGATCCTTCCCCGAGCTGACCACGTCTGCCTTAATTATCAGATTCTGTGCCCCCGGGGGCGACTTACAAGAACAAACCTCATTATCGCAATCTCTGCTGCAAACACTCATTAGCACCTGCAGCGACTGGAAGGAATCAGCAGATCCAGGTAAGTCCCGGGTGCCGTGATCCGACGGGGACACCGTGCTCTGTGACGGAAAAATCCAGGACGTCTTTACCGAGTCTGAGCGAGTCGCCAGGTGAAAGGTCGTGGCCCTTCGTGCCCCCCCCCCAATTAAGGGAATTCAGATTGCAGCACCCCCCCCCCCATGTAACATGTGCTTAACGTGTGTGCGGTGTAACGCTTTGCAAATATAAAAGATAAAATGATGAACAAGCGTCGCCTGATAATTGAGTTTATGTGCATTACGACATACAGACACCCGAGGGTCGCACGTAGAAGCGGCAGGTTCTCATCGGGCCCCGGGTCACGTCTGTGCATCCCTCTCTGAGGGCCTGGTTCAGTTTTCGATGATTTTGGAGTTCGATCATAATCAGAAATTTTATTCTACAGCTGATCCAGGTTTTATTGCTGGGGATTAAACCTGCAGCTCAAACGCCAAACTGTGCTTTACATGTAGAAGAGAGACGGCGTGACCTGCCGGCGCCCTGTATGCCGCGACAACATGATAGCCATCGTAACAATCTAGAGCAGAGGGCCCGGCTCACAGGAGCTTACAATCTAGAGGAGCAGAGGGTCCGGCTCCCAGGAGCTTACAATCTAGAGGTTCTTACAATTTATAGTATGTCTAGTTTTACACGGTGCAGTAACTCTTTGTATCTCTTCGTTCCTCCAGGCTTTCCGCGAGGATCTAGAGAGCCTCATCCAGGATCAGATGAATAAAGGAAATAATCCCACTGGGTTACTGGCTCTCCAGCAGATCTCTGACTACATCACCGCCAGCTCCTTTGCCGGATTTGCGTCGTCCTCGCTCAGTAAGTCACTCACCCTCTCAGTGTTTTATTGGCATGTTGGGATAAATTGGTTACGCTGTGCGCTGGGTTTGTGCAGGAACGCCCCGACACACGTGGCTTATTATGAGTTTATAGGATCATAATGAATGGGCTGAACGTGGCGCTTGCGGCATAATCTCATATAAAGTTTATATCGAATGATCAAAGTTACTGAAAACACAACATAAATCCTTTTCACCTGTGACTGAGCGTCTCGCTCCTGCGGCTCTGTGAGCGCGTCTCGCTCCTGCGGCTCTGTGAGCGCGTCTCGCTCCTGCGGCTCTGTGAGCGCGTCTCGCTCCTGCGGCTCTGTGAGCGCGACTCGCTCCTGCGGCTCTGTGAGCGCGTCTCGCTCCTGCGGCTCTGTGAGCGCGACTCGCTCCTGCGGCTCTGTGAGCGCTCCTGCGTCTCACAATGGGTTGGTTATATTTTCATTCTGTGCAGGTAGGTAAAATATCTCCATTTCTAGACGTATGCGTTCTGCTGATTTTGGTGGAGACACTCTGGCGTAGGGTGGTGTTTTGGGGTACTGCTAATGAATTGTGACGTAATCCCCACCCCCCCATATGTGTATGAAGACACATGTCGTGATGCAGCAGCTGCTTTGTTTTTTTGTTGATGCTGTAATGGGAAGGTTTGCAGAAAAATGAAAAGCACTTGTGTTAGGTTTGCGTGTGGTTCATACATGTAATGACAGGTAACCGTCCTGGGGTTTTCCAGACGTGACCTCTGACCTGTAGGAGAAGGTAAAAGATGAAGACAAAATGTTTACACATTAGATACTAACGGGGTTATTCAGAGAGAGCTGAAACTCAGGAGAATTGGCAGGAGAATGAACAATCTAAATAGCCGATTTGGAAAGTGAGATAAATGGGAGAATTGTCTATTTTGAATTAGAATTTTCACTTCTCCAGTCATTCTCCTGAGTTTCACCCTTCTCTGAGTAACCCTGTTAGTTATTCATTAACCTCCGCATTACCCTGAGCGCTGGATTTCCCCATATGGGCACTTTTGGGGAAATTTTGTGTATATGGTGCATTTTGCTGCAATTCGGCTTCACCAAAACTCTCCCATAGAGATCTATTAATTGCTCTATTCACATAGCGGTGAAACGGGGGAAATGACCGGATTTTCCATGATTTCAGTTGGAAAGGGTTAAACGGGAGAATCCGAAGTGGAATATATTTATTTTGCAACAGACCTTGTTATTATTTAGACGCTTGTGATACATTTTATTATTAATATGTGTCACAAGCGTCTAATAATAATAAGTATCACACGTGTCCTCAAGCTTATTTAGACGCGATACATTTTATTTATTTAGACGCGATACATTTTATTATTATTAACCTCTTATTGGGAGACTCGCTTTTTTCTTTAGTTTTGGCACTTTTCACCAACTTCCGGTAACGGCTTCAGTGACTCAATTTTTGTCAAAGTACTGGACATTTGGTGAATAATGAATACACAGGGTTTTCGGCAAAATTGAATCCTAGAGTTGTGCCATAAAACTGGAATTGCGCTCGATTTCCGTGCTTTGTGAATTAACCCCTAAGTGAATGTAGTGTAAAGGTCAAGCGAAGGAGCGCGTCCAGTGTTAATGCTAAAGAAAAGCCTATGGATAAATCCAGCCTGTGCCGCGGCTGCCGTCATCTTCCTGAATAGTCATTGCTTTGTAACGAAGCTGTGTGTGGCACAGAGACTACATATCCCACAATCCCCTGCAGCACCGGGCTTTATGGGACTCCACTCGTGCTGCTAGATCTAAAAATGACACACGCGCCACCCCCTGGTTAGCCCCTCGCCGCGCCGCTGCCCGCGGTGTCCTGTACTCGCAGTGTAATGATTTGTCTCTTTTAGGAGCCTCATACCCCTGTGGGGGGGGCGCCCCCTCCCCCACTCACTGTCTGCCAAAAGATTCACATAAGCTAATGACAAAAAGTGAGTAACGTCCTGTCCTGACCCTCTGGCGCCGCTTCATCCAGAATCCGGGTCCTGAAATTCCATTTAATTCAAACTTTTAATTGTATTTTATTTTTTTCCAATTGTGCCTTTTTTTTTTTTTAGCTTCGCAATGTGTCGCTTCCGGCAGCCAATCACAGCTTTACCTGCTCCGCTACTAAAACCTCCAGCCACATGCGTGTTTATCATCTAATGCATGTTCCGGCGTTACAGCATGTGATCACTTTATGTCCACTTAGGTCTGGGGATGGTGTCGCCCATCAATGACATCCAGGCGTCGGCAGAGGCCGCCATGGTGAAAGGGGAGAGGCTGACCCGGTGCAAGCTGGCCAGTATGTACCGGCTGGCAGATCTGTTTGGCTGGGCGCATCTTACAAACTCCTACATCACGGTAAGCGGCCGCCGCCACGTCTTCCCTAATGCCCGGTATTTACTCCCCACTTAAAAGGGGCGCATCGAGTCATACCGCGCCTCGGTATTGATACGGGGAGCCCCGTCACCCGCGCCTCGGTATTGATACGGGGAGCCCCGTCACCCGCGCCTCGGTATTGATACGGGGAGCCCCGTCACCCGCGCCTCGGTATTGATACGGGGAGCCCCGTCACCCGTGCCTCGGTATTGATACGGGGAGCCCCGTCACCCGCGCCTCGGTATTGATACGGGGAGCCCCGTCACCCGTGCCTCGGTATTGATACGGGGAGCCCCGTCACCTGCGCCTCGGTATTGATACGGGGAGCCCCGTCACCCGCGCCTCGGTATTGATACGGGGAGCCCCGTCACCCGCGCCTCGGTATTGATACGGGGAGCCCCGTCACCTGCGCCTCGGTATTGATACGGGGAGCCCCGTCACCCGCGCCTCGGTATGTATACGGGGAGCCCCGTCACCCGCGCCTCGGTATGTATACGGGGAGCCCCGTCACCCGCGCCTCGGTATGTATACGGGGAGCCCCGTCACCCGCGCCTCGGTATGTATACGGGGAGCCCCGTCACCCGCGCCTCGGTGTTTATACGGGGAGCCCCCTGTCTCCCCAACGCCGTGTCCTTTTGTGAGGGGGGGGGGCGGCGCCTTTCTTTGTGCACATTTTCCTAACAAGCATAGTGCCGGGTGACGGTATATTACACAGCTAGGATCGCCAGATCAGCCATGTTTTCCTGGACACATGTTACTATTTCATGCAGAGGGGGAGCACAGGGGAAAGTGTGTTGGGTGTTGTTGGGTTTGTGTGTGTGTGTTCTTTCGCCGGTGTTGTATTGCTGGGGCTTCACATGAAGTCATTCGGCCGCAGGAGTAGATTCACTGAAGCTTCTCCTCCCCTGGATGCTTTTTGTGCCGCGGTGCCGGGATGCGCCGCTCTGGTTTCTCACCTTTTCCCTCGTTTTCTGTGCAGGTTCGAGTCAGCAAAGAGCAAGATCACATCCTGATCGTCCCCCGAGGTCTCTCCTTCTCCGAAGTGTCGGCCGCCAACCTGGTGCGTGGAACGGCCTCGTTTTACCCCATTATTGGCGTTCGCTGCGCGGCACAGGCTGTATTACAGGAGCCGCGCTGGGCCCGGTGAATGCCTCTGCATCAGATCCAGTGATTGTCTCCTCTTTCTCCGCTCCAGGTGAAGCTGAACATTATCGGGGAGGTGGTGGATCAGGGCAGCACCAACCTGCAGGTGGATTATTCCGGATTCAGCCCTCACGCCGCAATTTACTCCGCACGTCCGGACGTCCGTTGTGTCATCCACATCCACACGCCTGCAACGGCTGCTGTAAGTGCCGCGTCCTCAGTGGGGTTAGAGTTGCTTTGCTCGTTTCTGGCGGGATCGGAGCGGGCGGACGTTGTTTCTTCTGGTTCTTTCTGCCGCGATGAACAAAGGCGCTCTGAATGCGTTCATTACTAGACGCGACTAGAAAACGCAACGCAGGGCTGAGACTCCGATCCGCAACACTTACTGAAGCCTGATCTTACAATATCACCGCCTTATTCAGTGGCGCTGTGTCCATCTGGTGTGTGTGTGTCTCCTTGAGTGGCCCCTGTCAGCTGAGCGGAGGTCACAGGTCACTCTATAGGGTAACCATCACTAATGGACAATGTATAAAAAGCAATGGTTACTTTACTGCGACACATTGACCTGCACAGCCTTATCCTGCCGCCCGCTGCGGGTCTGCCCCCATGTGCCCAGTACGGGCACTCTTCGGGCACGCGTAGAATATGAAAATCTTTAATTCAGGCGATGCAGTTTGGGGCATAAAAAGGGGGAGGGGCTAAATTTTGGAGTTTCCGTTTAATGTTTTTTCTCACGTCCTCAGGTGTCGTCCATGAAGTGCGGGATCCTCCCCATCTCACAGGAGGCTCTGATCCTGGGGGACGTCGCCTACTACAATTACCAGGGATCCCTGGACGAGCTGGAGGAGAGGATCCAACTGCAGAAAGTGCTGGGACCGAGCTGCAAGGTGTGTGTGTGTGTGTGTGTGTGTGTGTGTGTGTGTGTGTGTGTGTGTGTGTGTGTGTGTGTTGTGTGTGTGTGTGTGTGTGTGTGTGTGTGTGGTGTGTGTGTGTGTGTGTGTGTACCTGCGTTGCTCTGCGCTTACTGGTTTCACACCTGTAAGGTTTGCATGTGCCCTGTGCTTACCGGTTTCACACCTGTAAGGTTTGTGCGCGTGCCCTGCGCTTACTGGTTTCACACCTGTAAGGTTCGTGCGCGTGCCCTGCGCTTACTGGTTTCACACCTGTAAGGTTCGTGCGCGTGCCCTGCGCTTACTGGTTTCACACCTGTAAGGTTCGTGCGCGTGCCCTGCGCTTACTGGTTTCACTCCTGTAAGGGTCGTGCGTGTGCCCTGCGCTTACTGGTTTCACACCTGTAAGGTTTGTGCATGTGCCCTGCGCTTACTGGTTTCACTCCTGTAAGGGTCGTGTGTGTGCCCTGCGCTTACTGGTTTCACTCCTGTAAGGTTCGTGTGCATGCCCCCCCCCCCTCCTGTTTCTAATCCCCTCACCATCTAGATTGTAAATTCCTGCGGGAATAGGGTCCTCATATCCTCATGTATCTGCTGGCAGGAAAACTGACCTGTCTCCTGTATGTATTGTAGAATTTTCCTGTCTTTACCCATTACACCTTGTACAGCGCTGCGGAATGTGTTGGCGCTTAATAAATAATAATAATAATGCCCTGCGCTTACTGGTTTCACGCCTGTAAGGTTTGTGCGTGTGTGCCCTGCGCTTACTGGTTTCACGCCTGTAAGGTTTGTGCGTGTGTGCCCTGCGCTTACTGGTTTCACGCCTGTAAGGTTTGTGCGTGTGTGCCCTGCGCTTACTGGTTTCACGCCTGTAAGGTTTGTGCGTGTGTGCCCTGCGCTTACTGGTTTCACGCCTGTAAGGTTCGTGTGTGTGCTCTGCGCTTACTGGTTTCACGCCTGTAAGGTTTGTGCGTGTGTGCCCTGCGCTTACTGGTTTCACGCCTGTAAGGTTTGTGCGTGTGTGCCCTGCGCTTACTGGTTTCACGCCTGTAAGGTTTGTGCGTGTGTGCCCTGCGCTTACTGGTTTCACGCCTGTAAGGTTCGTGCGTGTGTGCCCTGCGCTTACTGGTTTCACGCCTGTAAGGTTCGTGTGTGTGCCCTGCGCGCCGTGCGTCTCATGCTGAGTCCTGGGTAACAGGTTTGCGGTAATAATACCCGTGTGTCATGTGGTTGCAGAGGAGATTGAATGGTCAGACGCAAATATCTCCGTATGTTTTCTCTGCATTGTCGTCCCCCCGGGGTCTGACGTTTGTTTGTGTACAGGTACTGGTTCTCCGGAATCACGGCATCGTGGCACTCGGTGAGACCGTGGAGGAAGCTTTTCACTACATCTTCAATGTGCAGCTGGCGTGTGAGATCCAGGTAATGAGACGGGGTTTAACCCCTTAAGGACCATGTGACGGTTTTTCCCGGCATCTTAAACTCTGCCCCCCCCCACACACACACACATTGCCCAGAATCATGGGAGTTGTAGTTCAGAAACATCTCGGGGCAGATATTGAGATCCCTGGTTTATGTAGAGCCGTGCGTTAACAGCCGGTGCTGGCATAGACTGTCACATGGACACATTGCTGTCCTAAGCTGCAGAAAGCGCGGAACATTGCGGTTTTCGCCAATGTCTGGTGTGTGGGATGTCGGGTAACTCCGCAGGGTCAGTTATCCGTTTCTCTCCCCGTCTCTCACACAGGTAAACGCTCTCGCCGGTGCCGGAGGAATCAACAACTTGATCCTGCTGGATCTTGAGAGGTTCAAGGCATGCACGCATGAGTTGGCCTGCGATGGCAGCGGAGGGGTGAACATGGAGGGGCAGTACAGGTGGAAGGTTGGGGAGCTGGAGTTCGAGTCCCTCATGAGGATGCTGGACAATTTGGTGAGTGCTCGGCTGCCGACGTCATTGAACATGTTACCACAACGTGCTTCTACAAGACACCGAGAAGCTGCGGCTTCTCTCCCAGACCCAATCCACCATCCTTCAGAATCAGATGATGGTCCCCGGAGCACGTGCAATCTGCACACCGGAGGGATCAGCTTCTCGGACGTCGTCCTATACGTGTCTTTAGAACGTGAGCGTTGCGCCCCCCTAGCAATGTCTGTGTCTCTTACCGTCCCTGCAGGGTTACAGGACCGGCTACACATACCGGCAACCACTCACCCGGGAGAAACCACGGCACAAGAGCGAAGTGGAAATCCCAGCCACGGTCACAGCGTTCTCATTTGAGGACGATCCCTCTTTGCCTCGTTCCCCTCTCAAATTCCTGGCACAGAAGCAGCAGCGAGAGAAGACCCGGTGGCTCAATTCGCCCAACACCTACCTCAAGGTCCGCGTGCCCGAGGAATCTCTGAGCGGAGAGATGAGTCCAAGGACCAAGATCATGGTGAGAAGCTTCACCCGAAAACCGAGAAACCCGTTCCTCCTGCGTCTCCAGGAAACCCCAGCGTCTCCTGGTTCACTGGTTGTAGCGACGGATCCGTCACGTAGGACGAGGATTATTATTTATAAAGCGCCAGCATATTCCGCAGCGCTGTACAATAAGCACAGTATAGACAGGGTTACAATACATTGAACAACATTTGACAAACAGTACAGGA
This sequence comes from Leptobrachium leishanense, assembly GCA_009667805.1. Classification (NCBI taxonomy): domain Eukaryota; kingdom Metazoa; phylum Chordata; class Amphibia; order Anura; family Megophryidae; genus Leptobrachium; species Leptobrachium leishanense. The sequence goes on along the minus strand of CM019068.1, from coordinate 10,434,518 downwards.
GGAGATGAGGGCCCTATTCCCGTAGGAACTCACAATCTGGGAGGGTTGGGGTTGGAAACAGGAGGAGAGGACTGTAAGGTGAGAGTGATTGATGGTTGCGTCAGTGAGTTGGGTGGTCGGCTTCCCTAAATAGGAATGTTTTCAGGGAGCGTTTGAAGGAAGAGAAGTTAGGGGAAAGTCTGACAGTACGAGGGAGAGCGTTCCAGAGAGTGGGGGCTGCGCCTGAGAAATCCTGCAGTCTATCATGGGAAGAGGTGATGCGGGGAGAAGCTAGGCGCAGGTCACTGTTTGACCTTAGGGAGCGGGCTGGGGTGTATTTGGTGATTAGTGAGGACAGGTAGTGGGGCGCTGAGTTAGTGAGGGTTTTGTAGGTAAGGATAAGGATTTTGAACTTAATTCTGCAGTGGATGGGGAGCCAGTGAAGGGACTCGCAGAGGGGAGCGGCAGAGACAGAGCGGCGGGTGAGGTGAATTAGCCTGGCGGAGGCGTTCAGGATGGATTGTAGGGGGGAGAGGCGGGACAGAGGGAGGCCAGATAAGAGATTATTGCAATAGTCGAGTCGGGAGATTACCAGGGCGTGTATGAGTTGTTTTGTGGTGACAGCGGTAAGAAATGGCCGAATTCTGGAAATATTACGCAGTTGGTATCGGCAGGAGGAGGAAAGAGACTTGATGTGGGGGATGAAGGAAAGAGCAGAGTCAAGTGTAACTCCAAGACAGCGAACTTGGTTTGATGGTGATACCCTCCACCGTGATAGAGAAGTCAGGAGGTGGGGAGGCATTGGAGGGAGGAATAAGGAGGAGCTCAGTCTTTGACATGTTGATCTTTAGGTGGTGGGAGGCCATCCAGGAGGAGATGCCAGATAAACAGTCACTGACCTTTGAGAGGACAGGGGGAGAGAGATCAGGGGTAGAGAGGTAGATCTAAGTGTCATCAGCGTAGAGGTGGTAATTAAAGCCAAAGCTGTTGATGATTTTGCCCAGGGAGGAGGTGTAGATGGAAAAGAGCAGAGGATCAAGGACAGAGCCTTGAGGTACACCCAACAGATAGAGGCAATGAGGAGGAGGAGTTACCAGCAAAGGACACACAGAAGGACCTGTTGGATAAATAGGAGTCAACCCAAGCAAGTGCAGTGTCACCGAGACCCAGAGAGTTGAGGGTCTGTAGAAGGAGGGGGTGGTCAACAGTGTCAAAAGCAGCCGAGAGGTCAAGCAGGATGAGAATAGAATAGTGGCCGTGTTTTTTAGCAGTTAGGAGGTCGTTGGTGACTTTGGTGAGGGCAGTTTCAGTTGAGTGTAGGGGACGGAAGCCAGATTGCAGGGGTCAAGTAGGGAATTGGAGGACAGGAAGAGGGAGAGGCGGTTGAAGACTAGTTTTTCTAAGAGCTTTGATGTGAAGGGAAGCAGGGATACAGGGCGGTAGTTGGATGGAGAGTTGGGGTCTAGGGATGGTTTCTTTAGTAAAGGGGTAACTAGCGCGTGTTTGAAGGCGGATGGAAAGGAGCCAGTGGAGAGAGATAGGTTGAAGATGTGTGTGAGAGCAGGGGTGAGGGAGGAGGAGAGGGGAGGAATTAGATGTGAGAGAATGGGGTCGAGCGGGCACGTGGTGAGATGTGAGGAGGACAATAAGGAATTGACTTCCTCCTCAGTGGCTTCGAGGAAGAGGCAGAGGGTGGCAGAGGGGACCTCTGGGAGTGGAGGTGGCAGATAACTATCTTGTGTTGGGATGTTGCTTCTGATAGTTTTACTGAGGAAGTAGTCTGCCAGGTCTTGAGCGCTGAAGGCAGCTGTGGGGGGAGGTGCAGGTGGGTGGAGGAGGGTGTTGAAGGTGGACCAGAGCCGTTTAGGGTTGGAGGACAGCGTAGATATAAGAGATGAGAAGAAGGATTGTTTGGCCAAGTGGAGGGCAGAGGTGTATGACCGGAGAATAAACTTGAAGTGAACAAAATCAGCTTCAGATCGGGATTTCCTCCAGGCACGCTCTGCGGTGCGGGAGCATCTTTGCAGGTAGCGAGTCTGGAGGGTGTGCCAGGGCTGAAGCTGGAGGCGTGGGGCCTTACAGAGTCGAAGAGGAGCAAGAGTGTCTAGAGCAGAGATAAGAGTAGTGTTGTAGTGATTAGTGGCAGCATCAGGGCAGGGGAAGGATGAGGTATGAGGGAGGTGGTGAAGTAGGTTGGAGAATTGATGCTTGTAAAGTGTGTGTGTGTGTTTAAGCCTTTTCACTTCGCGGCGCATCGACATGGGGCAAGACACCGCACCAGCAGCGTAAAGGATACTTAATCAAGTAGTAAGAGATTGAGCTGCTCGTTAAAGTTCTATTTCATAACCTGTTACACTCTCGGCACCTGATCACCATTCCTGGCGCACCAGTCTGCCACAACTCGGGGAAAAGCACTGCTATGGCGCCACGTTATTACCCTTTATATGGCGCCACATATTCCGCAGCGCTTTACAAGATCAGTGTACAAGGGGTTAATACATTGAATACCGCACATGGATGATACGACCTGAATAAGGGGACCCTGTTCTCAAGGGATCTTACAATCTGAGATGTACAAGTATTTTGTGAGGTCGGCGCATCCATATCGTTAGGTGTTTTGCCCAAGGACACTCACTGGTGGTGTCTAATGAGTGGGATCAAGTCGTCTTTACATGATTGTAGAGCAGTGACCTGGTGGTTAGGTTGAACCCGCTTCTTGTAAAGTCGAGACTTGCTTCTCCACAGTTGTGTTGGAGGGATGTGCTGAACGGGATTTTTATTTGCTTCTCCACAGTTGAAGGGTAGAGACGTCACCACTGGACTCCACAGCTGATATTGGGCTCTATTACAGTCTTTGCGCACAATCACATTAACGTGAGGGGAAAAACCCCTTGCGCTGAACGTCGTATTACGACGTTCGCACAAAAGATGCGCGTTAACGTCTAACGCGAGTCACCCTGCGCGTGCGCAAGTTCGTGCACGCATCCCATACTTAACATTGTGAGCGCAAATGCGTTTGTGCGTTGGTACGCAGCTGGTATTCCAATCGATGCGCAACTTTTTACAAACAGCGTTTGCGCGCATAATTGTAACGTCTTTGAAAAGCTGGTGTTAACGGCAAATCTGAACGTTCTGGCCGACACCAAATACACCAGCACGAAAAAAATAAATACAGCACAGTATAGTTACACATTCTACACATACCCAAACAATAAAATGGAGAAGCTGTGCGTGTTTTTATTATTGCTGCAACATATATACTCAGATTGATTTTGACAGGCGCTAAAACTGACCGGGAGACAATTGTGGTTCTTAATTCTGATTGGCTGAATCGTGTGAAAAAAACAGTCTGCCCACCGATTTCTGCGCGCAACGTTAATGCGCGCGCGTTTTCGCACGTCTTTTTTTAACCGAGAGCTTTTCGGACGAATGAAAAAATGCGCTCGGATTTTAATACCAGCGTTAACGCGTGTAAATTAACGTTTAACACTGCGCGGAAAAAAAGTGTTTTTGCGCAAGGAATGTAATAGAGCCCATTGTGTGGTGGCGAGTGTGTACCGTTAGGTGTTTCGCCCAAGGACACTTACTGGAGAGGTGCTTTGGCTGGGATTCACACCTGTCTCCATGGTTACAGAGCAGCGATGTTACCTCTACTCCATCCCGCCGGTGCGTTGGCACAGAGCGCTCGCTCCGCCATCTTTTTAAACTTTGCAGGTTTTATTTCATGGAATAAATGATTTTTTGTGTCTGTTTATGGGTTTGCTCCTGGAAGTGATGTCTTGGAGCAGCCGCGTGTGTAAATCATGTCGCGGAGCTATACAGGGTCTCCTGGTCTCCTCGCTGATTGTTTTCAGTGGATGGTTTGACGTCTCATGTTTTTCATGTTGCAGCGCAGGAACGTTCCGGATTATTAGTACTTAACATGCAGGCGGTGTCCGACGCGGCTCCTCATATTTTTTGTGTGTTTATTCAGTTGTGAGGTTTTGGAAGATGAGCCCCCCTCCCCTTAGTTTCATGCAGGGCGCGGCGAGGTGTGGAGCAGTTCATGGTCCCTCACATTGGAAGAAACAAAGTGATGGAAATGTTCTATGAAATAAATCTCACGATGTTCATCTTTCTGTGTTTCCTGCCTGTCCTGTGTCTGCAGTGGATGAAGGCTGAGGAGATCAACAAGTCCGGCGGCTTCCCCATCAAAATCGAGGACCCCAATCAGTTCGTCCCGTTAAACACTAACCCCACCGACGTTTTGGAGAAGCGAAACAAGGTGCGTTTTATTAATCTGGGTTCATTATAACTGATACAGTGTAACCATTCCACTGACAGCGCAGTCTGCAGAGCGACATGGTCGCGTCAGATCCCTAGCAACATGCGCGTCCCATCCCGCGGCCTCGTGTAAGCCCCGCTCTGCAGGACGCGCGAAAATAACTGGCCCGACACATGGCTGTTTAGGGGTTAATCAGATCTTTACCCCACCCCCTATGCCCCTGTTCTCTCAGCTTTTTAACCGAAATCCCAGTGAAAATACAGGGAGTAATAACAGAAATCACTGAAAATACAGGGAGTAGTAACAGAAATCAGGGTGAATACAGGGAGTAATAACGGAAATCACTGAAAATACGGGGAGTAATAACAGATCAGGGTGAAAATACAGGAGTAATAAAAAATCACTGAAAGTACAGGGAGTAATAAAAGAGATCTGGGTGAAAATTCGGAGTAATAGAAATCTGGGTGAAAATACAGGGAGTAATAACAGAAATCACGGTGAAAATACAGGGAGTAATAACAGAAATCTGGGTGAAAATACAGGGAGTAATAACAGAAATCACGGTGAAAATACAGGGAGTAATAATGGAAATCACGGTGAAAATACAGGGAGTAATAACGGAAATCTGGGTGAAAATACAGGGAGTAATAACAGAAATCAGGGTGAAAATTCAGGGAGTGTTGTTTTCAGCATCCCATGAGCAGCCAGAGACAAGTTTGTTACAAGCATTTATAAAGCGCCAACAGATTCCTTAGCGCTGACAGACCTGACGACAACCTCTTCGCCCCCTGATATTTTGGGGTTTCCTCTCCTGTGTGGCTTTGCCAGTCTGGGGGGGGGGGAGATTAAGGATTAATCATGGGAGATGTAGTGCCACAACTCCCCCCCCCCCCCCCCCCCCCCCGGGTGGACTGATATGTACACAGACCAGGGGAAGCTCAGAGCAGCTCAGTGACTGGAGAGATGCAGGGTGTTAGTCTGTAACCCCATCGCGCTGTCAGCTTGGTATATAAAGGGATTGCTCGGTTCTAGCTGTACGCTGTACAATGTCGGTCTTGAAGTCTTTGCAGCCGGTGCAGACGCTGACAGCTTTCCATCCCCTTCTAGATCAGAGAGCAGAACCGGTACGACCTGAAGACCGCCGGGCCGCAGTCCCACCTGCTGGCCGGGATTGTGGTGGACAGACCAAACCCGGTAAGTGTGTGACGGCGTCAGAGCGAGAGGCCTTGCTGTGCACTTTGTGTGATTCGTGTCTATGGCCACAGGGATCAACATCCCTGATCCAGGACATGGTGTGTTAAATCCAAATAAACTCAGCAGATCTTTATCTTTTATGCAACAACTGCCCGAGATGCACCATGAGCGCACACTATGCAACAACTGCCCGAGATGCACCATGAGCGCACCCTATGCAACAACTGCCCGAGATGCACCATGAGCGCACCCTATGCAACAACTGCCCGAGATGCACCATGAGTGCACCCTATGCAACAACTGCCCGAGATGCACCATGAGCGCACGCACCCTATGCAACAACTGCCCGAGATGCACCATGAGTGCACCCTATGCAACAACTGCCCGAGATGCACCATGAGTGCACCCTATGCAACAACTGCCCGAGATGCACCAGGAGCGCACCCTATGCAACAACTGCCCGAGATGCACCAGGAGCGCACCCTATGCAACAACTGCCCGAGATGCACCAGGAGCGCACCCTATGCAACAACTGCCCGAGATGCACCAGGAGCGCACCCTATGCAACAAATGCACACATCTGCCCGAGATGCACCAGGAGCGCACCCTATGCAACAACTGCCCGAGATGCACCAGGAGTGCACCCTATGCAACAACTGCCGAGATGCACCAGGAGTGCACCCTATGCAACAACTGCCCGAGATGCACCAGGAGCGCACCCTATGCAACAACTGCCCGAGATGCACCAGGAGCGCACCCTATGCAACAACTGCCCGAGATGCACCAGGAGCGCACGCACCCTATGCAACAACTGCCCGAGATGCACCAGGAGCGCACCCTATGCAACAACTGCCTGAGATGCACCAGGAGCGCACCCTATGCAACAACTGCCCGAGATGCACCAGGAGCGCACACTATGCAACAACTGCCCGAGATGCACCATGAGCGCACGCACCCTATGCAACAACTGCCCGAGATGCACCAGGAGCGCACCCTATGCAACAACTGCCCGAGATGCACCATGAGTGCACCCTATGCAACAACTGCCCGAGATGCACCATGAGTGCACCCTATGCAACAACTGCCCGAGATGCACCATGAGTGCACCCTATGCAACAACTGCCCGAGATGCACCATGAGTGCACCCTATGCAACAACTGCCCGAGATGCACCAGGAGCGCACCTATGCAACAACTGCCGAGATGCACCAGGAGCGCACGCACCCTATGCAACAACTGCCTGAGATGCACCAGGAGCGCACCCTATGCAACAACTGCCCGAGATGCACCAGGAGCGCACCCTATGCAACAACTGCCTGAGATGCACCAGGAGCGCACCCTATGCAACAACTGCCTGAGATGCACCAGGAGCGCACACTATGCAACAACTGCCCGAGATGCACCAGGAGCGCACACTATGCAACAACTGCCCGAGATGCACCAGGGCGCACCCTATGCAACAACTGCCCGAGATGCACCAGGAGCGCACAATGTCTCGTTAAGTTTCGGTCTCTTCTCGTCATAGAAATTGTTTCCTTGAAATTTAAAGCGTCTCTTCATTGTATTTAACGCCTCGTTGTTGTTGTCGTCTTTTTCTTGCAGCCTTTGCAGTTTGAGGAAGACGAGAGCGCCCCCCCGCCTCCTCCCAACCCGTTCAGCTCCTTACTGGAGCAAGAAACAGAGGGCGACCATATCGTGATCCGAGGTGAGCGGCTTTACCAGCGACTCCTCTGTCTCCACTCATGCCCTGCATGTTCTCACTCCACGCGCTCCTTCCCGCATCTACACAACCTGTATTAACTAATCCTCGCACCACAAACGCGAACACCGCACCACTGGTCCATCAGCGTGAACCCCACACCACCTGCACTCGCCCTCCTGGTCATGCCTAACAGTGTCCCCCGGGATCCAGCTCACCCTCTTGCATGCCGTTAACACGTTCTTAACCCTGCAGATGCTGAGCATGAATTCATCTCGGATGAAGCACCCCCTGCCCCAATAACTCAACCCATAACCCAGGAGCCGACCCCAAACGCAGGTACCTAAACGCTGCGGGAGCTGCTGGATTGGGGGGGGGGGCCACAGAAAGTAAACAGCGGATCCGGGATTTAGCAACGAGCCCCAAAGCATGTTTTGTGACCAGTGATAAGGAGTTAAATACTGGGACGTGAGGCCAAACGCTGGCATGTGGGGATACGGTGATACCAGGAGGGGGGGGGAGATAGAAGGTCCCATCGCTGGGGCTGTTAATGTCTGCACTGACGTGAGACTTGGCTTAGCGCGCACAGCCGGTCCTTTAACCTGCGCCTTCACCGACTCTGAAAGGCTGTCTAGAAACATAGAAAATGTCGGCAGATAAGAACCTTTCGGCCCATCTAGTCGCCCAATTACATGGATACTTTACCTGGATTTATCTTTTGTTTAGGATAGCCTTATGCCTATCCCATGCCTGCTTAAATTCAATTACTGTTTTGGCCTCTACCACTTCTACTGGAAGACTGTTCCATGTATCCACCACCCTCTCAGTAAAATAATGCTTCCTGATGTTACTTTTAAACCTTTGCCCCTCTAATCTAAGACTATGTCCTCTTGTTTTGCTACTTTGTTTCCTTTTAAATATACTCCCTTCCTCTACCTTGTGGATTCCCTTTACGTATTTAAATGTTTCTATCATATCTCCTCTGTCTCGTCTTTTTTCCAAGCTATACATGTTAAGATCATTAAGCCTTTCCTGGTAACTTTTCTCCTTCAAGCCGTACAGCATTTTAGTAGCCCTTCTCTGAACTCTCTCTAAGATGTCTATATTCCTTCTGGAGATACGGTCTCCAGTACTGCACACAGTACTCCAAGTGAGGTCTCACCAGTGCCTGTACAGTGGCATGAGTACTTCCCTTTCCTACTGCTAATACAGGCTCTCCCTACACAACCAAGCATTCTGCCAGCATTTCCTGCTGCTCTATTACATTGACTACTTACCCTTTAGATCCTCTGAAATAATAACCCCTAAATCCCTTTCCTCAGATGTTGAGGTTAGGACTGTATCAAATATTCTATATTCAGCCCTTGGGTTTTTACGTCCCAGGTGCATTATCTTGCACTTATCCACATTAAAACTCAATTGCCACAGCTCCCACCATTTTTTTAGTTTACCTAAATCATTTGTCATTTGGCTGATCCCTCCCAGGGAGGAGGGGCTGTCTGCGGCAGCCGGGGAGGAGGGGCTGTCTGCGGCAGCCGGGGAGGAGGGGCTGTCTGCGGCAGCCGGGGAGGAGGGGCTGTCTGCGGCGGCCAGGGAGGAGGGGCTGTCTGCGGCGGCCAGGGAGGAGGGGCTGTCTGCGGCGGCCAGGGAGGAGGGGCTGTCTGCGGCGGCCGGGAGAGGGAGGAGGCTGTCTGCGGCGGCCGGGGAGGAGGAGCTGCCTGCGGCGGCCGGGGAGGAGGGGCTGCCTGCGGCGGCCGGGGAGGAGGGGCTTCCTGCGGCGGCGGGGAGGAGGGGCTTCCTGCGGCGGCCGGGGAGGAGGGGCTGCCTGCGGCGGCCGGGGAGGAGGGGCTGCCTGCGGCGGCCGGGGAGGAGGGGCTGCCTGCGGCGGCTGGGGAGGAGGGGCTGCCTGCGGCGGCTGGGGAGGAGGGGCTGCCTGCGGCGGCTGGGGAGGAGAGGGACAGTCGCAGCGTGACCAGATTAATCACCTGACTGGTCACGCGTGTTGTAATGTATGTGTTGAGCGTCTGCTTACTCTAAGGCCAGGCCGCAGTGCGTCATCGCGTCGGGATTTATTGTGACCTTCCTGTGCTTTCTTCGGGTCGGGGAAAACACCCGGGGGTTTATTCCAAGCCTGGGCTAATCTGACCCTGAGCTGCTGCAAACCTCCCCGCGTCCCAGCGGCCAGTGCTAACGAGAGATCACGATGTTTGTGAAGGAGCCAAAAAAACTCACCCTGAGGGCTGTGAACGCCCGAAACTGCCGCCCCCCCCCCCCCCCCCCCCGATGTGTTTAGAAATATATATTTTTTTCCTTTTTCTTGAAAATTTGGGTAAAAGCAGATTGTGGCGTTACGGTAATAAAGCTTCCTCTGTGCTAAAACGCCCGAAATCCCCTCATTCCTCTATAAAGGTTTATAACGTGACCTGTATTATCCCCTCCCCTCCCCCCGCAGTGTTCTCGGAGGAGCTGCTGATCCCCACGGACCCCCCGGCGCTGGTGCTGAACGGCAAAGACGGCGGAAAGCATGAAGCGGAGGAGAACGTGACGCTGCAGATGAGCCAGCTCCGCGTGGGCGAGACCATCGAGATCACGGTCAGGACCTCAGAGAAGATCATGGAGGGGGAGGTGACCCCAGAGGGCTCGCCCTCAAAATCGCCCAACAAGAAGAAAAAGAAGTTCCGCACGCCGTCCTTCCTGAAGAAGAACAAAAAGAAGGAAAAACTGGAGGCGTAACGTCTGCACGGGTTTTTTACCGGGGGAGGGAGGGGGGTGCCAGTGTAACCCCTTACATGCTGGAGGGACCTACAACTCTTTGCACAGTTTTCTGCTGAAAGGGTTAAAAATCTCACTTTTTTTTGTTCTCGCAGCACCCGCTTCGGAAGCCACGCGGCGGAGCGCTCTGCCGCCACCGCCATGGTGTGCCTACTGCTTACAATGGCCAAATGGAGAGCCTGGTGTGTGTGTGTGTGTAAGGGAGGGGGGGGTCTGGACCTGAGGGGGGGGGGGGTATTCCCAAACCCCAGAACATATGGGGTGCAACCGGCACGCTCTGGATTAAAGGTCCGGGACCTGTTAAAGGGGTTAATTTTTGTGCGTCGCCTTTACATAGAGAGAGCGCATCTCTTATCGCCCCAAAGAAACCGCCCGAAACTGGAACAGAACATACATTTGTAGGAAAAAATATATATTTTTCCTGCGCCGCCCCCCCCCCGTGCCCTCTCTCATTCTGCCCCCCGCATGCAGCTGCGCCCCCTCATTTCCCCCCCCCCCGCATGGAGTTTTATAGGAGCTTTCACTTCTCTAGCCGTGCCCCCCTTTTTTGTTTCTGTGACCTGAAACCAAACCCCCACTATGTAACCCTCTCAGCACCAGACACACACGTGGCGTCCTGATCCGCGAGCGCTGGAAAAAAATATTTTTTATAGACAGATTTACTATTGCAGAAACGAAATGAGTTCACGAGCGCTGCTGAAGGAGGGGTCTCTGGTGCCTGGGGAGGGGGTCTCTGGTGCCTGGGGAGGGGAGGGGTCTCTGGGGAGGGAGGGGTCTCTGGTGCCGGGGGGGGGGGGGTCTCTGGTGCCTCGGGAGGGGGTGGGTCTCTGGGGGAGGAGGGGGTCTCTGGTGCCGAGGGGGGTCTCTGGTGCCTGGGGAGGGGGGGGTCTCTGGGGGAGGGGTCTCTGGTGCCGGGGGAGGGGGGGGTCTGGACCTGAGGGGGGGGGGGTATTCCCACCCCAGAACATATGGGGTGCAACCGGCACGCTCTGGATTAAAGGTCGGACCTGTTAAAGGGGTTAATTTTTGTGCGTCGCCTTTACATAGAGAGAGCGCATCTCTTATCGCCCCAAAGAAACCGCCCGAAACTGGAACAGAACATACATTTGTAGGAAAAAATATATATTTTTCCTGCGCCGCCCCCCCCCCCCCGTGCCCTCTCTCATTCTGCCCCGCATGCAGCTGCGCCCCCTCATTTCCCCCCCCCCCGCATGGAGTTTTATAGGAGCTTTCACTTCTCTAGCCGTGCCCCCCTTTTTTTGTTTCTGTGACCTGAAACCAAACCCCCACTATGTAACCCTCTCAGCACCAGACACACACGTGGCGTCCTGATCCGCGAGCGCTGAAAAAATATTTTTTATAGACAGATTTACTATTGCAGAAACGAAATGAGTTCACGAGCGCTGCTGAAGGAGGGGTCTCTGGTGCCTGGGGAGGGGGTCTCTGGTGCTGGGGAGGGGAGGGGGTCTCTGGTGCCATGGGGAGGGGAGGCGGTCTCGGGAGGGGTCTCTGGTGCCGGGGGAGGGGGGGTCTCTGGTGCCTGGGGAGGGGGTGGGTCTCTGGGGGAGGAGGGGGTCTCTGTGCCGAGGAGGGGGTCTCTGGTGCCTGGGGAGGGGGGGGTCTCTGGGGGAGGGGGTCTCTGGTGCCGGGGGAGGGGGGGGTCTCTGGTGATGGATTCTCTGTAGATTCTGAGGAAGCAGTGATTATATCCCTGACAGGTTTATTAACAGTGCGTGTCACAAATTGCTCGTCCCACAGTGTGAAAGGGTTAATGAAGAGGGGGGTGCGGCCCTTTAAATGGAATCTTCCTTCTCTTGGTGCAAATTTGCCACATTCTGTATTGCACCGGCAGGGACTGAGACTCAAAGTGAGCCGGTACATCCCACCGCACACCCTTATATCTAATGTAAAGAACAGTGTGGGGTCGCACGGCCGGTCTCCGCGTTTTGTGGGGGGGGGTTAAACTCGCACGGCCTGTCGCTGGGTTTTGTGGGGGGGTTAAACTCGCACGGCCGGTCTCCGCGTTTTGTGGGGGGTTAAACTCGCACGGCCTGTCGCTGGGTTTTGTGCGGGTTATGCCCGGGTCACATGACCCATCGCTGCGATTTATGGGGGGTTTGCGTGTGGGACCCCCTGAGCATTTCAGCTAACCTTTAGTTGGGGGGATCTGGGTGTTTCTGGCCGAGGAGCCGTCCGGGGGTTAAAGTCGGCTGTAAGTGGGGGGGCCCCCCCCTCCCCATCGCAAACACCCGTGGGGCGACACTGGAGATTTGTGCTAGTTTGTTTTGCCTTACGTTTTAAACATGTTTTTTGGTACCAAAGAGGTGACGCTGGCGCTGAAAGGGTTAATTACCTACCATTGTCCTTAAGTCGGTCCTTATTTTTGGGGTGAAAATGGTAAATTTCGGTGATCTCGGACACAAACCTACTCTTTTTAACGCTCTTGTTTTTGTGGCGTGCGCCCCCCTTGCTGCTCGGCGCGGTCACAGGTAGGGGGCGCTCTATGCAGACATGGAGGGGCCTGAATCCGCGCGGGAGAAGAAATAGATCACTTAAGAATTTTTTTTGTCCTGGGTAGGTAAAAAAATCTAATTTAAGACTGGAATATTTTTTCTGGGGGGGGGGGTGGGTGACGCCTCTGTTACAGCCGGGGGGCGGGACGCGACACGATGGACTCCTGTAAAACACGCCTTTTAACTTGTGTTCTGTCAGTTCTATATATATATATTATTTTTTTGGGGGGGTTTGTTTGTGTTTTATCACATGTAGGAACACGAGTCTGTGAACGAAGCTTCTGCACAACCTGTGTGTGTTTTCTATAAGATCCAGAATGTTCTATATAAAATATATCGCGATGACGCAACGCGCGGAGAGATTTTATAACGCCGTCACCACTTATTATGCACCTTCATGTTTCCCTGCTCGCGCCTCTATACATAGTATATATATATATACTCCCGCTTTGGCGTAACGAATGAGCCATGTGCGAAGCCGCCCCGGGGAGATATTTACTCGTTACCTGGTCGGTGTCGTCGTCGTCGCTAATTAATGTTCAGATCACAGATAGTATTTTACGTAGACAGATTTTTGTAAAATCACTTTTTAATAAAGAGTTAATCTTGGAAACGCTCGTCCTGTGCTTTGTATATACACGTTGCGGGGCGCCTGCGCTCACCCTCCCTGCTGCCGCGTGCGCAGCACCGGTAAGTAAAGGGCGGCTGACTCTCCCTGCTGCCGCGCACGCATGGAGCCGGTAAGTAAAGGGCGCGCTGACTCTCCCTGCTGCCGCGCACGCATGGAGCCGGTAAGTAAAGGGCGCGCTGACTCTCCCTGCTGCCGCGCACGCATGGAGCCGGAGAGTAAAGGGCGCGCTGACTCTCCCTGCTGCCGCGCACGCATGGAGCCGGTAAGTAAAGGGCGCGCTGACTTCTCCCTGCTGCCGCGTGCGCATGGAGCCGGTAAGTAAAGGGTGGCTGACTCTCCCTGCTGCCGCGCACGCATGGAGCCGGTAAGTAAAGGGCGCGCTGACTCTCCCTGCTGCCGCGCACGCATGGAGCCGGTAAGTAGAGGGGGGGTACGGGCGCAGAGCCGGTAAGTAACGCTTCGGGATCTGCATGAGACGTCCGGTTTTATTGGGAAGCGGCTGGGTTAAAAGACAGGAAATAAATAATGGCGGAAACTTTTATTATTAACTCTCGAATACCTCCAGTAGCCGGGCGTGGCGGCCGTCAGAAATCATGGAGCCCCCTTACTGAAGCACGGGCCGGGCCCCCCCTTTACTCAGCCGCCCATTTCAGTAAACTGATAATAAAACCTTTCCCGTTTCTTTTACTTTGTATTATTAGCAGCCCCAGATGCTGCAGCGCAGCGTGAAACTTGCTGGTATCTTGCCTGTCACGTCCTGGGTGATGTGGAGGGACACCTAAGCTGCACAGGGTTAGGACAGGGACCCCTGGAGTCACTGGGCCCCTGAACATGTTATGGGCTGTCACCCCTGGTTGGTCGCTCTGTAGCCACGAGCTGCAGCTGCCGTGTCTGTGACCGTCAAAGCAAAGACTGGCCACATGGCGGCGCTCACAGCTTCACTTCAGCCGCACACTCTAACGGGTCTGTTCACAAAGCACCGGCGGCGTTACGTGCTATTCCGGTGCTTTGCTTTAGCAATTCCACTAAAATACGGTGAATTTATCGAATGAAAACACATTTGCCAAAGCGGTATCGGATGTCGGTAAAAACGCTGAATTGCCTCAATCTGAGCTTAAATTATTATTATTCTTTATTTATAAAGCGCCAGCATATTCCGCAGCGCTGTACAATAAGCACAGTATAGACAGGGTTACAATACATTGAACAACATTTGACAAACAGTACAGGAGGAGATGAGGCCCTATTCCCGTAGGAACTCACAATCTGGGAGGGTTGGGGTTGGAAACAGGAGGAGAGGACTGTAAGGTGAGAGTGATTGATGGTTGCGTCAGTGAGTTGGGTGGTAGGCTTCCCTAAATAGGAACGTTTTAAGGGAGCGTTTGAAGGAAGAGAAGTTAGGGGAAAGTCTGACAGTACGAGGAGAGCGTTCCAGAGAGTGGGGGCTGCGCGTGAGAAATCCTGCAGTCTATCATGGGAAGAGGTGATGCGGGGAGAAGCTAGGCGCAGGTCACTGTTTTGACCTTAGGGAGCGGGCTGGGGTGTATTTGGTGATTAGTGAGGACAGGTAGTGGGGAGCTGAGTTAGTGAGGGTTTTGTAGGTAAGGATAAGGATTTTGAACTTTAATTCTGCAGTGGATGGGGAGCCAGTGAAGGGACTCGCAGAGGGGAGCGGCAGAGACAGAGCGGCGGCGGGTGAGGTGAATTAGCCTGGCGGAGGAGTTCAGGATGGATTGTAGGGGGGAGAGGCGGGACAGAGGGAGGCCAGATAAGAGATTATTGCAATAGTCGAGTCGGGAGATTACCAGGGCGTGTATGAGTTGTTTTGTGGTGACAGCGGTAAGAAATGGCCGAATTCTGGAAATATTACGCAGTTGGTATCGGCAGGAGGAGGAAAGAGACTTGATGTGGGGGATGAAGGAAAGAGCAGAGTCCAGTGTAACTCCAAGACAGCGAACTTGGTTTGATGGGGAGATGGTGATACCTCCACCGTGATAGAGAAGTCAGGAGGTGGGGAGGCATTAGAGGGAGGAATAAGTAGGAGCTCAGTCTTTGACATGTTGATCTTTAGGTGGTGGGAGGCCATCCAGGAGGAGATGCCAGATAAACAGTCACTGACTTTTGAAAGGACAGGGGGAGAGAGATCAGGGGTAGAGAGGTAGATCTGAGTGTCATCAGCGTAGAGGTGGTAATTAAAGCCAAAGCTGTTGATGATTTTGCCCAGGGAGGAGGTGTAGATGGAAAAGAGCAGAGGACCAAGGACAGAGCCTTGAGGTACACCAACAGATAGAGGCAATGAGGAGGAGGAGTTACCAGCAAAGGACACACAGAAGGACCTGTTGGATAAATAGGAGTCAACCCAAGCGAGTGCAGTGTCACCGAGACCCAGAGAGTTGAGGGTCTGTAGAAGGAGGGGTGGTCAACAATGTCAAAAGCAGCCGAGAGGTCAAGCAGGATGAGAATAGAATAGTGGCCGTGTTTTTAGCAGTTAGGAGGTCGTTGGTGACTTTGGTGAGGGCAGTTTCAGTTGAGTGTAGGGGACGGAAGCCAGATTGCAGGGGGTCAAGTAGGGAATTGGAGGACAGGAAGAGGGAGAGGCGGTTGAAGACTAGTTTTTCTAAGAGCTTTGATGTGAAGGGAAGCAGGGATACAGGGCGGTAGTTGGATGGAGAGTTGGGGTCTAGGGATGGTTTCTTTAGTAAAGGGGTAACTAGCGCGTGTTTGAAGGCGGATGGAAAGGAGCCAGTGGAGAGAGATAGGTTGAAGATGTGTGTGAGAGGAGGAGAGGGGAGGAATTAGATGTGAGGGAATGGGGTCGAGCGGGACGTGGTGAGATGTGAGGAGGACAATAAGGAATTGACTTCCTCCTCAGTGGTTGGGAGGAAGCGGCAGAGGGTGGCAGAGGGGACCTGTGGGAGTGGAGGTGGCAGATAACTATCTTGTGTTGGGATGTTGCTTCTGATAGTTAGAGTTTTACTGAGGAAGTAGTCTGCCAGGTCTTGAGCGCTGAAGGCAGCTGAGGGGGGAGGTGCAGGTGGGTGGAGGAGGGTGTTGAAGGTGGACCAGAGCCGTTTAGGGTTGGAGGACAGCGTAGATATAAGAGATGAGAAGAAGGATTGTTTGGCCAAGTGGAGGGCAGAGGTGTATGACCGGAGAATAAACTTGAAGTGAACAAAATCAGCTTCAGAGCGGGATTTCCTCCAGGCACGCTCTGCGGTGCGGGAGCATCTTTGCAGGTAGCATGTCTGGAGGGTGTGCCAGGGCTGAAGCTGGCAGCGTGGGGCCTTACAGAGTCGAAGAGGAGCAAGAGTGTCTAGAGCAGAGATAAGCGTAGTGTTGTAGTGATTAGCGGCAGCATCAGGGCAGGTGAAGGATGAGGTGTGAGGGAGGTGGTGAAGTAGATTGGAGAATTGATGGGGGTCCACAGCATGTAGATTTCTGCGAGCGTGTGTGCGGGGTGGGGGAGCAGGGTGTGCGGGGTGGGGGAGCAGGGTGTTTAGGAAGTCCAGATAGGTTGAAAGAGAGAAGGTGGTGGTCAGAGATGGGGAAAGGGCGACATTTGACCTCAGAAATGGAGCAGAGGTTGGAAAAGACAAGGTCAATAGCGTGACCAATCATAATAAAGAGCCTTAAAGCCAAAAATAAAACATTTTAAAAATTGAAAAAAAATCTTTATAAATATTTTTTCTTTTTTACAAAAACCTTTAATAATAAAATGACCCGCCTTAAAAAAACGAAACCCCTTTGGGTGTATGAGGGACGGGGCGCGATGCCAGGGTCGGTGATTATGGATCTGGCGGCTCTTGCCGCGCCTCATCTCCTAGGTATAAGACGCGGTGATTTGCGCCGCCGGACGGGCGAGATATTCCACGGTGCTTCCGTTCCAGAGAGTATTTTTCATAGAAATAACGTCTCCTTAACCCCTTCAGGAAGGGCAGTGTCGCCCGTTGAGGATGGGTTAACGTCGGTGAGGTGTACAGGTGTCTCTGATTTCAGCCGGTCCTGCAGCTGACGCGCGTCATTGGCTGCAGGGGGCGTGGCCTGAGTTGAGGCTGCATGCAGGGAGGGGCCTAGGTGACCCATTGAAGCCAGCGGGATGTGTCTGTACGTCCTGCGTCTTCAAGGCCTATCGGTTGCGAGGACAGCATAGAATGTCCTGTGACGGGAAAGGGTTAAACTCTGTGTTATGGGATTTGAGTTTACAGAATCCCTTAACCTCGCTGTTAAACCCCTCCTATAAAAGACCCCATATACTCCCCTCACCCCCGCGGTGAAGGTGGTGCAATCCGCTGCTTCCTCTCACCCCCGCGGTGAAGGTGGTGCAATCCGCTGCTTCCTCTCACCCCGCGTGACGGTGGCACAATCCGCTGCTGCCTCTCACCCCGCGGTGAAGGTGGGGCAATCCGCTGCTTCCTCTCACCCCGCGGTGGAGGTGGCGCAATCCACTGCTTCAGCTCATCCTGCGGTGGAGGTGGCGCAATCCCCGCTGCTTCCTCTCACCCCGCGGTGGAGGTGGCGTAATCCGCGACGTCCGCTCATCTTGCGGTGGAGGTGGCGCAATCCGCTGCTTCCTCTCACCCCGCGGTGGAGGTGGCGCAATCCGCGACTTCCTGAGACTGGGAACAAGTCGTCAGCACTGCGCAATCTTGCAAGTGGGCGCAGAGCTTGGGCTCCTGGAGCTGATACTCGCTTGCAGTGTCGCTGCACATTGCCAGATTGCAGGGGGTTTGCAGCCTTGGCCTCCCGGGTGTTTTGGAACTACTTTTCCCATGAGGTTCCGTTGATCTAATGAGTGCAGGGCCTGGATCGGGCGGCATCGCAGGGCCTGGATCGGGGGGGGGGGGCGGCGGCATCGCAGGGCCTGGATCGGGGGGGGCGGCGGCGGCATCGCAGGGCCTGGATCGGGGGGGCGGCGGCATCGCAGGGCCTGGATCGGTGGGGGCGGCATCGCAGGGCCTGGATCGGTGGGGGGGCGGCATCGCAGGGCCTGGATCGGTGGGGGGCGGCATCGCAGGGCCTGGATCGGTGGGGGGGCGGCATCGCAGGGCCTGGATCGGTGGGGGGGCGGCATCGCAGGGCCTGGATCGGTGGGGGGCGGCATCGCAGGGCCTGGATCGGTGGGGGGCGGCATCGCAGGGCCTGGATCGGTGGGGGGGCGGCATCGCAGGGCCTGGATCGGTGGGGGGGGCGCATCGCAGGGCCTGGATGTGGGGGGGGCGGCATCGCAGGGCCTGGATCGGTGGGGGGGGCGGCAACGCAGGGCCTGGATCGGTGGGGGGCGGCAACGCAGGGCCTGGATCGGTGGGGGGGGGCGGCATCGCAGGGCCTGGATGTGGGGGGGGCGGCATCGCAGGGCCTGGATGTGGGGGGGGCGGCATCGCAGGGCTGGATCGGTGGGGGGGGCGGCATCGCAGGGCCTGGATCGGTGGGGGGGGCGGCATCGCAGGGCCTGGATCGGTGGGGGGGCGGCATCGCAGGGCCTGGATCGGTGGGGGGGCGGCATCGCAGGGCCTGGATCGGTGGGGGCGCGGCATCGCAGGGCCTGGATCGGTGGGGGGGCGGCATCGCAGGGCCTGGATCGGTGGGGGGGGCGGCATCGCAGGGCCTGGATGTGGGGGGGGCGGCATCGCAAGGCCTGGATGTGGGGGGGGGGCGGCATCGCAGGGCCTGGATGTGGGGGGGGCGGCATCGCAGGGCCTGGATGTGGGGGGGGCGGCATCGCAGGGCCTGGATCGGTGGGGGGGCGGCATCGCAGGGCCTGGATCGGTGGGGGCGGCAACGCAGGGCCTGGATGTGGGGGGGGCGGCATCGCAGGGCCTGGATCGGTGGGGGGGGCGGCAACGCAGGGCCTGGATGTGGGGGGGGCGGCATCGCAGGGCCTGGATCGGGGGGGGGGGCGGCATCGCAGGGCCTGGATCGGTGGGGGGGGCGGCATCGCAGGGCCTGGATCGGTGGGGGGGCGGCATCGCAGGGCCTGGATCGGTGGGGGGGGGGCGGCATCGCAGGGCCTGGATCGGTGGGGGGGGCGGCATCGCAGGGCCTGGATCGGTGGGGGGGGGCGGCATCGCAGGGCCTGGATCGGTGGGGGGGGGCGGCATCGCAGGGCCTGGATCGGTGGGGGGGGCGGCATCGCAGGGCCTGGATCGGTGGGGGGGGCGGCATCGCAGGGCCTGGATCGGTGGGGGGGGCGGCATCGCAGGGCCTGGATCGGTGGGGGGGGGGCGGCATCGCAGGGCCTGGATCGGTGGGGGGGGCGGCATCGCAGGGCCTGGATCTCACTGCTCCTTTTACAGCAGAATAAACGATACAATTTAAACACTTCGCTATTTCTACGTAAAAAGTTTACATCCCTTTTTTTAGCATTTTTAAGACTCTCTCCCCCCCCCCATGTGTTTGTGGGTGCACGAGGAGGGGGCACAGTGTGGGTATTTATGCCAGGGGAGAGCTGAGAGGGTGTTGAGGCTCAGGAGGAGCAGATGGCTCGCTGCCTCGTATCCCTGACGGACGCCTATTGTGCAAACACAAAGCTCAGGGAATAAAAGACGGGAGACCATAATGACGCCTGCGCCGCGTCCGTTGCAGGTGAAGACATCTGTATGTGCTGTAATTAGCGTGGGGGAGGGGCTCGTTAACATGAGAGTCTAAAGACTGTAACTGGTCAAAGTTAGTAACAATCCGGCAGATCTGGGACCTGGACGCGTTACTTCGCGTTTTATATTCCGGGGTCAGGACGAGCGCGCTGGACGCAACCATCGGAATGTCAGACGGGCGACGGGATTGTGTGAGAACATTACACCCGCTGCCTGCGCCAACTTCACCATCTCCGAGCCACGGGATCATTCTTAGAGCGTGGGCCCAAAAATGTCGCTCGTCCCACCAATGGGAAGTTAATATAACGGCGACAAAGTCAAACCCTGAAAATTTAAATTTAGAAAATCCTCCCGATTGTTTGTTTTTACGTCAACGTCCTGAAACGTAAATAAAGTAACTTTTCTATAAATATTTGTGTAAATCCGGCTGAAACCGCCGAACGTTTAATTTTCCATTTTATTTTTGGGTGATTTTTTTTTCCTCCCGGTTTGTCGCTGCGCCTCCTCTTCTCCTGAACGGGGAACTCCCGGAAGCTTTTCTGCGCCTATACAACTTGCGTAATAACGTCTCCTCCTATACAACTTGCGTAATAACGTCTCCTCCTATACAACTTGCGTAATAACGTCTCCTCCTATACAACTTGCGTAATAACGTCTCCTCCTATACAACTTGCGTAATAACGTCTCCTCCTATACAACTTGCGTAATGTAAGGCCCGTGTCAGTCGAGCGCAGTGATCGCGTCCGTGTTGCCGCACAGTTATCGTTCGTCGTAGCATAGAATCATGAGCAATAGAGACCCACACACTAACTGCGTCTGCGCCGCACAACGCAGGTGGCAAACGGACCCAAGTTAGGCAACAACGTAAAACCGCTAGAACGGACGCGCAGAGTGCGCCACGTCCGCGTAGCATTCTGTGTGAGTGATGAGATGTCAGACGCAGCGCATTTGCGACGTCCAGCACCTTGACGCACACAATGGCTTTTCATATCCTTTTCAAATTTTAAAATTTTTCATATTTTGTTTCCCATAATTCCCTTTTTTTTTCTACGTCCGTCAAAAAACACGGACCATGTGGTGTCTACAGTATCTTCCGTCAGAACGTCCGTCTGTTATGAACGCACGCAGTGTGCGCTCAGACTGCGCTCACCTGACAGCCGAAGAACCACACATTGCGCAGCGTTACGGGACTCCGTTTACGTACACAGGTTCCGTAGCGCCTGCGCAGAGTGATGGGTAGGAGCAGCACGCACAGATCTGATGCATCGCTGTCGCCCGCTCTCTGAGTTTGACGTCACTAGTGACAAATCTGGTGACCGGCAGCCGGGAAATTCAAAAATCCCGGCTGCTGGTGACGCTGGGTGGGGGAGGAGTTTGTGCCTGATGGAGGCAGGGCTCCTGTCTGAGTCGAGAGCCCCTTTAAACCTGAGGCTGACGCGTTTCGCTGAGTACAAGCCCTCTGGCGCTCCACCCCCCCCGCGTCTCCTGAGACTAAGACGCTTTGCGATTCTCATGGTTGATGGTAAATTTGTGAAAAATAGTGCCAACATATTCCACGGCGGTGTCCAAAGCAAAGTGATCGCTGCATCGCAGATAGTGAGAGGGGGGGCATGGACTCCCCAACCTTTCTCCTGCAGATCGGGGCGGCCTTTGCATCTCGCGCTGTACCAGGGCGGCAGCTCCAGGATTACTCTCGCTTCACCCGGTCAACCCCAGCACAGGCTCCACCCCCGCAGCGGGCATCTGATCACTTCCTGATGGTCCCGGGTCTCTCCCCCCCCCTCCCGCAGCTCATTAATGCGCTGATCACTGGGATTATTGTAAACTCATGCCTGGGCATCTCCAGGTCCCTCGGGGGCGGGGCTGTGTGATGACTGGCAGGAAAAACATAGACCGCATAGCAAGTCTGATCCAGGAGCGATACTAAGGTACCTGTACCCTCTGTGCCCAAAACCCAACCTGCACCTGGAGGGCGAGTGATGTGCGCAGCCAGGGGGCCGCACTTGGCACCGGGGAGTGGGCATCCAGCACCATGATAAGCTGGGCCGTGGCATGTTGACGCTCAAAGGCCATGAGGGGGCACAGTTCATTGCCAGGGAGCAGAGAGGGCACCTTTCTAGGGATGGGCACAGCGCATTGCCAGGGAGCAGACATGGTATCCTTCTAGGGATGGGCACAGCGCATTGCCAAGGAAGGGGTACAGTATAGTGAGTCAGGGATGGGCACACAGAGCTCAGCTGGGTGTAAGTACAGTGCATTGGCAGGAAGCTGGCCCACCGTATACCATGTGATGCGGGGAGCCTCCTCACTGTGGAATAGAGTGTAAGCTCCTGAACCCAGTGACAATGAATAACAACAATGGCTTATAATTTTATAATTCAGAGCAGGGACGTCTGAACACCTGGGCCATAAACACATCTTCACTGGAGAATGCTGCTCAGTTAACCCTTTCATCTCCCTGTGTGCAGCTGCTGCGACTCTCCTCGCTCCTCGACCCTGGAATGCGGCTGCTTTTGGATTATTCCATGTGACGGGGGGGGGGGGGGTTCTGTGCAATACGTGTTACGTCCCCATTGTGAAGAGATGTGCAGCTGCGGTGAGTGACATGATCCAGGCACGGCGGGTACATCTGGTGCGCGCCGCATTGTGATGGACACGGCCATAGCCCAGACAATGACGGCGCGCTCTGGAAGGAGGGTGGAACGCAGGGGAGGGGGGGGCCACGCGGGCCCCAAGAATTAGGTTTGTTTTATTTTTCACATTTTGACCCGACTGAATTCCTGGGAAAAAGAGCAGATCCAGATTTTATAACGAAAACCGACGCGTTTCACACCACAGATTAGCTATAAGCAGCAGGAGGCTTTAAAGGTGCGCTCGCAGTTTAGCGGGTGCGCTCGCAGTTTAGCGGGTGCGCTCGCAGTTTAGCGGGTGCGCTCGCAGTTTAGCGGGTGCGTGAGGTTTAGCGGGGGCGCGAGGTTTAACATGCGAGGTTTAGCAGGCGTGCGCGGGTTAGTGGGGCGCGGTTTAACGGGCGTGGGGTTTAGCGGGGCGCAAGGTTTATTGTAGTTGTTCACTGTAATTTGCTGAAATTTGGCAACAGTATAAATCCCGGTTGCTGCGGTACCGGCCAGCACCATTAATCCACAGAAGCAAAATTCAACACCGGCCGGAGAAACTGAAACAAACCCCGGTGAACAATGAGTAACCTGCGGATATTCTCTGCGGTTCTGCCGTTTTGTAGTTCCGGGAAATTCACTGCCAGGATTTTACCGCAAAGTAACCGGTACACAGGTTTTGGCGGCGTCTCCATTCTTCTACCTGAAGACACAAACCCACGGAACATCACCCCGGACCCCAGACGTCCCCCAATACCTGGGGTATTGAGATAACGAGGCCAATCTGTGCCGTAAACCAGAGCAATGGTCTCCAACCCTGATCCTCAGGTTCCCCAAACAGGCCAGGGTTGCAGGATATGTGCGGCACGGCACAGGGGACAGGATTTGCTGCTCAGTGATTGCAGGATTCAGTTTGTATTTCCCCAAGGTGATCCTTAAAACCTGTCCTGTTAGGGGGACCTGAGGACAGGTTTGGAAAACACTGCCATAGACTATAGGCATGCGCATTGCACAGACCACCAAGAGAAGGGGGGCAGAGCCCGTGGGAGAAGGGGGGGGCCCAGTCTCTCTGTGTGAAATTTCCATTTAAAATGTGTTTTCTGCTGAATAATTACCGCAGCCCGGCGCGTCCAGGACGGTGACAGATGCCGAGGCGCAGGGTGTCATTAGCCTATTAATTAGGGGACTAGAACCTGCTGCCCGGACGCTCTGAGGTCCCTCACCTCCAGCAGCAGATCATCCCACATCATTCTGAGACCCTCGTGTGGAGAACCAGCGCCCCAACCCCACAATATATGGGGGAACCCCTAAAGACACCCACACACCCTGAATATATAGAGGAGCCCCTAAAAAGACACCCACACACCCTAAATTATATGGAGGAACCCCTATAAAGACACCCACACTAGGGAGATGAGCTGTTCGGTTCGATCTGTTCGGAGTTTGCATCGAACATGGGCCATTAGGCTGTTCGCCAAACTCCGAACATTTCCACGTGTTCACCACATGTTCGCCCACAATGGACCACAATGCACTTTTCCACTGGCCTGAAGCTTGTAATTGGCTACAGCCTTGTACCTGACCACAGGTACACCACAGGTCAGGTGCAAGACTATGCCAATCACAGCTCAGAGTCCTGATTGGGCAAATTTTGCCCAATCATTGGCTCACAGAGCTAAGTCCCGCAGCACACTATATAAGGCGTCCCTCGCAGGCCCAGCACGTGTTTTTTGAGAGGAGATTGTTCAGTTAGTGTGTGTTCTCACTGCCAGCAGCAATTGTGGGGGTCTCACTTCTACAATATATCTGGGAATTGTAATCTGTGTCTTGCCACTGGCTGCCAGCTATCAGGGTGTCTCACTGAGTTAGATTAAAGATTTCCAGAACTCTGGTATATCACTCACCATGTCAGAAAGGCCAAAAGGACAGGCAGACGCTCCCAGACACAGATAAGAGAGCAAGCAGCCTCTGTGCCGGGAGGCTGTGCCTCTGGTGGTCGTGGATGTGGTGCATCCTCTGCAGGGGCACGCTTGTCCTTTCTAACTGGTGCTGGCCGTCTTAAGCAGCAGCAACAAACAAAGGATTTGGTGGATTGGCTAACAAGGCCATCCGAGTCCTCTGCCAGCCAGGCTTGTAGTGGTTTACAGTCCACCTCAGCTGCCAAAGCATCTAATGCAGCCTCCATGTCCACAGCTACTCCTGCCGTAGCCTCACCAACATACACGGAGGAGTCAGCTGAATTGTTTGACTACAATGACATGCTGCTTGAGGATGCGCAGCAACTACAGTGCTCTGATTCAATCTCTGAGGCTGAGGGAGTATAATCAACCTAGAGGAAGGGGGTGCCAGTGACACACAAATAACTGACACTCATGTTCCCCCAGCAGCTGCAGCATATTGCGAGGTTGGCTCCAGTGACTAGGAGTTAGGGGGTGATGATGATGATGAGGTCACTAACTCCACCTGGGTGCCTGATCGAACAGAGGAGTCAAGTGAGGAGGAGGAGGCACAACAAACACGAGGCACAACGTCCTCTATGACCGACCGTAGCCAGTCCAAGGCATCAGAAGTCACAGCTGCTCAGGTGCAGAGCGCTGTTGTCTCAAACCACATGTACAGGAAGTCTGCTGTCTGGGAGTTCTTTAAAAAATGTGCAGCAGACCGCACCGTTGCTATTTGTAATCTATGTCAGATGAGGATCAAGTGTGGAAAAGACACCGGACACTTGGGTACCATGTGCTTGAGGCGACATGTGCCAACGGGATGCGTGGCAGGTGGTCATAACACTTTGCATAAGTCCTCCTCCTCCTCATCTGTCTCTACCCACACTATATGTCCTGCCATGTCATTGTCTACAACTTCCACTGACAGGGATGATGCTACAGTAATGGGTGTACCAGGTCCTTCCTCAGAATATGACAGCATCCCATCAGCTGAAGATTTAAGCAGTCAGGTTACGTTGCCCCAGCTGCTGCAGCGTAAGAAAAAATATAGTCCCAACCATCCACAAGCACAGCGTCTAAATGCCAGCTTAGCAAAATTACTCGCATTACAGCTGCTGCCTTTCCAGCTGGTGGACTCTGCTTCCTTCCGTGAATTTGCTGAATGTGCTGTACCACAGTGGGAGGTTCCAAAACCCCATTTCTTTTCACGGAAGGCCATTCCAGCACTACACCAGCACGTGGAAGACAATGTTATGGAGTCATTGGGAAAGGCAGTCAGCAGCAAGGTGCACATGACTTTAGACACGTGGTCCAGCAAGCATGGACAGGGTCGTTACATTTCCTTCACAGCACACTGGGTAACTCTGATTGCAGCTGGGAGGGAT
Source organism: Leptobrachium leishanense (assembly GCA_009667805.1). Lineage (NCBI taxonomy): Eukaryota > Metazoa > Chordata > Amphibia > Anura > Megophryidae > Leptobrachium > Leptobrachium leishanense. The sequence goes on along the minus strand of CM019068.1, from coordinate 10,408,934 downwards.
CCAAGACGGGGTTCTGTGCTGGAGCTTGTTCATCCACCACGCCTCCAGAAAGCTGCTTGTATGAGGTCTGTCTGCTCCACCACCACCTCTCCCTCTTCCTCCTCCTTCTGTCTCTGGCGAAGTGGCAGTTAAACCGACGCATGGCAGGGGCTACGCAATGGCTCAAGCAAAAAGATGCCATACTGTGCTTGAGCTGTTTTGTTTAGGGGACAGGTGCCACACCGGGCCAGAAATTCTGTCAGCTCTGCAGGGGCAGAGATGGTTAACACCACGCCGGCTTCAGCTGGGAATGGTCGTCTGTGATAATGGCAGCAACCTTCTCTCCGCCCTACGCCAGGGTAAGTTGACGCATGTACCATGCCTAGCACACATCCTAAATCTGGTGGTACAGCATTTCCTAACCAAGTACCCAGGGCTGGCACAGCTTCTCAGCCAGGCCAGAAAAGTCTGCAGCCACTTCAGACGGTCATTCCCAGCAAGTGTTCGCCTGGCAGAAATTCAAAGAGAATTCCACCTTCCCACAAACCGTCTGATCTGTGACATGCCCACCAGGTGGAACTCGACATTAGCAATGCTGCAGCGTCTGCACAAACAGCAGAGGGCCATAAATGAGTACCTGTGTGAGTATGGCACAAGGACAGGTTCAGGTCAACTTGTTCTCCCCCCGCAGTGGCTGATGATCAAGGATGCATGCACTGTACTGTCACCATTTGAGGAGGCAACGAGGATGGTGAGCAGGGACAGTGCATGCATCAGTGACACAATTCCTTTAGTGTTCCTGCTGGAGCACACTCTGCAGGAATTATAGATGTGGCTCTAGAGGCAGAGCAGCGAGGAGGCCTTCCCTAGCTCTCAAGGCCCCAGTCTTTCCGCAGACAGCATTCCAGCGGGTCCTCCTCAGATCAGACAGGAGGAGGAGGAATATTTAAGTAGTGGGGGCATTGAAGGTGGGGATTCCTCAAGGGAGGGTTTCGTGTGCCCAGAAACACAAGGGCTAGTGCGTAGCTGGGAGGAGAAAGTGCACGATACGGTCATCCTCATTGACCAGGAAGACTCGGAAGCTAATGCCACCTCCAACCTACGCTGCATGGGCTCCCTTATAATGCAAAGCCTGCTAAAGGACCCCAGGATTCGTGCTATCAAGGAGAGGGATCATTACTGGTTGGCAACCCTTCTTGATCCACGATACAAGGGTAAAGTTGCAGAGCTCATCCTGCCCGCACAGAGGGAGCACAGGATGAAAAAACTTGAGGATGCTCTAAAGCGACACTTGTGTAACACCTTTCCAGGCACTGGTAGGTTACCAAGTGCTGACACAGGTGCTTCTGAGGCTGCGGATGATCAGAGGAATAGTGGTGAAGGCCAGGGCTGCTTGACTGATGCATTTTTTAATTTTTTTAGTCCACGACGCCCAGGGACGTCAAATGTAGGCACCCATTGCCAGCGTCTTCACCATATGGTGCAGGACTACCTAGGGGCAAGGGCAGACCTGGATACCTTTCCAGCAGATGATCCACTGGCTTACTGGGTGTTGAGATTGGATCACTGGCCAGAATTTAGCCAATATGCTATGCAGCTACTAGGTTGCCCTTCATCCACCGTGCTTTCTGAAAGGACGTTCAGTGCTGCTGGAGGTTTTGTCACAGACAAAAGAGTGCGTCTGTCCACCGACTCTGTAGACCGGCAGGACATTTATAAAAATGAATCAGTCCTGGATCAGCAGTTATCAATCCCCTGATGCTGACGTAACGGAATAGATCGGGGATGTCTTCTGCATTCACAAAACCTCCAGCACTGAACTCTTCCACAATACCACAAAAGGGTTACGGTGTGAATGCACTTGCTGCCATGAAAGGCACAATATTTGGCTGCACTGACGCCTGTGCCAGATTTAGATCATTTTAATTTTTTGAACCGCAGGGTCCAACCCTGCACTCTTCCACAATACTACAGAGGGGTTACTGTATGATAGTATTTGCTGGCCTGGCACCAAAAGCACAATATCTGGGTGCACTGACGCCTTTACTAGATTCATATCTTTTTAATATAGGACCGCAAGGTCCACCCCTGCACTCTTCCACAATACTACAGAGGGGTTACTGTATGATAGTATTTGCTGGCCTGGCACCAAAAGCACAATATTTGGGTGCACTGACACTGACGCCTGTATCAGATTCATATCCTCCGAGGGGTTACTGTGTGACGGCACTGTTGCCGACGCTAAAGGACCAATTTTAAAGCACCTATTGTTACTTTCATCCAAAGCCTGCATAAGTTTCACAATAATTTAGCCAAAAAAAATCACTAAACTTTTTCTACGTGTCCGAAAAGGTCTCCTCTTTTCATACAGACTGCCGCCCCAAGCAGTTGTTTATGGATAGGTTAAAGGAAAAGCATTTACCGTCATTTGAAACGTCATTTTTTTGTTTTTAAGTGTTTCTATACATCCTAGAAATCCGCCACTTCACGGGCAGGTTATGGGGACCTCCTAGGCACGATATTTGAAGGAATTTTTCGTTTTTATTTTTAACCCTTATTTCATGGAAAACTCACTGTCCCTTTTAAAAATGTTTTTTTTTTAACTTTTTTCCTGTCCCCCAGGGCACTACCCGGACCCCCATACACCTTTTATGGCAAATATCTAGCATATATGCCTTCTTGGAGGGCACTCTAAAAATCGAATTTTCAGCCCCATTGACTTGTATTGAGTTCGAATTCGAACATTTGGAGAGTTCGAATGCGAACTGAACTCGGGGGTGTTCGGCTCATCCCTAGTTACCAAGTGATGACACAGGTGCTTCTGAGGCTGCGGATGATCAGAGGAAGAGCGGTGAAGGCCGGGGCCTCTTGACTGATGCCTTTTTTAATCTTTTTAGTCCACGACGCCCAGGGACGTCAAATGTTGGCATCCATTGCCAGCCTCTTCACCATATGGAGTAGGACTACCTAGGGGCAAGGGCAGACCTGGATACCTTTACAGCAGATGATCCACTGGCTTACTGCGTGTTGAGATTGGATCACTGGGCAGAACTTGGCCAATATGCTATGCAGCTACTAGGTTGCCCTTCATCCAGCGTGCTTTCTGAAAAAACGTTCAGTGCCGCTGGAGGTTTTGTCACAGACAAAAGAGTTAGTCTGTCCACCGACTATGTAGACCAGCTGACATTTATAAAAATGAATCAGTCCTGGATCAACAGCTATCAATCCCCTGATGCTGACGTAACTGAATAGATCGGGGATCTCTTCTGCATTCACAAAACCTCCACCACTGCATGCTTCCACAATGCCACAGAGGGGTTACTTACGGTGTGAAGGCACTTGCTGCCACCAAAGGCACAATATTTGGGTGCACTGCCACTGACGCCTGTACCAGATTCATATCATTTTAATATTGGATCGCAGGGTCCAACTCTGCACCCTTCCACAATACCACAGAGGGGTTATGGTGTGGCGGCACTGTTGCCGACACTGAAGGCCCAATTTTAAAGCACCTATTGTTACTTTCATCCAAAGCCTGCATAAGTTTCACCATAATTTAGCCAAAAAATCACTAAACTTGTTCTGCGTGTCCTAAAATGTCTCCTCTTTTCATACAGGCTCCCGCCCCAAGCAGTTGTTTATGAATAGATTAAAGGAAAAGCGTTTACCGTCATTTGAAATGTCATTTTTTTGTTTTTAAATGTTTCTATACATCCTAGAAATCCGCCACTTCACGGGCAGGTTATGGGGACCTCCTAGGCACAATATTTGAAGGAATTTCTCGTTTTTATTCTTAACCTTTATTTCATGGAAAACTCACTTTCTTTAAAAACACTTTTTTAAACTTTTTGTCCTTGTTTCCTGTCCCCCAGGGCACTAGCCGGAACCCCATACACCTTTTATGGCAAATATCTTGCATATATGCCCTCTTGGAGGGCACTCTAAAATTCGAACTTTTGAGTCCCATTGACTTGCATTGAGTTCGGTTCGAGTTTGAACTCGAGCTTTTGAAATTGTTCGAGTTCGAACTCGAGCTTTTGAAATTGTTCGAATGCGAACCAAACATGGGGGTGTTCAGCTCATCACTAACCCACACACCCTGACCATAAAAGAAGTGATTATGAGAGAAATGAGCGGCGCAGAGGATATTTACCTAATATAGGGACTGTTCCTCTTCTTCGGGGTGTCCGGGAAGGTGGGGTTTCCCGGTTGTCTCTCTGCGTCGGTGCATTTCGCGCTGCGTCCTGGGATCAGAGCGCAGGAAGCAGCTGTCGCCGCAGTCAGGGATGTTGTTTACTAGGAGTCTCTGCTGCCAAGTACATGCCGTCCCGGAGCTCTCTGCGCCGGTTTGTCCCCTCTGCACCTTCACACCCAGTGACAAAGTCACAGTGACACGCACACGTACAGCACCATTAACCCTCTCCTCACCAGGGCTCTGCCAGCGATGCTCAATAAAAGGGATAATTCAAAAGGCCAAAATGAGCAGAAATAGAAGAATAACGTGCAGGAAATACTCAAATACAGCATTGACACCCCGCTGTCCCCCACCCTCCCCCTGTGGCATCCCACAGATCCGTCTGTCACACTCAAAACCCCTTGCGCGCCCCAAATATGTCCCCTGATCCGGTCACTGATTTCCCTCCTGCAGTGTCATGGAGCAACGCAAGGAATGAGGAGCAAAGAGCAATGCAAGGAATGAGGAGCAAAGTGTCGGGGACGGGAGGCAGGGAATGTGTCGTGGGGACGGGAGGCAGGGAATGTGTCGGGGGGACGGGAGGCAGGGAATGTGTCGGGGGACGGGAGGCAGGGAATGTGTCGGGGGGACGGGAGGCAGGGAATGTGTCGGGGGGACGGGAGGCAGGGAATGTGTCGGGGGGACGGGAGGCAGGGAATGTGTCGGGGGACGGGAGGCAGGGAATGTGTCGGGGGGACGGGAGGCAGGGAATGTGTCGGGGGGACGGGAGGCAGGGAATGTGTCGGGGGGACGGGAGGCAGGGAATGTGTCGGGGGACGGGGAGGCAGGGGATGTGTCGGGGGACGGGGAGGCAGGGGATGTGTCGGAGCAGGAGGCAGGGGATGTGTCGGAGCAGGAGGCAGGGGATGTGTTGGAGCAGGAGGCAGGGGATGTGTTGGGGAGCAGGAGGCAGGGTATGTCGTGAGGGAGCAGGAGGCAGAGGATGTCGTGGGGGAGCAGGAGGCAGGGGATGTCGTGAGGGAGCAGGAGGCAGGGGATGTCGTGAGGGAGCAGGAGGCAGAGGATGTCGAGGGGGAGCAGGAGGCAGGGGATGTCGAGGGGGAGCAGGAGGCAGGGGATGTCGAGGGGGAGCAGGAGGCAGGGGATGTCGAGGGGGAGCAGGAGGCAGGGGATGCATCGGGGAGGCAGGGGATGCATCGGGGTGGCAGGGGATGCATCGGGGGACGGGAGACAGGGGATGCGTCGGGGGGACGGGAGGCAGGGGATGCATCGGGGAGGCAGGGGATGCGTCGGGGAGGCAGGGGATGCATCGGGGAGGCAGGGGATGCGTCGGGGAGGCAGGGGATGCATCGGGGAGGCAGGGGATGCGTCGGGGGGACGGGAGACAGGGGATGCGTCGGGGAGGACGGGAGACAGGGGATGCGTCGGGGGGGACGGGAGGCAGGGGATACGTCGGGGGGGACGGGAGGCAGGGGATACGTCGGGGGGACGGGAGGCAGGGGATACGTCGGGGGGGACGGGAGGCAGGGGATGCGTCGCGGGGACGGGAGGCAGGGAATGCGTCGCGGGGACGGGAGGCAGGGGATGCGTCGGGGGACGGGAGGCAGGGGATGCGTCGGGGGACGGGAGGCAGGGGATGTGTCGGAGCAGGAGGCAGGGGATGTATCGGGGGAAGCAGGAGGCAGGGGATGTGTCGGGGGAAGCAGGAGGCAGGGGATGTGTCGGGGGGAAGGGAGGCAGGGGATGTGGTGGGTAGGGATGAGCCGAACACCCCTGTGTTCAGTTCACATTCGAACTCGCACTTTTCAAATGTTCGGATTCGAACTCAATGCAAGTCAATGGGACTCAAAATTCGATTTTTAAAGGTGTATGGGGGTCCTGGTAGTGCCCTGGGGGACAGGAAACAAGGACAAAAAGTAAAAAAAAAAAAAACATTTTTAAAGGGACAGTGAGTTTTCCATGAAATAAGGGTTAAAAATAAAAATGAAAAATTCCTTCAAATATCGTGCCTAGGAGGTCCCCATAACCTGCCCGTGAAGTGGCGGATTTCTAGGATGTATAGAAATATGTAAAAACCAAAAAATGACATTTCAAATGACGGTAAATGGTTTTCCTTTAATCTATCCATAAACAACTGATTGGGGCGGTGGTCTGTATGAAAAGAGGAGACATTTTCGGACAAGCAGAAAAAGTTTAGTGATTTTTTTTTTGGCTAAATTATGGTGAAACTTATGTAGGCTTTGGATGAAAGTAACAATAGGTGCTTTAAAATTGGGCCTTTAGCGTCAACAACAGTGCCGTTACACTGTAACCCCTCTGAGGATATGAATCTGATATAGGCGTCAGTGGCGGCAGTGCACCCAAATATTGTGCCTTTGGTGCCAGGCCAGCAAGTGCATTCATACAGTAACCCCTCTGTAGTATTGTGGAAAAATGCAGGGGTGGACCTTGCGGTCCTATATTAAAAAGATATGTATTTTATTATTATTATTATTATTTATTTATAAAGCGCCAGCATATTCCGCAGCGCTGTACAATAAGCACAGTACAGACAGGGTTACAATACATTGAACAACATTTGACAAACAGTACAGGAGGAGATGAGGGCCCTATTCCCGTAGGAACTCACAATCTAGGAGGGTTGGGGTTGGAAACAGGAGGAGAGGACTGTAAGGTGAGAGTGATTGATGGTTGCGTCAGTGAGTTGGGTGGTAGGCTTCCCTAAATAGGAATGTTTTAAGGGAGCGTTTGAAGGAAGAGAAGTTAGGGGAAAGTCTGACAGTACGAGGGAGATAAGGATAAGGATTTTGAACTTAATTCTGCAGTGGATGGGGAGCCAGTGAAGGACTCGCAGAGGGGAGCGGCAGAGACAGAGCGGCGGGTGAGGTGAATTAGCCTGGCGGAGGCGTTCAGGATGGATTGTAGGGGGGAGAGGTGGGACAGAGGGAGGCCAGATAAGAGATTATTGCAATAATCGAGTCGGGAGATTACCAGGGCGTGTATGAGTTGTTTTGTGGTGACCGCGGTAAGAAATGGCCGAATTCTGGAAATATTACGCAGTTGGTATCGGCAGGAGGAGGAAAGAGACTTGATGTGGGGGATGAAGGAAAGAGCAGAGTCCAGTGTAACTCCAAGACAGCGAACTTGGTTTGATGGGGAGATGGTGATCCCCTCCACCGTGATAGAGAAGTCAGGAGGTGGGGAGGCATTAGAGGGAGGAATAAGTAGGAGCTCAGTCTTTGACATGTTGATCTTTAGGTGGTGGGAGGCCATCCAGGAGGAGATGCCAGATAAACAGTCACTGACTTTTGAAAGGACAGGGGGAGAGAGATCAGGGGTAGAGAGGTAGATCTGAGTGTCATCAGCGTAGAGGTGGTAATTAAAGCCAAAGCTGTTGATGATTTTGCCCAGGGAGGAGGTGTAGATGGAAAAGAGCAGAGGACCAAGGACAGAGCCTTGAGGTACACCAACAGATAGAGGCAATGAGGAGGAGGAGTTACCAGCAAAGGACACACAGAAGGACCTGTTGGATAAATAGGAGTCACCCAAGCAAGTGCAGTGTCACCGAGACCCAGAGAGTTGAGGGTCTGTAGAAGGAGGGGGTGGTCAACAGTGTCAAAAGCAGCCGAGAGGTCAAGCAGGATGAGAATAGAATAGTGGCCGTGTTTTTTAGCAGTTAGGAGGTCGTTGGTGACTTTGGTGAGGGCAGTTTCAGTTGAGTGTAGGGGACGGAAGCCAGATTGCAGGGGGTCAAGTAGGGAATTGGAGGACAGGAAGAGGGAGAGGCGGTTGAAGACTAGTTTTTCTAAGAGCTTTGATGTGAAGGGAAGCAGGGATACAGGGCGGTAGTTGGATGGAGAGTTGGTGTCTAGGGATGGTTTCTTTAGTAAAGGGGTAACTAGTGCATGTTTGAAGGCGGATGGAAAGGAGCCAGTGGAGAGAGATAGGTTGAAGATGTGTGTGAGAGCAGGGGTGAGGGAGGAGGAGAGGGGAGGAATTAGATGTGAGGGAATGGGGTCAAGCGGGCACGTGGTGAGATGTGAGGAGGACAATAAGGAATTGACTTCCTCCTCAGTGGTTGGGAGGAAGCGGCAGAGGGTGGCAGAGGGGACCTGTGTGAGTGGAGGAGGCAGATAACTATCTTGTGTTGGGATGTTGCTTCTGATAGTTAAAGTTTTACTGAGGAAGTAGTCTGCTAGGTCTTGAGCGCTGAAGGCAGCTGAGGGGGAGGTGCAGGTGGGTGGAGGAGGGTGTTGAAGGTGGACCAGAGCCGTTTAGGGTTGGAGGACAGCGTAGATATAAGAGATGAGAAGAAGGATTGTTTGGCCAAGTGGAGGGCAGAGGTGTATGACCGGAGAATAAACTTGAAGTGAACAAAATCAGCTTCAGAGCGGGATTTCCTCCAGGCACGCTCTGCAGTGCGGGAGGATCTTTGCAGGTAGCGAGTTTGGAGGGTGTGCCAGGGCTGAAGCTGGCGGCGTGGGGCCTTGCAGAGTCGAAGAGGAGCAAGAGTGTCAAGAGCAGAGATAAGCGTAGTGTTGTAGTGATTAGTGGCAGCATCAGGGCAGGTGAAGGATGAGGTGTGAGGGAGGTGGTGAAGTAGGTTGGAGAATTGATGGGGGTCCACAGCATGTAGATTTCTGCGAGTGTGTGTGCGGGGTGGGGGAGCAGGGTGTTTAGGAAGTCCAGATAGGTTGAAAGAGAGAAGGTGGTGGTCAGAGATGGGGAAAGGGCGACATTTGAACTCCGAAATGGAGCAGAGGTTGGAAAAGACCAGGTCAATAACGTGACCATCGCGGTGGGTAGGGAGGAGGGAGGATTGTGTGAGTCCAAGGGAGGACGTGAGTGAAAGAAGTTTGGAGGCAGCAGGAGCGGAAGGATCGTCAATGGGAATGTTGAAGTCCCCGAGAATTAGGCATGGAAGATTAGAAGACAGGAAGTGAGAAAGCCAGGTAGCAAAGTGGTCAAAGAACTGGGAGGTTGGTCCCGGTGGGCGGTAGATGACTGCCACCCTGAGAGCCAGAGGAGAGAACAGGCGGATGCAGTGTGTCTCGAAGGAGGAGAAGGAGAGGGATGGGGGTGGAGGGAGATGCTGGTAGGTGCAGGTGGGAGAGAGCAGGAGCCCGACCCCGCCACCATTTCTCTCACCCGGTCTGGGGGTATGGCTCAAGTGTAGACCGCCATGTGAGAGAGCAGCAACGGAGGCCGTGTCAGAGGGAGTTAGCCAGGTTTCAGTTAAAGCTAGGAGGTTGAAGGAGTTTGAAAGGAAGAGGTCATGGACGGCTGTGAGTTTGTTGCACACAGAGCGAGCGTTCCAGAGTGCGCAGGAGAAAGAGGACAGGCGCTGAGGGATGATGGGAATGAGGTTGCTGGGCTTGCAGGGAGGTGATTTATGTGCGATGGAGATAGGATGTATCTGGTAAAGGCGTCAGTCTACCCAGATATTGTGCTTTTGGTGCCAGGCCAGCAAGTGCATTCCTACAGTAACCCCTCTGTAGTATTGTGGACCATGCAGTCCTATATTAAAAAGATATGAATCTAGTAAAGGTGTCAGTGCACCCAGATATTGTGCTTTTGGTGCCAGGCCAGCAAGTGCATTCCTACAGTAACCCCTCTGTAGTATTGTGGACCATGCAGTCCTATATTAAAAAGATATGAATCTAGTAAAGGTGTCAGTGCACCCAGATATTGTGCTTTTGGTGCCAGGCCAGCAAGTGCATTCATACAGTAACCCTTTTGTGGAATTGTGGAAGAGTGCAGGGTTGGACCCTGCGGTTCAAAAAATTAAAATGATATAAATCTGGCACAGGCGTCAGTGCAGCCAAATATTGTGCCTTTCATGGCAGCAAGTGCCTTCACACCGTAACCCTTTTGTGGTATTGTGGAAGAGTTCAGTGCTGGAGGTTTTGTGAATGCAGAAGAGGACATCCCCGATCTATTCCGTTATGTCAGCATCAGGGGATTGATAACTGCTGATCCAGGACTGATTCATTTTTATAAATGTCAGCTGGTCTACAGAGTCGGTGGACAGACGCACTCTTTTGTCTGTGACAAAACCTCCAGTGGCACTGAATGTCCTTTCGGAAAGCACGCTAGATGAAGGGTAACCTAGTAGCTGCATAGCATATTGGCTAAGTTCTGGCCAGTGATCCAATCTTAACACCCAGTAAGCCAGTGGATCATCTGCAGGAAAGGTATCCAGGTCTGCCCTTGCCCCTAGGTAGTCCTGCACCATACGGTGAAGACGCTGGCAATGGGTGCCTACATTTGACATTCCTGGGCGTCGTGGACTGAAATTTTTTTAAAAATGCATCAGTCAAGCGGCCCTGGCCTTAACCACTATTCCTCTGATCATCCGCAGCCTCAGAAGCACCTGTGTCATCACTTGGTAACCTACCAGTGCCTGGAAAGGTGATATAAAAGTGTCGCTTTAGCGCGTCCAAGTTTTTTCATCCTGTGCTCCCTCTGTGCAGGCAGGATGAGCTCTGCAACTTTACCCTTGTATCGTGGATCAAGAAGGGTTGCCAACCAGTAATGATCCCTCTCCTTGATAGCACGAATCCTGGGGTCCTTTAGCAGGCTGTGCATTATAAGGGAGCCCATGCAGCGTAGGTTGGAGGTGGCATTAGCTTCCGAGTCTTCCTGGTCAATGAGGATGACCGTATCATGCACTTCCTACTCCCAGCCACGCACTAGCCCTTGTGTTTCTGGGCACACGAAACCCTCCCTTGAGGAATCCCCACCTTCAATGCCCCTACTACTTAAATATTCCTCCTCCTGTCTGATCTGAGTAGGACCAGCTGGAATGCTGTCTGAGGAAAGACTGGGGCCTTGAGAGCTAGGGAAGGCCTCCTCTTCCTCCCGCTGCTCTGCCTCTAGAGCCACATCTATAATTCCCTGCAGAGTGTGCTCCAGCAGGAACACTAAAGGAATTGTGTCACTGATGCATGCACTGTCCCTGCTCACCATCCTCGTTGCCTCCTCAAATGGTGACAGTACAGTGCATGCATCCTTGATCATCAGCCACTGCGGGAGGGAAAAAAACCCAAGTTGACCTGAACCTGTCCTTGTGCCATACTCACACAGGTACTTGTTGATGGCCCTCTGCTGCTTGTGCAGACGCTGCAGCATTGCTAATGTCGAGTTCCACCTGGTGGGCATGTCACAGATCAGACGGTTTGTGGTAAGGTGGAATTCTCTTTGAATTTCTGCCAGGCTAACGCTTGCTGGGAATGACTGTCTGAAGTGGCTGCAGACTTTTCTGGCCTGGCTGAGAAACTCTGGCAGCCCTGGGTACTTGGTTAGGAAACGCTGTACCACTAGATTTAGGACGTGTGCTAGGCATGGTACATGCGCCAATTTACCCTTGCGTAGGGCGGAGAGAAGGTTGCTGCCATTATCACAGACGATCATTCCCAGCTGAAGCTGGCATGGTGTTAACCATCTCTGCACCTGCCCCTGCAGAGCTGACAGAATTTCTGGCCCGGTGTGGCTCCTGTCCCCTAAACAAACCAGCTCAAGCACAGTATAGCATCTTTTTGCTTGAGCCATTGCGTAGACCCTGTCAGGCGTCGGTTTAACTGCCACTTCGCCAGAGATACAGAAGGAGGAGGAGGAGGAAGAGGGAGAGGTGGTGGTGGAGCAGACAGACCTCATACAAGCAGCTTTCTGGAGGCGTGGTGGATGAACAAGCTCCAGCACAGAGCCCCGTCTTGGATCCCTCCCAGCTGCAATTAGAGTTACCCAGTGTGCCGTGAAGGAAATGTAACGACCCTGTCCATGCTTGCTGGACCACTTGTCTAAAGTCACATGCAACTTGCTGCTGACTGCCTTTCCCAATGACTCGATAACATTGTATTCCACGTGCTGGTATAGTGCTGGAATGGCCTTCCGTGAAAAGTAATGGCGTTTTGGAACTTGTCACGGTTCCTGGATCCCACCACGCAGTCCTTAAAGCCCAACACTCCACAGAGCCAAAAACTACTATCAGGGTAGCCGTAAAGGAATCCCTAACTGTCTGGTCCTTAAAAATTGGCCAGGTATATGTATACTAGCTAGACAGAAAGATTTAATCAAAGACAATGTCGTAATACAAAACCAGGTCAGCAACACGGGGGTAGTCAGACGAGCCAGAATCAGGAATACAGAGTATAGAATAGTCAAATGGAATAGCTGGGTCGATATCAGTGCAGAAGCGTAGTACAAGGAAATAGTCTAGGGCAACGGAAGGCAGAATAGTCAGAAAACAAGCAGAGGTCAATAACAGGTTAAATCACAATAGAATTCAGGTACAAGGAGCTCAGGTATGGATAACCACGATCTGGCACTGCTTAGAAGGAACTGTTGGTTTATAAAAGACCTTCACCAGACCGTGCCCCCCTCACAAGCCGTGCCTCATGCAGCCAACTCCCTGCCTGTTTCAATTTAAACCGGGCGTTGGTGAGCGAGCAGCATCAGACATGCTGCCGTCAAGCACACTGGAAAGGCTGGAAGCCCCCTACGTTACAGTACCCCCTCTCCACGGGAGGCCACCAGATGACCAACAGGACAAGTGGCAGGACGACCACCAGGGCGATCGGGGTGCGAGGCATGGAACGCCCTGACCAACCTAGAGGCAGACATGTTGGAAGCCGGAATCCAGGACCGGTCCTCCGGACCATAACCCACCCAAAATCGAGCAGGTACTGCAGAGCACCCCTGAACAGCCTAGAATCCAGAACTTTCCTAACCTCATACTCCGTCTCTCCATCAACCTGAACAGGTGGAGGAGGAGGAACGACCTGTGTGTACCTGTTACACAACACAGGCTTCAGTAGGGAGGTGTGGAAGACGTTGTGCAAGCGAAGATGTCTAGGAAGGGCAAGAGCATAAGCCACAGGGCTAACGCGGCGAATGATCTTGTATGGACCGATAAACCGAGGTGCCATTTTCATAGAAGGCACCCGCAACTTCACATTCCTACTAGTGGACAACCAAACTCTATCCCCCCACGTTGTAGGAAGGAGCTTGTAACCTATGCCTGTCAGCCTTGCGTTTCTGGACAGCAACATTGCGCTCCATGTTTTCGCGAATCTGTCTCCAAATATCCTGTAGTTGTGTGAGATGTTCATCGAGAGCCGGGATGGCCTGTTCAGCAAACTCAAGCGGTAGAGCCGGAGGGAAAAAAACATAGCAGAAAAAGGAGAGTGGCCAGTGGTCTCGTTAACGGCGTTATTACGTGCATACTCAGCCCAGGGCAACAACTCCGACCAATTGTCTTGTTGTTGTGTGGTAAAGCAACATATGTACTGCATGAGACCCTGATTTGCCCTCTCTGCTGCCCCATTGGTTTGTGGATGATATGCTGAAGAGAAGGCCAATTGCACCCCCATCTCCACACAGAAATCCCTCCAGAAACGAGAGACTAACTGAGCTCCTCTGTCAGAGACTATTTCAGACGGAACCCCATGTATTCGTACAATCTCTCTAGCAAAGACGACCGCCAGTTCTTTGGCTGTAGGAAGCTTAGGTAAAGGAATTAAATGAGCCATTTTGGAGAAGCGGTCCGGGAAGTCCACAATAAAATCCATGGATAGATGAGACCAAGGCCTATTAGGAATGGGTAAAGGCTGCAATAGACCGACCGGCAAGGTTTTACTGGTTTTGCTTCTGGCACAGACTTGACAAGCCAAAACAAACAGACGTACGTCCTGTCGCATGGTGGACCACCAGAACTGTCTGGAGATACTGGTAAGAGTCTTAGTAATACCAGGATGACCTGCTGGTTTTGAATCATGAAACATTATGAGTAATTCTTGACTTTCCTTTTCAGGCACAAACAACATATCTGGAGGCTTGTTAGGTGGAGCCCCCATTTGAGCTGCTTGGAGGCATTCCAGAAAAGGCAAGGAAACAGACAAGACCGTGGAAGCCACAATACGTTCAGGAGGAACTGTAGGATTGTGGTCTTGTGTATTTGATTCATACGGTCATATTGACGAGATAAGGCATCAGCCATTACATTGCGGTCACCTGGTCTGTAAGTCAACACAAAATTAAACCGAGACAGTAGTAATGACCACCTGGCCTGTCTCGAGTTCAGACGTTTAGCATCCCCGATGTATGTAAGGTTCTTATGATCAGTGATTATCAACAAAGGGTCAAGAGTACCTTCCAACAAATGTCTCCACTCTGACAGGGTAGACACAATAGCAAGCAATTCTCTGTTACCGATATCATAATTGCGTTCTGCTGGTGATAATTTTCTTGAAAAGAACCCACAAGGATGTAGAGGCTTCCCTGGAGACTCTCTTTGAGATAGGACAGCCCCAATGCCTATCTCGGAAGCATCAACCTCAAGAACAAATGGAATTCTGGGATCAGGATGCCGTAACATGGGAGCAGAAGTGAAAGCCTGTTTGAGACGAGCTTCGAATACCTGTTTGGATTGTGAAGACCAGACCTGGTTCTTCAGACCCTTACGTGTCATATTAATGATAGGAGAAGCTACAGCAGAATAATTCTTGATAAATCTCCTTTAATAGTTGGAAAACCCCAGAAACCTCTGTATGGCTTTGAGGCCTTGAGGGAGAGGCCATTCTGAGATGGCCGTGAGTTTGGAAGGATTCATCTCAAAACCTTCTGGAGTGATAATGTACCCAAGAAATTTTACAGTAGTAATGTCGAATAAACACTTCGCCAGTTTGCAATAAAGCCCATTGTCTAGTAGTTTTGCTAATACCTGTCTGACATGTTCATGGTGGGTTTTCAGATCGGGAGAGTAAACCAGTATATCGTCTAAGTATACAATAACAAAGGATTGCAAAAAATCTCTGAGCACATCATTAATGAAATCCTGGAATACAGCTGGAGCATTACAGAGACCGAACGGCATGACCAGATATTCATAATGCCCACTCCTGGTGTTAAATGCTGTTTTCCATTGATTTGGTTCTCTTTTATGGATAAAGGATATACTTTGCCTCGAGGAGGCATGGCACCTGGATGAATATCTATGGCGCAATCATACGGTCTATGTGGAGGTAGTTTCTCTGCCTCTCTTTTATCGAATACAGCCCTGAGGTCGGCATACCAGTCAGGAACCTCTGTAGACAATGGAGGAGCTGTAGGTGTGTTCAGGGCACCAATATGCTGAATGGGTATTAAACAAGTCCCAAAACAAGCAGGGCTCCAAGACAGTATCTCTCCCTTAGCCCAATCAATAACAGGATTATGTTCCACCAACGAAGGGAAACCAAGCACAACAGGATTGGAAGGTGAACGGATAACCTGAAATATGATCTCTTCTTTATGCAAGAGACCAGTGGTAAGAACCACTGTAACAGTATCGTGAGTAATTCTGGGGCAGGATAACAGCCTACCGTCTATGGCTTCGACGGCCAAGGGTGTCGCTCTTACAACCAGAGGGAGAGAAATGGAGGAAGTGTATTCAACATCAATGAAATTACCAGCAGCCCCAGAGTCAACAAAAGCGGTAGTATGCGTGGTCTTGGTCTCCCAAGCCACGGATACTGGTAACAAGAGTCTAGTGTCTTTGACAGGAGACATGAATGTCACACCCAAGGCCTGTCTCCTCAGCTGCCTTAGGTGCGGTAGTTTTCCGACTTATCATGCATTCTAGGGCGAGTGGGACATTGAAGTCGTAAATGTCCTTTTAAACCACAATACAGGCACGATCCCTCACAAAGACGCCTTGTTCTCTCTTCCTCTGTAAGCCTAGTATGGCCTAGTTGCATAGGCTCAGAGGGAGGGGATAACTCTCTTGGTGGTGCCTGAAAGACAGGGGAAAACCTTGGTAACGGTCTCTTAGGTTTCTCTCTTGGAGTTCTTCTGTCCCTTATCTGATCATCCAGATCTATACAATAATCTATAAATTCACTCAACACCTCAGGTAATTTACGAGGGGCCAACTCCTGCATCAATGACTCCGATAACCCCTCCATAAAAGCCAGAACCAGAGCCTCATTGGTCCAGGTCACGTCAGAAACCAACATTTTAAATTCTATAGCATAATCAGACACAGTCCTGTTCCCTTGACGTATGCGGAACAGGGATTTGTCAGCTACCTTGGCCTTTCTGGTAGGATTAAACGTACGTTTTAACTCGGCTATGAATTCTTTATAGTTCAGTACGATAGGCTTCTCTGCCTCCCATAAAGGATTCGCCCATGTCAACGCTCTGCCAGACAGATGGTTAATAATGAAGCCCACTTTGGCTATGTCAGTGATAAACATTTGTGGATTTAATTTAAAATGAATATCCACCTGGACCAAAAATCCCCGGCACTCCGAGGGAGTACCGTCAAACCTCATAGGAGCGGTCATGTGTACCTGGGATGTCTGAACAACAGGGGACACCGGTATAGCAAGCGGAGGTGCAACCCCAGCTGGTTCCAGGTGAGCCATACGAGTCAGGATAGTTTGTAAGGCGAGAGCAAACTGATCCATCCTATGGTCCTGCTCGTCCTGTCTGGATACAAAGTTACTCAAATGCTGTGTTAAGTCTGTGGGATCCATTTAGCCAGATCGTAATGTCACGGTTCCCGGATCCTACCACGCAGTCCTTAAAGCCCAACACTCCACAGAGCCAAAAACTACCAACAGGGTAGCCATAAAGGAATCCCTAACTGTCTGGTCCTTAAAAATTGGCCAGGTATATGTATACTAGCTAGACAGAAAGATTTAATCAAAGACCATGTCGTAATACAAAACCAGGTCAGCAACACGGGGGTAGTCAGACGAGCCAGAATCAGGAATACAGAGTATAGAATAGTCAAATGGAATAGCCGGGTCGATATCAGTGCAGAAGCGTAGTACAAGGAAATAGTCAGAAAACAAGCAGAGTTCAATAACAGGTTAAATCACGAGAGAATTCAGGTACAAGGAGCTCCGGTATGCATAACCACGATCTGGCACTGCTTAGAAGGAACTGTTGGTTTTTAAAAGACCTTCACCAGACCGCGCCCCCCTCACAAGCCGCGCCTCATGCACCCACCTCCCTGCCTGTTTCAATTTAAACCGGGCGTTGGTGAGCGAGCAGCATCAGACATGCTGCTGTCAAGCACACCGGAAAGGCTGGAAGCCCCCAACGTTACACCACTGTGGTACAGCACATTCAGCAAATTCACAGAAGGGAGCAGAGTCCACCAGCTGGAAAGACAGGAGCTGCAATGCAAGTAATTTTGCTAAGCTGGCATTTAGACGCTGTGCTTGTGGATGGTTGGGACTATATTTTTTTCTTGCGCTGCAGCAGCTGGGGCAACGTAATCTGACTGCGTAAATCTTCAACTGATGGGATGATGTCACATTGTGAGGAAGGAGCTGGTACATCCATTACTGTAGCATCATCCCTGTCAGTGGAGGTTGTAGGCAATGACATGGCAGGACATACAGTGGGGGTAGAGACCGATGAGGAGGAGGAGGACCTACGCAAAGTTTTCGCCAACGGGATGTGTGGCAGGTGTTCATATGTCGCCTCAAGCACGTGGTACCCAAGCGTCCGGTGTCTTTCCCACGCTTGAGCCTCATCTGACATAGATTACAAATAGCAACGGTGCGGTCTGCTGCACATTTTTTAAAAAACTCCCAGACAGCAGAGTTCCTACATGTGTGCTTTGAGACAACAGCGCTCTGCACCTGAGAAGCTCTGACATCTGATGCCTTGGACTGGCTAGTGCTACGGTTGGTCATAGAGGATGTTGTGCCTCGTGTTTGCTGTGCCTCCTCCTCCTCACTTGATTCCTCTGTTCAATCAGGCACCCAGGTGGAGTCAGTGACCTCATCATCCTTGTCATCATCACCCCCTATCCCCTCGTCACTGGAGCCAACTTGGCAGCATGCTGCAGCTGCTGGGGCAACATGAGTGCCAGTTATTTGTGTGTCATCACTGGCACCCCCTTCCTCTAGGTTGATTATGTCATGGAGCTGATGTAACGCTCCATGCTTCAAACCCCAAGAGACTTTATGCTCAATTTATATCGTGTTTTTAAATATATATTACATCGTTTGGTTTTAGTTTAAATTAGTTTAGTGTAAAATGGCGTAACTTTAGTTTTAAATATACTTATATTCCTGTAGGTAAATGTGTTTCTGTATAGCCAGTAAACAAGCTTTACTGCTCTGTAATTTATGCAACAGGGCTTTTCCCCTTATCTGGCTGCATATTTGATTCAAGAAGTCTGTGATAGTGTTTGTCTTTAATCTGATGTGTTAGAACAATAGGTTATGCAAATGTTGTGTGAGCTAAAGGCTAAAGAATGTAAAGAGGAATGTTTATTGTAAATATCTGACATAATGTAATTCGCATATTGGTAGGACGAGGTGCGTCATTTATGCAAATTATGACTGTTGGATTTCAGCATAAATGGTGGCGTTTTGTTCATTAAAGGTCAGAACTCTCAGAGCTCAGAGAGAGAGAGAATCCTGTTTTAAAACATACAGCCGCGTCTGGTGTTTTATTTCAAACTACGCTACACTCCACCTCAGAAGGCAGAGAGCGGCCTTCTGGAAATTCCTAACGGCTCCAGGGCAGAGGAACAGAAGCAGGCGGGTCAAGCTGCTTGAGGCGCTGAGGACAGCGCTCCCAGTAGCCGGGCTGACCGCAACAAAGGGGTGTCTGGAGAGTCAGGACAGACGGAAGAGAACGGTTCCGTCACAGATTATACTCCCTTCCTCAACCTCAGAGATTGAATCAGAGCACTGTACTTGCTGCGCATCCTCAAGCAGCATGTCACTGTCATTGTAGTCAAATAATTCAGCTGACTCCTCCGTGTGTGATAGCGAGGCTACGGCAGGAGTAGCTGTGGACATGGAGGCTGCATTAGATGCTTTGGCAGCTGAGGTGGACTGTAAAGCGCTACAAGCCTGGCTGGCAGAGGACTCGGAGGATGAGGATGGCCTGGTTAGCCAATCCACCAAATCCTCTATGTTGCTGCTGCTTAAATCGGCCAGCACCAGTTAGAAAGGACAAGCGTGCCCCTGCAGAGGATGCACCACGTCCAGAGGCACAGCCTCACGACACAGGTGCTGCTTGCCCTCTTATCTGTGTCTGGGAGCGTCTGCCTGTCCTTTCAGACATGGTGAGTGATATATAGATTAAATATATACAGAACTCTGATTCAACTCTGGTATAAAGATTAAAGATTTAGAGAACTCTGGTATAACTCAGTGAGACACCCTGATAGCTGGCAGCCAGTGACAAGACACAGATTACAATTCCCAGAAACCTCCTATAAGTCAGTGAGACCCCCTGATGAGTGGCAGTGAGAAGACACAAATTACAATTCGCATAAATCTGCTAGAAGTATGTGGGACCCCCTGATAGCTGGCAGTGAGAAGACACAGATTACAAATTGCAGAAACCTCCTATAAATCAGTGTGACCCCCTGATGGGTGGCAGTGAGAAGACACAAATTACTTCTAGCAGATTTATGCGAATTGTAATTTGTGTCTTCTCACTGCCACCCATCAGGGATGGAAGGCAAGGGATGTGTCGGGGGGAACGAGGTAGAGGATGCGTCGGGGAGAGCACGAGGCAGGGGCTGCGTTGGGGAGAGCACGAGGCAGGGGATGCGTCGGGGGTAAACTAGGCAGGGGATGTGTCGAGGTAAACGAGGCAGGGAATGTGTCGGGGGAGCAGGGGCAGGGGATGTGTCGGGATGGAAGGCAAGGGATGTGTCGGGTAAACGAGGCAGAGGATGCGTCGGGGGTAAACGAGGCAGGGGATGCGTCGGGGGTAAACGAGGCAGGGGATGCGTCGGGGAGAGCAGGAGGCAGGGGATGCGTCGGGGGTAAACGAGGCAGGGGATGCGTCGGGGGTAAACGAGGCAGGGGATGCGTCGGGGGTAAACGAGGCAGGGGATGCGTCGGGGGTAAACGAGGCAGGGGATGCGTCGGGGGTAAACGAGGCAGGGGATGCGTCGGGGGTAAACGAGGCAGGGGATGCGTCGGGGGTAAACGAGGCAGGGGATGCGTCGGGGGTAAACGAGGCAGGGGATGCGTCGGGGGTAAACGAGGCAGGGGATGCGTCGGGGGTAAACGAGGCAGGGGATGCGTCGGGGGTAAACGAGGCAGGGGATGCGTCGGGGTAAACGAGGCAGGGGATGCGTCGGGGGTAAACGAGGCAGGGGATGCGTCGGGGGTAAACGAGGCAGGGGATTGCGTCGGGGGTAAACGAGGCAGGGGATGCGTCGGGGGTAAACGAGGCAGGGGATGCGTCGGGGTAAACGAGGCAGGCGATGCGTCGGGGGACGAGAGGTAGGGGATGCGTCGGGGTAGACCAGGAGGCAGGGAATGCGTCGGGGTAGACCAGGAGGCAGGGAATGCGTCGGGGTAGACCAGGAGGCAGGGAATGCGTCGGGGTAGACCAGGAGGCAGGGAATGCGTCGGGGTAGACCAGGAGGCAGGGAATGCGTCGGGGTAGACCAGGAGGCAGGGAATGCGTCGGGGTAGACCAGGAGGCAGGGAATGTGTCGGGGTAGACCAGGGGGCAGGGGATGTGTCGGGATGGAAGGCAAGGGATGTGTCGGGGGTAAACGAGGCAGGGGATGCGTCCATGTGTCGGGATGGAAGGCAAGGGATGTGTCGGGGGAACGAGGCAGAGGATGCGTCGGGGAGAGCAGGAGGCAGGGGATGCGTCGGGGGTAAACGAGGCAGGGGATGCGTCGGGGGTAAACGAGGCAGGGGATGCGTCGGGGGTAAACGAGGCAGGGGATGCGTCGGGGGTAAACGAGGCAGGGGATGCGTCGGGGGTAAACGAGGCAGGGGATGCGTCGGGGGTAAACGAGGCAGGGGATGCGTCGGGGGTAAACGAGGCAGGGGATGCGTCGGGGGTAAACGAGGCAGGGGATGCGTCGGGGGTAAACGAGGCAGGGGATGCGTCGGGGGTAAACGAGGCAGGGGATGCGTCGGGGGTAAACGAGGCAGGGGATGCGTCGGGGGTAAACGAGGCAGGGGATGTGTCCATGTGTCGGGATGGAAGGCAAGGGATGTGTCGGGGGAACGAGGCAGAGGATGCGTCGGGGAGAGCAGGAGGCAGGGGATGCGTCGGGGGTAAACGAGGCAGGGGATGCGTCGGGGGTAACGAGGCAGGGGGATGCGGCGGGGGTAAACGAGGCAGGGGATGCGTCAGGGGTAAACGAGGCAGGGGATGCGTCGGGGGTAAACGAGGC
This sequence comes from Leptobrachium leishanense, assembly GCA_009667805.1. Lineage (NCBI taxonomy): Eukaryota > Metazoa > Chordata > Amphibia > Anura > Megophryidae > Leptobrachium > Leptobrachium leishanense. The sequence goes on along the minus strand of CM019068.1, from coordinate 10,387,593 downwards.
AGGGGATGCGTCGGGGTAAACGAGGCAGGGGATGCGTCGGGGGTAAACGAGGCAGGGATGCGTCGGGGGTAAACGAGGCAGGGGATGCGTCGGGGGTAAACGAGGCAGGGGATGCGTCGGGGGTAAACGAGGCAGGGGATGCGTCGGGGTAAACGAGGCAGGGGATGCGTCGGGGGTAAACGAGGCAGGGGATGCGTCGGGGGTAAACGAGGCAGGGGATGCGTCGGGATGGAAGGCAAGGGATGTGTCGGGTAAACGAGGCAGAGGATGCGTCGGGGGTAAACGAGGCAGGGGATGCGTCGGGGGTAAACGAGGCAGGGGATGCGTCGGGGGTAAACGAGGCAGGGGAATGCGTCGGGGGTAAACGAGGCAGGGGATGCGTCGGGGGTAAACGAGGCAGGGGATGCGTCGGGGGTAAACGAGGCAGGGGATGCGTCGGGGTAAACGAGGCAGGGGATGTGTCCATGTGTCGGGATGGAAGGCAAGGGAATGTGTCGGGGGAACGAGGCAGAGGATGCGTCGGGGAGAGCAGGAGGCAGGGGATGCGTCGGGGTAAACGAGGCAGGGGATGCGTCGGGGTAAACGAGGCAGGGGATGCGTCGGGGGTAACAGGCAGGGGTATGCGTCGGGGGTAAACGAGGCAGGGGATGCGTCGGGGGTAAACGAGGCAGGGGATGCGTCGGGGGTAAACGAGGCAGGGGATGCGTCGGGGTAAACGAGGCAGGGGATGCGTCGGGGGTAAACGAGCAGGGGATGCGTCGGGGGTAAACGAGGCAGGGGATGCGTCGGGGGGTAAAGAGGCAGGGGATGCGTCGGGGGTAAACGAGGCAGGGGATGCGTCGGGGGTAAACGAGGCAGGGGATGCGTCGGGGGTAAACGAGGCAGGGGATGCGTCGGGGGTAAACGAGGCAGGGGATGCGTCGCGGGTAAACGAGGCAGGGGATGCGTCGCGGGTAAACGAGGCAGAGGAGCGTCGGGGGGAGCAGGAGATGTGTCGGGGGACGAGAGGTAGGGATGCGTCGGGGGTAAACGAGGCAGGGATGCGTCGGGGGTAAACGAGGCAGGGATGCGTCGGGGGTAAACGAGGCAGGGGATGCGTCGGGGGTAAACGAGGCAGGGGATGCGTCGGGGGTAACCGAGGCAGGGGATGCGTCGGGGGTAAACGAGGCAGGGGATGCGTCGGGGTAAACGAGGCAGGGGATGCGTCGGGGGTAAACGAGGCAGGGGATGCGTCGGGGGTAAACGAGGCAGGGGATGCGTCGGGGGTAAACGAGGCAGGGGATGCGTCGGGGGTAAACGAGGCAGGGGATGCGTCGGGATGGAAGGCAAGGGATGTGTCGGGTAAACGAGGCAGAGGATGCGTCGGGGGTAAACGAGGCAGGGGATGCGTCGGGGGTAAACGAGGCAGGGGATGCGTCGGGGGTAAACGAGGCAGGGGATGCGTCGGGGGTAAACGAGGCAGGGGATGCGTCGGGGGTAAACGAGGCAGGGGATGCGTCGGGGTAAACGAGGCAGGGGATGCGTCGCGGGTAAACGAGGCAGAGGATGTGTCGGGGGGAGCAGGAGATGTGTCGGGGGACGAGAGGTAGGGGATGTGTCGGGGTAACGAGGCAGGGGATGCGTCGGGGTAAACGAGGCAGGGGATGCATCGGGTAACGAGGCAGGGGATGCGTCGGGGGTAAACGAGGCAGGGGATGCGTCGGGGTAAACGAGGCAGGGGTTGCGTCGGGGGTAACGAGGCAGGGGATGCGTCGGGGGTAAACGAGGCAGGGGATGCGTCGGGGGTAAACGAGGCAGGGATGCGTCGGGGGTAAACGAGGCAGGGGATGCGTCGGGGGTAAACGAGGCAGGGGATGCGTCGGGGTAAACGAGGCAGGGGATTGCGTCGGGGGTAAACGAGGCAGGGGATGCGTCGGGGGTAAAAGAGGCAGGGGATGCGTCGGGGTAAACGAGGCAGGGGATGCGTCGGGGGTAAACGAGGCAGGGGATGCGTCGGGGGTAAACGAGGCAGGGGATGCGTCGGGGGTAAACGAGGCAGGGGATGCGTCGGGGGTAAACGAGGCAGGGGATGCGTCGGGGGTAAACGAGGCAGGGGATGCGTCGGGGGGGCAGGGGCAGGGGATGTGTCGGGTAAACGAGGCAGAGGATGCGTCGGGGGTAAACGAGGCAGGGGATGCGTCGGGGGTAAACGAGGCAGGGGATGCGTCGGGGGTAAACGAGGCAGGGGATGCGTCGGGGGTAAACGAGGCAGGGGAATGCGTCGGGGTAAACGAGGCAGGGGAATGCGTCGGGGGTAAACGAGGCAGGGGATGCGTCGGGGGTAAACGAGGCAGAGGATGTGTCGGGGGGAGCAGGAGATGTGTCGGGGGACGAGAGGCAGGGGATGTGTCGGGGTAGACCAGGAGGCAGGGAATGTGTCGGGGTAGACCAGGAGGCAGGGAATGTGTCGGGGTAGAGCAGGAGGCAGGAATGTGTCGGGGTAGACCAGGAGGCAGGGAATGTGTCGGGGTAGACCAGGAGGCAGGGAATGTGTCGGGGTAGACCAGGAGGCAGGGGATGTGTCGGGGGCAGGAGGCAAGGGATGTGTCGGAGGCCGGGGGTGTGTTGGGGGACGGGAAGCAGGGGATGTGTCGGAGGCCGGGGGTGTTTGGGGGAACGGGAAGCAGGGGATGTGTCGGAGGCCGGGGGTGTGTTGGGGGACGGGAAGCAGGGGATGTGTCGGAGGCCGGGGGTGTGTTGGGGGACGGGAAGCAGGGGATGTGTCGGAGGCCGGGGGTGTGTTGGGGGACGGGAGGCAGGGGATGTGTCGGGGGGACAGGAGGATGGAGATGTGTCGGGGGCAGGAGGCAAGGGATGTGTCGGGGGGACGGGAGGCTGGAGATGTGTCGGGGGCAGGAAGGCAAGGGATGTGTCGGAGGCCGGGGGTGTGTTGGGGGACGGAGGCAGGGGATGTGTCGGAGGCCGGGGGTGTGTGGGGGACGGGAGGCAGGGGATGTGTCCGGGGGGACGGGAGGATGGAGATTGTCCGGGGCAGGAGGCAAGGGATGTGTCGGGGGGGACGGGAGGCTGGAGATGTGTCGGGGGCAGGAGGCAAGGGATGTGTCAGAGGCCGGGGGTGTGTTGGGGGACGGGAGGCAGGGGATGTGTCGGAGGCCGGGGGTGTGTTGGGGGACGGGAGGCAGGGGATGTGTCGGGGAGGACGAGGCTGGAGATGTGTCGGGGGCAGGAGGCAAGGGATGTGTCGGAGGCCGGGGGTGTGTTGGGGGACGGGAGGCAGGGGATGTCGGAGGCCGGGGGTGTGTTGGGGGACGGGAGGCAGGGGATGTGTCGGAGGCCGGGGGTGTGTTGAGGGACGGGAGGCAAGGGATGTGTCAGGGGGGAGGAGGCAGGGAATGTGTCAGGGGACGGGAGGCAGGAGATGTGTCAGGGGCAGGAGATGTGTCGAGGACGGGAGGCAGGGAATGTGTCGGGGGTAGGAGGCAGGGAATGTGTCGGGGGACGGGAGGCAGGAGATGTGTCAGGGGCAGGAGATGTGTCGAGGACGGGAGGCAGGGAATGTGTCGGGGGTAGGAGGCAGGGAATGTATCGGGGGGATGTGTCGGGGGCGGGAGGCAGGGGATGCGTCTGGGGCAGGAGGCAGGGGATGTGTCGGAGCAGGAGGCAGGGGATGTGTCGGGGGCAGGAGGCAGGGGATGTGTCGGGGGCAGGAGGCAGGGGAGGTGTCGGGGGCAGGAGGCAGGGGATGCGTCGGGGGTAAACGAGGCAGGGGATGCGTCGGGGGTAAACGAGGCAGGGGATGCGTCGGGGGTAAACGAGGCAGGGGATGCGTCGGGGGTAAACGAGGCAGGGGATGCGTCGGGGGTAAACGAAGGGGATGCGTCGGGGGTAAACGAGGCAGGGGATGCGTCGGGGGTAGAAGCAGGGGATGCGTCGGGGGTAAACGAGGCAGGGGATGCGTCGGGGGTAAACGAGGCAGGGGATGCGTCGGGGGTAAACGAGGCAGGGGATGCGTCGGGGTAAACGAGGCAGGGGATGCGTCGGGGGTACGAGGAAGGGGATGCGTCGGGGGGGATAAAGAGGCAGGGGATGCGTCGGGGGTAAACGAGGCAGGGGATGCGTCGGGGGTAAACGAGGCAGGGGATGCGTCGGGGGTAAACGAGACAGGGGATGCGTCGGGGGTAAACGAGGCAGGGGATGCGTCGGGGGTAAACGAGGCAGGGGATGCGTCGGGGGTAAACGAGGCAGGGGATGCGTCGGGGGTAAACGAGGCAGGGGATGCGTCGGGGGTAAAACGGGCAGGGGATGCGTCGGGGGTAAACGAGGCAGGGGATGCGTCGGGGGTAAACGAGGCAGGGGATGCGTCGGGGTAAACGAGGCAGGGGATGCGTCGCGGGTAAACGAGGCAGAGGATGTGTCGGGGGAGCAGGAGATGTGTCGGGGGACGAGAGGTAGGGGATGCGTCGGGGGTAAACTAGGCAGGGGATGCGTCGGGGTAAACGAGGCAGGGGATGCGTCGGGGTAAACGAGGCAGGGGATGCGTCGGGGGTAAACGAGGCAGGGGATGCGTCGGGGTAAACGAGGCAGGGGATGCGTCGGGATGGAAGGCAAGGGATGTGTCGGGTAAACGAGGCAGAGGATGCGTCGGGGGTAAACGAGGCAGTGGATGCGTCGGGGGTAAACGAGGCAGGGGATGCGTCGGGGGTAAACGAGGCAGGGGATGCGTCGGGGGTAAACGAGGCAGGGGAATGCGTCGGGGTAAACGAGGCAGGGAATGCGTCGGGGGTAAACGAGGCAGGGGATGCGTCGGGGGTAAACGAGGCAGAGGATGTGTCGGGGGAGCAGGAGATGTGTCGGGGGACGAGAGGCAGGGGATGTGTCGGGGTAGACCAGGAGGCAGGGAATGTGTCGGGGTAGACCAGGAGGCAGGGAATGTGTCGGGGTAGACCAGGAGGCAGGGAATGTGTCGGGGTAGACCAGGAGGCAGGGAATGTGTCGGGGTAGACCAGGAGGCAGGGAATGTGTCGGGGTAGACCAGGAGGCAGGGTATGTGTCGGGGTAGACCAGGAGGCAGGGAATGTGTCGGGGTAGACCAGGAGGCAGGGAATGTGTCGGGGTAGACCAGGAGGCAGGGAATGTGTCGGGGTAGACCAGGAGGCAGGGAATGTGTCGGGGTAGACCAGGAGGCAGGGAATGTGTCGGGGTAGACCAGGAGGCAGGGGATGTGTCGGGGGCAGGAGGCAAGGGATGTGTCGGAGGCCGGGGGTGTGTTGGGGGATGGGAAGCAGGGGGTGTGTCGGAGGCCGGGGGTGTGTTGGGGGACGGGAGGCAGGGATGTGTCGGGGGGACGGGAGGATGGAGATGTGTCGGGGGCAGGAGGCAAGGGATGTGTCGGGGGGACGGGAGGCTGGAGATGTGTCGGGGGCAGGAGGCAAGGGATGTGTCGGAGGCCGGGGGTGTGTTGGGGGACGGGAGGCAGGGGATGTGTCGGAGGCCGGGGGTGTGTTGGGGGACGGGAAGCAGGGGATGTGTCGGAGGCCGGGGTTGTGTTGAGGGACGGAGGCAGGGGATGTGTCGGGGGGACGGGAGGATGGAGATGTGTCGGGGGCAGGAGGCAAGGGATGTGTCGGGGGGGACGGGAGGCTGGAGATGTGTCGGGGGCAGGAGGCAAGGGATGTGTCGGAGGCCGGGGGTGTGTTGGGGGACGGGAGGCAGGGGATGTGTCGGAGGCCGGGGGTGTGTTGGGGGACGGGAGGCAGGGGATGTGTCGGAGGCCGGGGGTGTGTTGAGGGACGGGAGGCAGGGGATGTGTCAGGGGCAGGAGGCAGGGAATGTGTCAGGGGACGGGAGGCAGGAGATGTGTCAGGGGCAGGAGATGTGTCGAGGATGGGAGGCAGGGAATGTGTCGGGGGTAGGAGGCAGGTAATGTATCGGGGGGATGTGTCGGGGGGACGGGAGGCAGGGGATGCGTCTGGGGCAGGGAATGTGTCGGAGCAGGAGGCAGGGGATGTGTCGGAGCAGGAGGCAGGGGATGTGTCGGGGGCAGGAGGCAGGGGATGTGTCGGGGGCAGGAGGCAGGGGATGTGTCGGGGGCAGGAGGCAGGGGATGTGTCGGGGGCAGGAGGCAGGGGATGTGTCGGGGGCAGGAGGCAGGGATGTGTCAGGGGCAGGAGGCAGGGGAGGTGTCGGGGTAGGAGGCAGGGGATGTGTCAGGGGGATGGGAGGCAAGGGATGTGTCGGGCAGGAAGCAGGGGATGTGTCGGGGGACGGGACGCAGGGGATGTGTCGGGGCAGGGTATGTGTCGGGAGCAGGAGGCAGGGGATGGGGCAGGAGGCAGGGGATGTGTTGGGGGACGAGAGGCAGTGGATGTGTTGGGGGGACGGGAGGCAGGGGATGTGTCGGGGGCAGGAGGCAGGGAATGTGTCGGTTACGGGAGGCTGGGGATGTGTTGGGGCAGGGGATGTCGGGATGGAAGGCAAGGGATGTGTCGGGGGAACGAGGCAGAGGATGCGTTGGGGAGAGCAGGAGGCAGGGGATGTGTCGGGGGTAAAAGAGGCAGGGGATGTGTCGGGGGGAGCAGGAGATGTGTTGGGGGGATGAGGTGTAGTGGATGTGTCGGGGGCAGGAGGCAGGGGATGTGTCGGGGTAGACCAGGAGGCAGGGAATGTGTCAGGGGGGAGCAGGGGATGTGTCGGGAGCAGGAGGCAGGGGATGTGTTGGGGATGGGAGGCAGGGGATATGTCAGGGGCAGGAGGCAGGGAATGTGTCGGGGGACGGGAGGCAGGGATGTGTCAGGGGCAGGAGATGTGTCGAGGACGGGAGGCAGGGAATGTGTCGGGGACGGGAGGCAGGGGATGTGTCAGGGGCAGGAGATGTGTCGAGGACGGGAGGCAGGTAATGTGTCGGGGACGGGAGGCAGGGAATGTGTCGGATGTGTCGGGGATGGGAGGCAGGGAATGTGTCGGGGACTGGAGGCAGGGGATGTGTCGGGAGGTAGGAGGCAGGGAATGTATCGGGGGATGTGTCGGGATGGGAGGCAGGGGATGTGTAGGGGGATGGGAGGCAGGGGATGTGTCGGGGGATGGAAGGCAGGGGATGTGTCGGGGGATGGAAGGCAGGGGATGTGTCGGGGGATGGAAGGCAGGGGATGTGTCGGGGGATGGAAGGCAGGGGATGTGTAGGGGGATGGAAGGCAAACAGGGATGTGTCGGGGGATGGAAGGCAGGGGATGTGTCGGCGGAGGCAGGGGATGTGTCGGGGGATGGGAGGTAGGGGATGTGTCGGGGGATGGGATGTGTTGGGGCAGGGGATGTGTCGGGGGGACCAGGAGGCAGGGGATGTGTCAGGGGGAACAGGAGGCAGGGGATGTGTCGGGGGAACAGGAGGCAGGGGATGTGTCGGGGGATGGGAGGCAGGGGATGTGTCGGGGGATGGGAGGTAGGGGATGTGTCGGGGCAGGGGATGTGTCGGGGCAGGGGATGTGTCGGGGGACCAGGAGGCAGGGGATGTGTCGGGGGGACCAGGAGGTAGGGGATGTGTCGGGGGACCAGGAGGCAGGGGATGTGTCGGGGGACGAAGGATGGCAGGGGACGAGGAGGCAGGGAACGAGGAGGCAGGGGATGTGTCAGGGGACGAGGAGGCAGGGGATGTGTCGGGACGGGGAGGCAGGGGATGTGTCGGGACGGGAGGCTGGGGATGTGTCGGGACGGAGGCAGGAGAGGTGTTGGGGCGGGAGGCAGGGGATGTGTCGGGGGGACGGAAGGCAGGGGATGTGTCGGGACGGGGAGGCAGGGGATGTGTCGGGGGACGGGGAGGCAAGGGATGTGTCGGGGGGACGGGAGGCAGGGGATGTGATCGGGGGGACGGGAGGCAGAAAGGGGATGATGTCGGGGGAACGGGAGGAGCAGGGGATGTGTCGGGGGGACGGGAGGCAGGGGATGTGTCGGGGGACGGGAAGGCAGGGGATGTGTCAGGGGGAAAGGGAAGGCGGGGATGTGTCGGGAAGGGAAGGCGGGGATGTGTCGGGGGGATGTGTCGGGGGGAAGGGAAGGCGGGGATGTGTCGGGAAGGGAAGGCGGGGATGTGTCGGGGGGATGTGTCGGGGGGAAGGGAAGGCAGGGGATGTGTCGGGGGGACGGGAAGCGGGATGTGTCGGGGGGACGGGAGCAGGGGATGTGTCGGGGGGACGGGAGGCAGGGGATGTGTCGGGGGACGGGAGGCAGGGGATGTGTCGGGGGGACGGGAGGACAGGGGATGTGTTCGGGGACGGGAGGCAGGGATGGCAGGGGGATGTGTCGGGGGACGGGAGGCAGGAGATGTGTCGGGGGGACGGGAGGCAGGGGATGTGTCGGGGGGACGGGAGGCAGGGGATGTGTCGGGGGGACGGGAGGCAGGGGATGTGTCGGGGGGACGGAGAGGGTGTCGGGGGGACGGGAGGATGTCGGGGGGACGGGAGGATGTGTGGGGGACGGGAGGCAGGGGATGTGTCGGGGGGGAACGGGAGGCAGGGGATGTGTCGGGGGGACGGGAGGCAGGGGATGTGTCGGGGGGACGGGAGGCAGGGGAGTGTCGGGGGGACGGGAGGCAGGGGATGTGTCGGGGGGACGGGGGAGGCAGGGGATGTGTCGGGGGGACGGGAGGCAGGGGATGTGTCGGGGGGACGGGAGGATGTCGCGGGGGGACGGGAGGCAGGGGATGTGTCGGGGGGACGGGAGGCAGGGGATGTGTCGGGGGGACGGGAAGGCAGGGGATGTGTCAGGGGGATGGAATTAGCAGCTTCTTTCAGCATAGGGTGCAACGTCCCGTCATGCACAGCAGGTGAATTTTGCGGGATTTTAGAAATTAAAGAGCAAAACCTTCCAAGCGCCAGTGAACACGAGATTCCAATGATTTCATCTTATGTGAAAATATATTAGATTGTAAAGAAAAATGTAACAAAAAAACCTTTCTTTTAAAGGACAGACAGACGTCCTTCATGAATCTCTGTATATGTTTTATGGGTTTTTTTTCCCTGCGGTGCCGCTTTGTTGCAGGGTGACAGAGCATTTTATGTGCACGTGAGTTGTTTCCGCTTTGGAATGTGGTAAAATCTCTATAAATCCATGTTTCGGAGCCGGGACTTTCAGGTTTTATGGATTCTCGGTGAGATCATCGCACACATGCTGCTGGCAGTGGCTTTTGTGGGGACGGGATGTCCTCGGCGTTGCACCCCACGCGTGTTTCTAAATAAACCGGCTGGGTTTGCGGTTCTGGTGTCGGGTGATGGTTATAAAACTAACGATGAGATCGACAATTAATTACTCCAGGTGTGAATAAAACGTATGAATAAGCCAATCAAAGCAGAGAAAGCAGAAAAAAGACAAAAACAAAAGAATGAAATGAAACATTCCAAGTCAGTTTGAGAAGCGTCGCACGCAGCAGCGGCAGCGCAGGCCGTGTCCTTGTTTGACCCAATATCCCCCGCAGTGAGTTGTCAGGTCGGCTCTGAGGTTCAGCGGCATCTCCGGCAGGTGGAGGGGGCGCGCTCGCCGCTCGCTCTCTTTGGCTGAGCGTATAAACACAGTCTTTGTATCGGTTCACGAGGAGCCGGCGCCTCCAGGTGCAGGAGAGCAGGCCCGGAGTCCAGCAGAACTGCTCCTCGTCGTGGGATTACCTCGGGGGAAGATAACATTGTGCCACAAAATCTGAACGTTCTGTAATGATAAAACAAAAAAGATTTTTCTATAGATACTGAACAAAAACATATATATATTTTTATTAGGGAGTTGAGAAAAAAAAAAGTTTCTCAGATTCCTATTAAAAAAAAAAGACCGGTTTTGTCGGGTTTCCAATAAAATCTCCGCCAGGTCATCACTTAATCTGAAGATACCCGAGCTCAAAAAGCTAGAGGACACAGGGCGAGAGGGAGAGGGCGAGGCGGAGCTGCGTTTACCTAAAATCCTATCTCTCCTGATAAGATCTATTCAATCGTTATGTGATCACCTGTCCGGGCGACGGCTCCCTGCGCAAACAGCACAACATGCACCGCGCTCTGCAGCGCACAGTGTATATATATTATATACACGCAGAGACACAGAAAGGAAGCCTCTGACATAAATATTACAAAACATTATTAGAAGTTTTTTTTTAAAAATCTAAGGCTAGGGTCAAACGAACGCATTATTCGCAGCGACCGCCAAAAAGTGCATCCGAACGCATTGACGTATTTTTTCATGGAATGCGCGAACACGGTCAGACGACGCGCATTTTCGTGAGTGATTCTTTTTTTTGTTACGGATCGTCAATAAAACCCTTTTTGCGTCTGGACGTTATGTTGGCCGGACATTAGCAGCGTCTGACGTCTCCTAATCACGCACACATGCCGCTAGTGGACGCAGCGCACTCTGTACGTCAGTACTAGCGGTTCTGCGTTCTCGAAAATGTGTTCATTTGCCGCTTGCGTTGCGCGGCCGGACTTTCGTGCGCCCGTACTTCGTATATTGCCCGTCATTGCCCAGCATTTGCTGCTACTACGGCCGTGATTAAGTGCACCTAAACGCACGTTAAAAATGCGCTGGTCTGACCCTAGCCTAAATTGTAACGTCTTTGAAAAGCTGGTGTTAACGGCAAATCTGAACGTTCTGGCCGACACAAAATACACCAGCACGAAAAAAAAAAAAAAATACAGCACAGTATAGTTACACATTCTACACATACCCAAACAATAAAATTGTGAATTCATGCATATTTTTTTATTGCCGCAGCATGTATACTCTGATTTATTTTGACAGGCGCAAAAACGTTACGGAGTCAATTAAAGTGAATTGATGTCAATTAAGGTTCTTAATTCTGATTGGCTGAATCCCGCAAAAAGACAGTCCGCACACAGATTTACATGCGCAACGTTACTGCGCGCGTATTACACTTCGTTTTGATCGGTTTTTTTTACGAACGTTACTTTTTGACGGATGAGAAAATGCGTTCGGATCCGAATATCACGTTCATTTTCGGGCAATAACGCTGGATAATGCGTGCAAAAAATTTGCCCAGAGAATGTAATAGGGCCCTTAGTGTTTTTGGATGTTCGGAGCCAGAGAGCAATAACCACGCGTTGAGCAGCCGGAGGGACGAAGCTCGACTGTTAAATAAAAGCATTTTTATAAATATTGTAAAATATAAAAAAAGCCAAACCGGTCTTATTTATTAAGTGATGGCGTCGCTTTACGACTCGGCCGCCGCGTGTGTGATTATACGGCTCCCAGCGGGCTGGTATTGTGGCCGTATCATTGTATATTAAAGAGACCATTCTTGGCTTATAGATGGGGAAGTTCGGGGACATCTGGATACCAGGGGATAGTGAAGAGTTAATGGATAATAGAATCACCCCCTGCGGCCGCTCACGTGTCGCCCGGTGTTGACCGGCCCTGTACGAGCTCGGTAGGTGTTTTACCGGACCGGCCGTATGAAATGAGGCCTCACCGCGGCTGCTCAAAGTGTCCGGAAATATTTATCGCCTGGATTGGAATTGCCGAACGTCCTGCAGATCCCCGGCAGACAGATGGCGAGCGCGGCACTAACCGCCAAACAGGTTTAGGCAGGTGGCGGGAGAGAAAGGGATTACAATGGCTTATCCTGGGGGAAAAAAGCAACAGGTGTGGACTACGAAGCGGCTCCGGAAACCAGCGGTGCTACCTCAACCGAGCTGTTATTAAACAGTGCACCGTTTAGCAGAACAGCCCCTTTAATACGGCTCCCGGGTTATTCCCACTGACCTGCAGACTCCTGTCGTGGCTCGGCTGCTGCGGCTGCTCACTGTGCGTCAACACGATGTCTCCTACATTCAGGAAACAAAACGTGGAGGACGATCAGCAACTCCAACGGGGAACGGCTGAAAAAAATCTGTGTACTGCAGGTTACAAGACAGACAGACAGACAGCATCAGATAATCTAGGGTTAGAGAATGAGTGTGCTGGGTCAGTCAGACATTCATTTACAGATACTTCAGGGTTGGAGACCGGGAGGGCAACAGGTCAGACAGACAGACACCGGTTTAATGACGGAGCATGTCCAGACAGACAGACAACTACAGATAGTCCTGTCTTAAAGACTTAGTGTGTGTTCAGACAGACAGACAGACACTGAAGTATATTTCTACAGGTACTGCAGGGTTAGAGACCAGACAGACAGACAGACACCTATATACTCCAGGTTAAGAGATGGAGCGTGCCAGGACAAACAGACGTTACAGGTGCTCCAGGTTTAGTGACTTTGGGTTCTATTACATTCTCCGTTCAAATTCACATGCGCAGCGCAATTTGTTTTGCGCGCAGCATTAAACGTTAACGCGCGTAAATTAATGCTGGTATCACGATCCGAGCGCATTTTTTCATCCGTCAAAAAATATCGCGCATAAAAAAGATGCGCAAAAACGAGCGCAAATTAACGCTGCGCGCAGAAATCGGTGGGCAGACTGTTTTCTCGAAGGGGTTTTCCCCCTCGCGTTAATGCGTTTTTGCGCACGTGCACATTATTGCACAAAGAATGTAATAGAGCCCTGAGTGTACCCGGTCAGACAGACAGACAGACGTTACAGGTGCTCCAGGTTTAGCGATTGAGCGTACCCGGTCAGACAGACAGACTTCGAGGCCGGTGCCTATAAATACTCCGAAGCTCTGGGTGTAATAGATTTGCCCTCAGGATGAGGGGGGGGGGTCAGTCTGCGGGGGCCCCTGTCTGTTTTTTGGGGAGGGTGGGTAAGTCTGCGGGGGCCCCTGTCTGGTTTTTGGGGAGGGGGGGGTCAGTCTGGGGGGTCAGTGTGCGGGGGTCCTCTGTCTGGTTTTTGGGGGGGGGTCAGTCTGCGGGGGCCCTGTCTGGTTTTGTTGGGGGGTCAGTCTGCAGGGGCCCCGTCTGGTTTTTGGGGGGGGGGTCAGTCTGCGGGGGCCCTGTCTGGTTTTGTTGGGGGGGTCAGTCTGCGGGGGCCCTGTCTGGTTTTTGGGGGGGGGGTCAGTATGCGGGGGCCCCTGTCTGGTTTTTGGGGGGGGGCAGTCTGCGGGGGGCCCCCGTCTGGTTTTGTTAAGGGGGGGGGATCAGTCTGCGTGGGGCCCCTGTCTGGTTTTTGGGGGGGGGGGTCCGTCTGCGGGGGCCCCTGTCTGGTTTTGTTGGGGGGGTGTCAGTCTGCGGGGACCCCTGTCTGGTTTTTGGGGGGGTTAGTCTGCAGGGGCCCCTGTCTGGTTTTTGGGGGGGGCAGTCTGCGGGGGGCCCCTGTCTGGTTTTGTTAAGGGGGGGGGGGGATCAGTCTGCGTGGGGCCCCTGTCTGGTTTTTGGGGGGGGGTCAGTCTGCGGGGGCCCCTGTCTGGTTTTGTTGGGGGGGGGCGTCAGTCTGCGGGGACCCCTGTCTGGTTTTTGGGGGGGTTAGTCTGCAGGGGCCCCTGTCTGGTTTTTTGGGGAGGGGGGTCAGTCTGCGGGGGCCCGTCTAGTTTTGTTGGGGGGGGGGTCAGTCTGCGGGGGCCCTGTCTGGTTTTGTTGGGGATGGGGGGTCAGTCTGCGGGGGCCCCTGTCTGGTTTTTGGGGGGGGGTCAGTCTGCGGGGGCCCCTGTCTGGTTTTGGGGGGGCAGTCTGCGGGGGGCCCCCGTCTGGTTTTGTTAAGGGGGGGGGAATCAGTCTGCGTGGGGCCCCTGTCTGGTTTTTGGGGGGGGGTCAGTCTGCGGGGGCCCCTGTCTGGTTTTGTTG